>OU963896.1:8140479-8740479 GCA_902850365.2 Chilo suppressalis | reverse complement strand
TGGAACAGATTTCATAGAAAGCAAGGATTATTTTTATGAAACAATAAGATCGTAGCGTATCCCAACCGTAACCGCTCGGGACATCATAGTTGGAACAAAACGTGCCTCGACTACGGATGTGGAAGTTCTGTTGCATATTGAGGCGTAAATCTTGTATGCTTGTATGCTTATAATAAGCTCCTTATAAGTTACATATTTAATGCACTATTACGGATGTTTATTTATTTTCACACACACAAACAAGGGTTATTAGTTATCAAAATGAAATGAATTTTGCTATATTTATGTAGATGCTTAAAATTTTAAACTAACTTAGCAGAGATCTATTCAGTTTGGCCCTTGAGCTCAGGATAATAAAGCAGAAAATAAACCGACGTCATTATAATATAAGGGGCATGATAAAGCAAAAGGATCAACGCCGTGCGAACAAAAAGGCTTATTGACTTTTAGGCGCCAATTTTGCACGCAGAGCCCACAAGAGGTGGCCGATATTTGTGCCTGCCAGCGCTCAAAATAAACCCTCCCCTACATTCACGGTAAAAGGTAGAATAAAATAGGTACTTATATATTGGAGATTATTTTAAAGACGGCTTTCAAATTAATAGGAAAGCTTTCAATATTTTCATTACACGCCTTTTGCTCTTATTTCTTTGATCTTCCTTAAGATTAGTAGCTTTTTTAAGATGGATAAACACAATTGGATTAAAAACGATAAAACATCAGCCAGTATTTCTTTCGTACTGGATTTCAGTAATGATAATGCTGGAGTAAAACATCATTAAAAGAATATAGCATTGCAGCAAAATTTATTTCGACATTGGAAAAGCAATATACCTTACACGCCACTTTGGTGCTGCTTGAAAATTAACTTTAAATAAAAACTGAAATATTAGTCATTTTTAAGCAGCACCGCAGTGGCGGTTAAGCTATTTTGCTTTTCCACTGTCGATTTATTTATAAATTCAGCTTTTTGGTACAAAGGCTGACTTTATGCGAAACATTATTGGCAAATTATATAGCGTTTGATTACAACACTATATGTTGAGCAATCGACGATATTTCGGTTTTAATAAAGGAGCAATTACTTAAATCATTTGACGAGTGTGTAAAGAGCATCCAACGAGGTTTTTATTTTCATTTCTTTGTAGGTATATTAAACGAACCGTTCGGGAGTAGGTACACTTTTTAATCAAAGCGTTCGCAACCTCAATATTTTTTTCATTTCTATTTTATTTCTTAGTACGTTTTTGGTATGTTTGTATTATTTATTTACGTCCGTCCATCTATGTTGACGAAGATGATTTTCAGTACCATCGAAATAAATCAATATTTCTGTCAACAAAGATTTCCCTTAGAGGTTATTAATGTTAGTACAATTTAACAGGTAATTCCGGTTAATTCATACCAATTGTGAATGCCGTCCAACCCAAACTAAGCAGAGTTTGTAATATGGATAGTGAATAACGGATGATAATGCACAAATAGAATATATTATTTATATACAACAAACGTGACTCGGGAGAAATGTTTGATCATCCATCAAACAAACAAAAGCTCCTATTGAAGGATTCAAACCCAGGACTCTTTGGAGGATTAGGCTGCTGATACACCAAACTTGTACTTGCGTGACAAAGGTTAAGTACTTAATTATTACAATTTAATGTAGAAGTACCATCGTTAGATGATTAATTCTTAAATTTCTTGCACATCTATTTCTTAACATATCGGACGATTTTATAAATATACTAACAGTTATTTTAGCTGTTACTACACATAATTTTAAGACGCATAATAATTGAATAACGTCAAAGTATAAATTACTTAAGAGTTCTAAGATAACGGTATTATGATAAAAAACATTGCGTATTCATCGATTTCAGAAATATACATTTAGGTACTAATATTACAGGCATTTTTATGATATATTTTTTATGTGGCATAATAGTTATCTAGTCCTTGAATGAAAAACGAGCCAATGCAAAGCGAAAATTTTACGTCAATGTACGTATGTATATGTGGCCCATGCATGCATGGTTTTGTGATAATAATTAGTCTGCGACACGCCACTTGCAAATTGATAGTCGTAGTATATTGTATCACATCCTGCCCTAGGACAATGGGTAGGCACATTCAAAACAGTCGAAAATCGCTCACAATTTCTACCTTTCAGAATATATTTCGTATTTAAAGGTTATATTATAATCTGATACTAAATTCCTTTTTGAGAATCAACATTCAGCACAGCTATAAGTGGTGTATTCTCCTAAGTTTGAGGATTAACTGCTTTAGTATCTCGCTTGTACAAGCTAAGACTCCCCCCGTCCATCCTAACCCCGTTTACTCTAATGAAGGTCACAGAGACACATCATTACACACACCCTGAAAATAGACTTCACATTAATACTCGCTCCGTAAAAAGGACAGCCTCGGTAACGTTACGGACTAATTTGCTATTCATTAGACATTAACCATATATAGGAAACGGTCTTACTACGTCTTGCTGTATTCGGTCATACTATGCACTCGCCTTATTACATATATAACTACTCGGTGGACTCTCGTAATGGTTACGTCAATAAGTAAACGCGAACATAAACTATGTATTCGAAACCGAAGACTAAAAATTTAATAAAAATCTTTAACGTTCGTTTAATAATTTCCTTTGTTGATCATCATCTATTATATCAAAATAAATGCAAAATCAAATTAATATATCGTCCACAAGGTTTTTCTGGGTCAGAGCATCAGCTCTGATCCAAAAATTCAAAGGACAGAAATAAAGTATCATCATTCTTATAGCGACACTTCAATCAACAACACCACTTTTAATGCTATTTAATTTCAAGATAAAAATAACATAATGCCTACAGTTGCTAAACTTTTACTTTATGCTCAGACAACTTGTGCGAATCTGTGCTTCGCTCGCTGCCAATCCAGCTTAGGAGTCGTTTTATTATTGAATAACTTTTAAATTGTTAGGCTTTTATAAAATTTCGGGTGAAAATTTTGTATATGCTAATATATAAGGGGCTACATATTTAATACTGGAGAAACGCTCGTCTCGGGTGACGCATGCGCAGCCGTCATCCGACACGCATTGCGAGAAACCAGGAAATAAATTACAGACCAGCCAACCGAGGCTCACGCACCGAGCCAGGATGTGAAACTATATTAGCGCATTGCCTGCATTCATTTTATTCAGTTACAACTAGCGAAAAGAGCAGGAAAATATTAATTTTAAGAGAGACCGGGCTCCTCCACCTTGTAGAAACCACACGGTGAAATCTGACAGTATCTTAGGGTAGTTGTGTTTCTGTCGCTATGTCACGAGGTTGGGGATGAGGTTGGGGATGAGGTTGAGGTAGGCGAGTACGATAGTATCGCAATCGTCTAAAGGCTATGGCGGCCGCTTACCACCAGGGTCATCGGTCACTACTCGTTTGTCTCGATTATAAGGTAAAAAAAAACAAACACAATAATGGACAATACACATCCGTTTTTGAGGACAACTTGTGGTAATAGAAGGATTTCTTTTTTACAAATTATACAAACAATGATTATTTCATGGCCAGTCCTAACGAATACGAATAATGTGGTTAAAAAAACTTTTTGATTTAATAAGTATAATCATAAAGTACCTAAGTGGAACTTACACTAGCTATGGTATTTCTACTATGTGATGGACGAACTGGTGCAGGTCGAGCAGGCTGGGGCGGTACCTTCACCTGCCTCCGATCAAACGAAGATATGTGATTACCAGGCCACCCCCAGCGACCAGGCCCGTTGCTGCCGTGTGGCAACGAGTACGAAGACTGCGGCCTCAGGTGCCTTACATTAGGCGGACCTGACATAATTGGACCACCCGGGCCATTTGGGGGCATCGGACCCGGCGGTCCTTGCATATATTGATAATGTGGAGGGTTAGACACAGCAGCACCCCACATGTCTTCTAAACAACACTTTCGTGACACACGCACAGCACGGAACACTATCACCGATCACTTCATCACATTAGCAATGGTTGGACACAATTATCGTCATTCCACAGGCATGTTATCACGGCTAGATAATAATTAGCTACGATTTTATATCTTTAGAAGATAACGCGCACACTAATCGAACCAGCCGGTAGCGAGCGGTGCAAGCCACTGTTCGCGATTGAAAGACAGCTTGAAATCATGAACGCTTCGAAAGCAGCCGTCCTCGCCGGACGCAAACGAAACGCGCAAAGAATAAATTGTCGTTGATGGACAATTGTTTAGACGCTAATGGACAGAAGTTAAGTTTATTTGGGGCACCACTGTACTAAATTACTTATTATCATATTCAGACGTGTACAAAACATACATTAGAGATAGAACTTACAAATGAAGAGTGTAAAAGAATATACATTACATAAACTGCATTGTTTTTATTTATGAAATTGCCTTTGACAATAACTCCTAAATACAACGACAGGCGAAAAGGGAAAGTTAACATCACTGAATAATGACATCCAATGGCAACTTTTTCACAAAAACACTGTTCCCGGTGGCCACGTAAGCGGACAAGACAGTTTCCACTCAATAGGGTGTGCTCAAGAGAAATCTGTTGCCCGACACGCGTAATCCATCATGACGGACTGCGTGTGTGTAGCAACACATTTGAATGTACACTGATTGCGTGTTGAGCGTGGTTGCCGATCGTTCCACGCCGGCCGCCCTGGCGATTGCATTATGATTTTTTCGCAAGGGACCGCGGGGCTGAAGCAAGGCCGCGGGAGGCAGGCCAGTCAGCCAAGCGTGCAGCAGCCGCTGCTTGGCCGGCGCAATGCAGCGAAACTCGCAGAATGAACCAACATCGCTACATATTAATGGCACTCGTTAATTCCTATCGCTATCTACTCACGCATCAATAGCCAAGTGAAAACCACAATAATGATTGATACACAGTGCCTGTATGTTATACACACATTATTAGACTATCTTGTAGAGTCAATTGAAACAAATGCTAGCGTACAATTTAAACGGGACACACGGAACGGAGAGCAAAACTTATAAGAAAACCGTAGAATGCAAAACAAAAAATACCTACAATCTCGAACATCAATAACCGTCAAAAGTTTCAATACAAAAAGTTATTGAGAACAATATAGAATACGAGCCGATCTGTCAAAAGAACGTTCCAGTTAGCGACCGCGAAAGTCAGCAAAACAAAGGCGTTACAAAACTTTCGTTAGGCCGCGACCGCTTTGAGGCACAATAGACACAGCATTAGTATTCCGAGTGTAATCGCATCGGCAATGGAGGCAGGGTTGAGTGTCCTGAGGAGTCACCGGCCGCGCCGCGTGGACTGAATACCGACCCTTGGTCCTAAAGAATGCCATGCGTTCACAGTAGCGCTACGCATAACCATAAACGCACTACATTGGGAAATGCGGACAGATCATTATTTGGCTAACGGCCCGTTACATCCTTTTGTAGAATCCTTCGAGTACAATAACCTGAACAAATAACATAACTGTTATATCAAATATAGATATTTTTAGGTAAACATAGCCTAGACATAGACATGGAAATACGATATTCACAAAACGCAACAGGTGTGCAACCTTGCGTGGGCTCAAACATAGAAATTCGGAGTAGTGCGCCTAGTTGTGTTTTGTTCCGCATTCTTGGTCACATTATGCAGAAGACTCCTTGAGCAGAGACACATAATATAAAAATAATTTGAATATTTTAATGAATAAAGATTGAATATGATTAAAATAACTCAAGTGAGAACGACGTCTGCGCTACGAAATCTAGAGAAGTACGAAGAGATAAAATATTTCACTTCTATACAGACACCTCCGTACAACGCTTTATATTTTTTATTTATTGGAACCGAATACAATAAAAAAACAAAGGCATCCAACCGATAGACAGCGATGCCTACGCGTGACTAAAATCAACGACGAACGAAGACTGACAATGTATTAAAGAACGGGGGCAGCAGTAACAACATTTCAAATAGGCCCGTTTAACAGTAATAAATAATTATCTAATTTTTAAGAAAATTGACAAAGCGAGTAAAAGCCCAGTGCTTTAGAAAGTATTAATTACTTTTTGTTAAAAACATGAAAATGGCCAGGGCATATCAGGATTTTCTACTTAAATTGGAAAAATAATCTCCACCACAGAATACGGCTACCTGTGAAATAATACTACCTGTTAGTGGTATACATATCTGTTAGGTTTTGTGAGCAATGTTCCAGGGCTACAAGTGGTAGGAAATGGGTTGCCAGATGGTTGGGAATCGCCTGGAGTCTCCCGACATTTTATCCGATCTCCCGACTTCCGACAAATAACGAAATCTTCCGTCAAAATAACATGATGATACACCTACTGTTTGCCCTGTACCACTAAAATTATTTGGAAATGGTTCTCCAGCCAAAAACCCCAAATTCTGGACATTTAAAAAACATCTCCAGATATTAAGACTTCTCGATCTGGCAACCCTAGGTTCAACCCGGCATGGTAAGGATGGTTGTACCGGAGCTTTTCTGTTGTAGTACATACATGAGATTAGATTACCATCTGTACTATCTATTTTGTGGTATTAGTATTTCCTGGTAGTTGAAATAGATCAAAATAGATCAACAGGTACTAATAAAATAAAATCTGTCATTTAATTTATGAGTGACAAAACTACAAATAAGAATACCTACTTGAGCTCAGCAAGCCCTACAGTTTGTTTACCCAACATGCAAGCTAAAGAAGTATTCCGTCTAGCTAGTTCAGTCAGTCGGTAATGGTCTTTAGTTTAAGCTGTAAATCGATTTGACACTATCTATCATCTTTGCTCTGCTAAATCGTAATTTGTCCTTTTAATTGTTTGCACCTTAGTAAGTTAATGGCACTATCAAAACAAAGTTATGTTACAAGATTTAGAAACTAGTGGGAAAGACGACAAATGCGAAGATAGTGATCCAGTAATGGATGCTATTACCGAAATACATATTTTGTGGTAAATATTGTATTTTTTATAAATATTTGCCATGGGGGATTTTGCTTTAAAAACCTATATTTTGGGGGGATTCCGGGTAAGTTTTGAGGGGGAAAGCGAAATGGCTTTCCTACGATCGCAGCTTACTGAGCACGCAATATTGACTTGATAAAGACTTCAAGGAAAATCGCAGGTTTTACGGAGTTTGCAGAATAATCCAAATATTCCTAAATGTGTGCAATAAATACAGAATGAACCGTATGTTCGTAGTTTCACAGTGAGGCAACTTTCCAATGAGCGTCCGGTAACGTTTAGAACATTTGGAGAATAAATCTTCGAAGCACCCCGGCCGTTTCCAGAATTTATGGCAGTTTTAGAATAACTATTATTTACAGAGTGAAACACTCTATAGCCTATGCAGACCATCTGCGAGCATGTATTCGCAATTAATTTTTCTGCAGCCGTTTTTTTGTAGATATTATTCCAGTCATTGGTATTTCGAGATTTGAAGGATTTAATTAAAAACCATTTTTAAACTAACTTGATTGCTTCATAATGACAATAATAATAAAATTGATAAAATGTTCGGAAAATCACATTTTACTCATAAAATGGAAATGAATTTACCGAAACAAAGAGATAATAATGGAAATTCAAAGGTAAGATAATAGGTGTAAATTGCTCCAGTTAACACCTGTCTATTCGCCTGTGCCGCTTACTGCGCCGTTGTGGTAGAAAACATCCCATTTGCGTCACATCGGAAACGCATTAAGCGGCTGACGACGACGCTGAAGAGCGCAATATCCGACCGGTGCCGAATACCGAAGTTGCTTTGCGCAGCGCATTTACAGTACAGATTAATACAGCGCTATTTCTCGAGTGAGCACGGATGATAAAATCGAATCGGTTGTACGTTTTTAAAGCAAAATGACGAGTTGTTGCCAAAAAAGTTATTAGCAAAGGTCCAAGGCAGGACAGCCTTTGAAATGGGTTACCGACTTTTATGAGTCTTGTGTACACATACCCAAATTAAAAAGTATAAAAAATCACTATAGGATGTTAATACGTATGTTTATTTATAAAAAAAATGATGTTGTGTCTTAATGACTGCTACAATCGTGTGGAAGTCGTTTAGTGAACGAAATCAATTTAGACAATCACAGATAAATGAAACTCAATCAGTAGGTACGCTCGACTACGAACTGGCTGAAGAACACTTAATTATTCAATGTGAACAAGCATATATAGAGCGAGCGCAATGGCAGCAATGGTCCGAAAAGAGCTATCCCCACCTGATGCCGAACACAATAAAAGGAAAAAGTCATTCGCAGAACATGCCTCTACAGCGCGATATTGAACATTTCAACAAAGTTAAAAGACTAGGAAAAGTTCCAACAGAAATGTAACAGTTAAACATTCTATTCGCTAATAAGAAGTAATTTTAAATAGAAATAAAAGCATAGAATATATAAATGACTAAGAACTTTGAATTGCACCTCGTCTGAGGAGGAGTAGAGGCGATTCCTTCGTACACTATTGTCGTGAATTTCTTATGGCAGTTTGTTATTAAATTGAATAGCCACAATAACGTTTATTAAGTACAATAATATCCAAAAACCTTTTTATCTAAGTATATTTTTTCACGAACGCTTTGAAAACGAACGATTCATCCAGAAGCCCCGCTATGTCAATGTAATAGTGTTCCCTACCGAACAGGTTTATTTTTAGTTTACCTATTGAAGGTTGCAAAAAAGAAAGTTTTATCTATAATCTATTCATACATATAAATAAGATTGGAGTGTCTCTTTGTAATATTGAAATAACCGCTTTTTACTACATGCATATGTATATATATACAGTACATACACCAAAATAACAAATTTTACAATTATTGTCTGTCTGTCTGTTTGTTCCGGCTAATCTCTGAAATGGCTTGACCGATTTTGACGGGACTTTTATTGGCAGGTAGCTGATGTAATAAAGAGAACTAAGGCTACTTTTATTATAAAAAAATTCTTTTATTTTAGAAAAAAACCAAGTCGCGGCCGGCCGCTAGTAATACATATAGTTTAGTCTTACGACTTTTAACAATTAAGGAAATCGTGACGTGATTAAGGATCAATTCAAGGTTTTTATAGAATACTCTTACGCCCGTATTACGTATACACTCTTAACTCTGAGAGCGATCTTAAATACGAATTTGCGACGGTGTTTCCATATGAAATGTAGAACACATTGGTAATGTTTGAGACAGGTCTCATAACTTTAATTTTAAAAATCTTCGTGGTGGTATCGCCGACACACTAGGATTCTAATGGAGATGGAACTACACATATTTATTTATTTTGCAGAATTCGGAATAGGATTTAGATATATCTTAACGACCTTAGCTGTGTCGGCGTCAGTGTGGCTTACACTAAAGTTGCGTATTGCAGCTGTAGCCCAATTGTCTTAACTAAAAACCTATAAGGCATCAAGCCTTTTATAAGTAAGGCATTGCAATTGCTATTTTTTGTAACGTATTTACATATTTTTTTTGTTGGCCCTACAGTTTACTTTCATTCTATTTTAAAATGGTAAACGTATTTTTAGGTTTAAAATAAAAAAAAACGTTTTAGATGAATTTTATTCACTTTCTTATCTGGCCTGTCATAGTAATCTTAGTGATAATAAGAACAAAACAAAAAGAGGAATATTCGCATGAAGAAATGATAAGCAAGGTCATTTACGAAACACAATAAACGCTTTATTTATATGAAATACAAAACAATATTCAGAAACAAACCAAAAAAAATAACATCTCTACAAGGTCAATAATATCCTACTAATGATAGTGTCATTTGTCGTGGTGTGATTAGCATGTACTGTACCTACTTACAGCAGTGGCACTGTGAATACGTAATGCACTATTGGCCTTAGTAAATGCACACCCACGCCGTTCATATGACGAAATACTAAACGGTTACAAAAAGCGACCTACTCAAGGAACAACTCTTTAGCTCTATTAATACCAAGTACCTATATTATACAATTTAATTACCCTTACTCGTGTTATTGTTGTTCCTCAAATGTTCCTTGAAGTACGTACCTTCTATGTACTTGTTCAACGACAAAATGGTTTATACAATCTAAAGCTACTTCTTTGAGCTGCACACTGTTCGTGGCGTTGACTGATGGACCTATGGAGATGAAGTGTATGAAAAATATTACATAATAAATATATCACGCACGCCATGCGAGAAAAATTACTACTGAAATGTAAGGCAGACTAATGATCGTCGGAAACTCATTTTAAATATAAAAACCGTAAAATGGTGTTGTCGTAAAACGTTAGAGTCAATATCAAACAAATGTGAAAGAAAAAAAGATTTTGCCAATATATTCCGATTATTTTTAAGCCAATCAATAGAAAATTCTCAGAGCTACTTCAAGTAATCACTTTACGCGTGGGATGGCTGCCGAGCTAACGATATTTTCTAAGGCCAAGGACGAAAGCACACGCAATCTCATTAATGTGCTAAACGACGAATAAATCTCTAAGCGTGAGTGGGATCATAACATTGAGTTACTCTTACCCATGCAATTGAACAAAGTTTATTAAATTTTAAAGATTTGATTATAAATTGAATTGAATTAACAAAAATTCAGTCAGCGTATCGAATTCACTTAGTAAAAGATTCGAATATTTGCATATACGGCGTTACAACATTTGGCCTTGTAGAAACCTGCCTTCTCTAACGGGATGGAATCTCGGAGTCTCAATGTATAATATGCGCTTCGAAACAACGCGTATTAACATTAAATTTTAATTTGGTATTCGACTATCAGGTATTTACCTCGAACAAAGTTTTGTTAAAATTGCTATTTAAAACACACTCTACAAAGATGCATCTCAACTTATATCTTTATACAGTCTTATAAAACTACATTCACTTTTGGATAACTAGCTAACTAATAACTAGCAATTGGGAATAGTGCAATAAAATAATAATTTGATTTCTCCATTATAAACAATCATGGGATTAAATCATTATTACTAAATTCAATTTTAATATATTATTTAATGTTATGGCCTAGATACTATTAGTGATCAGTATCCCAAGAACGAACTTTGATTTTTGATTGACAGATCCGTAATCGTATCGCATCGTCAAAGTTTCTATGGAAACTAAACAGCGCCCCTACCGGACGTAAGAACAAACTGACTCCTTCCATATAAAATTTGACAATGGCGATACGATTAGAGATCTGTCAAAGTTCGTCCTTAAAGTACAAATCAGTAACATCGATTCATATAGGTAGAAGTAGACCTTGGGGAATAATCTGTTAACCGCATTTGAGCTTACAGTTACCTGGCCCAGCTAAACCGCTACACTACGAAGTAGCGCGGGATCAAACTGGCCAACCTAAACTGAACATGCAGCAACATTGCTTAAGCAATTGATAATAATGACAAGCAGAATCTTCATAACCATACAAGTTTTTGTACAAATCGCTTGAAGCGAAATTTTAATGAAACTAGAAAACCTGTTCTCAAGCAGGTATGTTCACAGTTCAGAAAATGAGAAAAGATACAATAATGCAAAGATACATTGACTGGGATACTAGAAACAGTGTTAGTGAATAAGTTTAAAAGGCAAATAAAAGTAAATTGCGTCTTTGTAAATAGCAATACATATATATTAACTAGTAATGTTTTTCTTAAAACCTGTTATCAAATAGGAAAATGCAGCGGATATAATATCTGTTAACTTTTCTACAACTAGAAAGTTCAACAATTATGTAGGTAATTGCAATAATCAAGGCATCAATATAAAAAACACGACTGCCGCTAAAAAATTTTAACGAAAAGGTAAAAAATAAGTTTTTTATTACAACTTGTAGGAAGTTTCAATACAAAGCAAATTGTCTTAATCAATTGTATTTGGTTCACATTCTCACTATCAGTTAGTTATTTTTCATTCATTTAATTTTTACGAAAATGATTATATACCTATGTATAGTATATATTTTTAATAAGTCCAGCAATAAAAATAATAGGCTATACCAAAACTAAGCGAAAGCGTGTCCCCTGTAAATTAAATGGTGTGCGCACTTTTTTAAATATTTCCTTTACACATACTCTCTGTGTCATTAATTAATTTGATACATTTCGCTTGAATGAAATAAAATAATTCGATGAAAAGAGACTACGTTACCTACGAGGTTTTTGTCGAAAATTGAAAAGAATAATTAGACTATTCTAGTCCAATTAAATTATATATTTATGACACTTTTTATATGGAGATGCGAGAAACTAAAGATGTTTTAATCTGTGGAATAGATCCAATTGCTTTATGAAATGGCTAGCTACAAGCTCATTAGTCTTTCTTTGTCAAATAATTAAGCGAAAAACTGAGGACCCACCGGTGTTGTTAGCCTATTAACAAGAGGGATAAGATTGACTTTTAAAACTTTGACCGTAGAAATATGTTACTGAAGTTTCATGCATATTATAAAATTAGGTTACTACACAGTTTATATATATATATATATAACAATCCTAATTGTGAACCAATGAACCACTATTCTATCACCGGCGCAGCAAGTTATTAATATTGATGGACTTGCGCCGGTCGCTTTGTATGAATATTTAAACCACACGTCAATATTAAGGCGGGCCTCGGCGACCGGCTTTTTCTTGCCTATAAAGCACAATTAGATGAAGTAAATTACAATATTTTGATATTAAAACTTGTGACCACAGCCTTGACTCCAATTTTAATTGAATTCCTGTCAGTGTTTAAAGTGAATCTACTGTTTGTAAAACATAAAATTACAAACCATCTTGACACACACGAATATAATTTCTAGGGTCCCGTACCGCTGTCCGTTCGTCTGTGAGCCTAATGTGACTAATGAACCGAAAACATTAGATATTTAGTCAAAAATTTCATAGAATATTAGATATCATTTCGCAATCATGCTTGGAAATGTGGGCATTATTTTGACTGTTGTGTTTAGCGGCCAAATAAATTACATAGTTAAATCATATCTGTCGTGTAATTTAAAAATGGAGCGATCTTTTACTCCGAAACAAGGCAAGTAAGGAGGTAACTTATCAAAGGTTTTATTTAAATTTCGAACTAACTTGCAAATTAAAGCTGTTTATTGAAAACAAAACAAATGAATGAGTATTGTTGCTCTGATTTGACTAATTTTGAAAAATACTAGTATTTTAAAATAAAATGTTCAATTTTATTTTAAATTAAATACCTACTTATACTAGTTAGTTTTAATTTTCGCGCATTATTCGAGAAAAGTACTATAGAAGCCTTGGCTACAACTAGGCATTGATGGACTTACGAATGTATTCTTCGGCTTCGCCTCGGCCCACATTTATACGTTCGTCCATCATTGCCTCTTTTGGTGGCCGCTGCGGTAATGTGCTATAGCTTCTATAAGATTAATTAAAAAATAAAAGGGTTGGGTATTTTGTTTATATTAGAGAAATGTTCAGAAAATGAGAAAAGATTCAATAATGCAAAGATACATTGACTGGGATACTAGAAACAGTGTTAGTGAATAAGTTTAAAAGGCAAATAAAAGTAAATTGCGTCTTTGTAAATAGCAATACATATTACCCAGTAATGCTTTTCTTGAATATATATATATATATATATATATATATATATATATATATATATATACATCTTGCTGATCATGTTGCGTCTTATATGGCGATTTTTGCTATTGATCCTGCGTCCGACCGACTTGATGCGTCCGGTATACGGACGCAAGATTAACCTAGCCTCATTTTTTGTGCAAAGGCGTCTTTTCATGCGTAGAATGCATGGGCAAAAAATTGGCGTGGACTCAATTTCATCACCAGAATGATTTTTAACGTATTTCATAGTTCAACCATTAACCGTGCGGAATTTGGAGGGCGCTACCGTGCAGTGTATATTTTGCAATGTATATTTCGGGTTCAATTTACAGATTTTATTGCGTCTTCCTGTATATATTTAAAAAAGTTTTTATCAATTCTCTACGATGATCATCTTGCATCCAGTAGGTATCTTAATTTGCGATAGCGCGCGGCACCTGAGGGGCCCGTTTTGGGTGCATGGGAGAGGCGAAACTGGGCGTCCTACGGGTCGCGTGTGTTTGTATACAGATCCGTGCTCCGTGGACGCAAACTTATTACCAGAGTGAAATTTATCGTATTATTTGATAGAAATAAATAAACGTAAAACAATGAAGAGAAAAATTTTATTATAGCAAATTTGCTGCAAATAGACCTTAGTGAATTTAAGATAGTTATCTAATTGATAACTTTTAGAATATTATTGTTTTGTTTCCGTTTTCGATTTTTTATAATGTAGGTACATGATGAACCTACACGATTAATCGATATTAATGATCGAGAGAACTTTAACAACGTTAATTATTAGCACCTATTTTATAAAGAATGTGATTCATTTGTTATTTTGTCGAAAAATACCTACCTACAGAGAATTCTTGTGAGAACTGTTGGTTAAATTGATAAGTGTACAGTATTATTGTACAGCCTTTGCTATGGTATTTATAATATCACATCTAGAAATCTTATTAAATATGTCACTGACATTAACTTAAGCTTATTTCTATGCACCATTTGCTAATTTGTATCATTGATTTGTTTTTGATATCCCAATTAACCTTACCTCTTCACTATCACTTTGTATGTATTCACCTTCCCTATAACTTATACAAATTCAAAATTCGAATTCAATATCAACGCAACCGTGCCCCCCACCAACACGACAAGACGAGCCAAGCAAAGTGCAAGGGCTCCACCTAACTTTTCCAGAAGGGCTTCGTCGTTTTAGTGGACCTTTATAACTAGGGTTTGGATTATCCACATAAAAAAAAACTCGAGTTATAAGTAACGGTGAAGTCCAGACGCGAAGATAGCTGATACAGCAATTCTACCTGCCACACCAGCCATTCTCACCCTGCCGGCCTGCGTGTTGCAACTTCACGCCTCTTTTAAAAAATCACAGGTTGTAAGAGGGAGGGAAAACGTTAGCGGTCAGCGCATTCCATTAACGGATAGTGCAACAAAGAAATGAGTCAACAAATTTCTTTGTACGCGTTGGAATTGTGGCCACAGTTAGTCGGTGACAACGTAGGTCAGCGCGCGAGGTCCTCTGAAGGAAAGGGGAAAGTGGAATAAGAGAGAATAACTCCTCAGAACACTCGCCGTGGTACAGACGATAGAACGTGCTTAGTGACGCCACGACACGGCGTAATTGTAGAGGCTCTAGGTGTTTAGTCACCTCTTCATCGCCTATAATGCGGATCGCGCGCCGCTGTAACCCATCCAAAGCATCGTGGTGGTGGAGCCATCCCGGAGTGGCGAGCAATATTCCACGCAAGACCGCACCTGCTCCTTATACAACAAGCACAGTTAAATTGCTCGGGCGTAAAAAAACGCCGTCGTACCTTGTTCAGGTCTCCAAGACATGAAAGGAATGGCGACGTTTTTGCCGTAAAAGCGCAGACCTGGGTTTTGTTAGCATTGAACTCAACCAAACCTGGTACCCCATTCAGAAATATGGTCCAAAGCCTGATTGAATTTAATGACAAGATTCTCCCGTTTCTCCTTGATTACCACCTGCCCAGCCGCTGCTGGTCCGGGATACCCCGCATGCACTGTACTATCGTATGCATCGCAATGAATATTCCCAAAAGGAATTAAGTCATTGATATGCAGCAGAAAGATAGTGGGGGATAGGACGGAGCTCTGGGAAACGCCGGCATTCACTGACATGAACCGCGAACTGCTACCATTCGTAAGGACACGAATTTTACGTTCATGCAGGAAGTCAGCTATCCAAGAACAGAACTGTGCCGGCAGACCGTATGCCGGAAGCTTGGAAAGAATGCTTTTGTGCTAGACCCTGACGAACGCCTTGGCAATGTCAAGGCTGATAGCCAACGACTCGCCCCGCTTGTCGATAGCCTCACCCCAGATATGAGTCAAGTACGCTAGAAGATAACCCGTCGATCGTTTGGGTCTAAAAACATATTGACGATCATTAATCAGGGAGTGATCCTCTAGGTAGCAGGACAGATGGTTGTTAAGAAGCTTTTCTAGGACTTTACATAATACTGGGGTGACTGCTATTGGCCGGTAGTTTGCCGGGTCTGAGTGATCCCCTTTTTTGGGCACCGGTTGCACGTTGGCATCTCTCCAAGTCTCCGGCACACGTCCCAAAGAATACGAGCATTGGTACAAGCGCGTGAGAGTGGAAGACAACTCCGCTGCACATTTTTTTAGTACTACTGATGGGATGCCATCAGGTCCACCAGCTTTCCGGATGTCGAGTGATTGCAATTCGACACAAACCTCACGCTGCCTGATTTTAATATCAGGCATTGTTGTGCCACAATGAGGTAATGATGGTGGCAGTGCATTGCAATCATCGTTTCGGGAGTTAACCGCAAAGAGTTTTGCTAGTAAATCGGCTTTCTCCCGTGGCTTATGAGCTAGTGTTCCGTCAGGGCATCTCAGAGGTGGCAGCGAGGGCTGGTAGAAGTTCTTTTGCACGGCCTTGGAAAAATGCCAATAGTTACGGGAGCCCGAAGGATGCGTTATAAGTTCGTGACCAACATGTGTAACGCGCTGGGCATCCGCTGTAATCCTTCTTACAGGTCTTGGACGCAAAATTGTAGGCTGCTTTTAGTGAATCGACCCCAGGATCCTTAAGAGCGCGGCCTCTGATCCAAGCACGATATACCGCTTGCTTACGCGAAACAGTTTCAGCACAGTGGTGATTGAACCAGAGGTTACATGTGTCCTTACTGATGGGATTGGAATGAGGAATATAGTATTGCATAACCATTACAATCTCCTCAGAATAGCAACGGCGCTGGCCAAAAGGTCCTTGTCACTGAAGCAGCGCTGCTTCCAATGGACGGACGCAAAGTTGTCACGCATACCGTTCCAATCTGCCGACCCATAGTGACAGATCCGGCGTTGTACCACCGTTGGACGCGGAAGCTTGGCCTGTGGCGCTTTGGTAGATATCGGGCAGTGATTTGAAGAGCCCAGAGCACCCTTACCACAACCTGACAGCCCTGTGGATGGGTCGTGAGCAGAAGGTCCAGTAATAAAGGTGCTTGACTTGAAATATCTGGAATCCTGGTGGGCTGATCGACCAGTTGCTTCAAGTCATGCGTGAGCAGAGCCCTGCATGGTTGGTTTTCGAGGAACTTAACCACAAATTGTGGTGAGCATTAAATTCCCCTAAAAACACCAATTCTGCTTTGGAAAATTGTTCTTGCGCGTCATCTGCTGCTCGACTAAAGTGTTCGAAAAGTCGAGTTGTCTCAATATCGCAAGTATGGGATCTGTAGAGGCACACATAGACTCTGGCCTGGGGACCAGAGTCGACGTGTACCACTAGCATAGAGAAAGAGGGACCTTCCAAGCAGCGGAGACGGCGACAAAAAACATTTGCCCGAACATACAGGCATACACCGGCTTTCGCTTTGAAGGACTCTTTAAACACGTAGCCGGGATAGTTAAGGTAGCCTGTGTTAGCAGGCGGAAGTATGTGTCTCCGTCAACAATGCTGGGCGTGCTGTCTCAAGACAGTGGTGGACAGCGTTGAGGTTAGAGTGGAGTCCGCATATGTTGCAGAACTCTACCTTAAACCGCATTGAAGGTATGGGGTATGCACCGCTATACACCCAAACTTTGTTTTAAAGGCTGCCATGGTGGAATTGAAACGAGACGTGAAAACGAGATGGCGTTGTCGCGAAGAGTTCGGGCAAATTAGGGAGGTTTGTTTTCCCGAATGACTGCCTGCAGAGGAGATGCGCCGACCCACCGGACGGAAGGCCCGCACCCCCCCGGGAGTGGCCGCCGGGACCGCACGCCCAGTCACCAACCGGTACGACGGTCCACTCCGAAATTATGCGTGCCATGGATGGCCAGCGGGACAGCCGTTTCTACGGGTCGCCTTGGACGGCGGGTCGATGCAGTTCTCCCGGCATTGGTTCGACAGATGCCTCCCCTAGACTGAATCAGTCAGCGACAACCTCCACTCGAACTCGGATTGTACGCTGGCTGACCCCGAAACACGTGAGAAGCACTTAACGGGTTTTTCACCATGCGCACGGTGGTAACAAACCAGGTGGGTGTTATGCACCCTAGCATCAGAAGAACGGATGGAAGCTCCGATATCCCTTATTCGCTTCTTACGACACCCACGCGAAGGTATTATTTTAATACAGAGTCATCAAATTAAAAAATGAAGTCGGAGATAATTCATGAAGTCGTTTTCCATTACATATTTTTATTCTTTATTTCGAGCCTACCTAGTTCGAATAAGTCTATTTACACCAACTTTTCTTATTGTCTAACTATAATTATCTTTCCTGGGTAAGACAAGGCTGGGTGGCTTGTATTGCTTTAAAATTACCTTTATACAAGGATTTATTATGGATACTCACATTAAACCTGACTAATTTTTACATTGGGAAAATGAATAATACACCTAGACTTGCGGCCAAGCTCAGTGTCTGATCATAAGCCTACCCCCCACTAAAAACCTTACAGATCGACATTGGACAACTCTTGGCAGTACTAGCATCAGGCAAGACACCGGAACGGACAGTATTCTAAGTTATCCTTAGTGGATCCACTAAGGACTCTGACTCCGTTGTCGACGATGTACACAGAGCACGACTATATTGTCGTTGTGTCCGTAAAATACAGGGTCAAGGGACAACCAAGCCCGAATCCAACCGGTACTCTTGAAATTCCAGACCAGCCGAGCTAAAAAAGTTATCTTAAATATGATCATGACTTTAATAAATAAAAAAATAAAGACATAAAGGTACGGACCAATGTAAACTTTAAGATATAATAAAAAAAGGATTCCCTGTCTACCCGACTGACCTGTGTAAAACTCAAAAATAACGATCAAGCTTTGAACATAAATAAGTAATTGTAGCTACCTATTTACTACTCCAAAGACGGTATAAGTGCTGGTGTACCTGGAAGCCGGTGGACTAGCAGGATGAATATTATTGATATACAGTACCTACAGTATGCGGAACTAACAATTCTCTTTTTAAAAGTAAAAGGACGTAACTTTGTACAAATAAATCGTATTATGCAGAATCAATTTAAACATAACTTTGGACGGAGGTAGGAGCATTTAAGCAGTGCATAGAAGGTATACGTAAATATTCAGTGTGCTGTATGGTTATGGTGGTGAACGGATGCGCTAAATTACCGGGAAATATTAAAATCGAATATTGGCATTTTATATTTTAATGCAATTTCGCGTAGACTCAAGAAATTATAATAATAATAACTACTTAAATACGCATTTAAAACATTCAAAATCGCGTCGAGTACAGTGGATGCCGCAGGGTGGCAGTTTGTAAAGATGCAAGAAGTCTTAGAAGATGTAAATATATATATATATATATATATATATATATATATATTTACGTCCACTGTACTTGACGCGATTTTGAATGTTTTAAATGCGTATTTAAGTAGCTATTATTATTATAATTTCTTGTGTTTACGCGGAATTGCATTAAAATATAAAATGCCAATATTCGATTTTAATATTTCCCGGTAATTTAGCGCATCCGTTCACCACCATAACCATACAGCACACTGAATATGTACGTATACCTTCTATGCACTGCTTAAATGCTCCTACCTCCGTCCAAACTTATGTTTAAATTGATTCTGCATAATACGATTTATTTTTACAAAGTTACGTCCCTCAAATTTAAAAAGAGATATGTTAGTTCCGGATACTGTAGGTACTGTATATCAATAATATTCATCCTGCTAGTCCACCGGCTTCCAGGTGCACCAGCACTCTTCTCTTTGGAGTAGTACATACCTATGTAGAAGTACCTGTAGATCCCTACAATTACTTATTTATGTTCAAAGCTTGATCGTTATTTTTGAGTTTTACACAGATCAGTCGGGTAGACAGGGAAGTTCTTTTTTTATTATATTTCTAAGTTTACATTGGTCCGTACCTTTTTGTCTTTATATTTTTATTTATTAAAGTCATGATCATATTTAAGATAACTTTTTTAGCTCGGCTGGTCTGGAATTTCAAGAGTACCGGTGGGATTCGAGCTTGGTTGTCCTTTGACCCTGTAATTTACGGGCCCAACGACCATATAGTCGTACTCTGTGTACATCGTCGACAACGGAGTCGAAGGGATCCACCAAGGATAACTTAGAATACTGTCTGTTCCGGTGTCTTGCCTGATGCTGGTACTGCCAAGAGATGTCCAATGGCGATCTGTATGGTTTTTAGTGGGCAGGCTTATGATCAGACACTGAGATTGGTCGCAAGTCTAGGTGTATTATTCATTTTCCCAATGTAAAAGTTAGTCAGGTTAATGTGGGTATCCATAATAAATCCTTGTATAAAGGTAATCTGAAAGCAATACAAGCCACCCAGCCTTGTTGTATCTAGGAAAGATAATAATAGTTAGACAATAAGAAAAGTTGGTGTAAATAGATTAATTCGAAGTAGGTAGGCTCGAAACTCAGGCTCGAAATAAAGAATAAAAATATGTAATGGAAAAAGACTTCATGAATTATCTCTGTCCTCATTTTTTAATTTGATGACTCTGAAACCTACAGGGTGAAAACACAAGCTCTTGCTGAGTTTCTTGCCGCTTCTTAGTACAAGGTAGATTTGTATGGGGTAGCTTCTTGACGTACACAAGTGCCTGAAAGCCTGAACTGAATAAAAGATCTCTCCAAAACATTTTCATGGAAAATGTTGCCAAGACGGGATCATGTATCACTCGTACGACAAAAAGTTATCAGATCGTACGTAGAGCCATGCTTCTATCTCTACAAGCCCTAACACTAAGACCAAATTTATCAGTGCGGTGACGGAACCGCCCCTTCTCTTCGCGTGGGTGTCGTAAGAAGCGAATGAGGGATATCGGAGCTTCCATCCGCTCTTCTGATGCTACGGTGCCTAAGGCCGTATACAGAAAGAAAGCCGAAAGCCGATCGGCGCCGATCCTTCCTACATGAAGGAAGCCGATTATAGCAGATCAAGCAAAATGTCGGTCTCATCGGACGATGATTTGGTTTTGTTAGAAAATGTTTATTTAAAAATGCGAAAAACAGCTATACATCCTATAAATAGAGAAAGGAAACGTTTCGGAGAATACCATCATTTATTTGTAAAAAAAATTAAATTTGATGAACAAAGATTTTATACATATACAAGAATGTTTCAAGAAACATTTTATTACATTTTGGATTTAGTGAAAAACCGTTTGATGAAAAATTGGGGCAATTGGCATAAACAACCAATCCTTCCAGAAGAAAGACTTGTTGTCACCATTCGGTAAGTACGAAACAAATAATTTTAGCGCTTAGTTAATAAAAGATAAAGTTATTAGATTTATAAAAAGATTATAACTTAGATTGATTTAATCTAAGGATAATAATTCAAATACAAATTATTTATTATTCGGACCAGCGCGTGTCGGTCCATAGAAAAAGGATCAGCGTCAATAGGCGCCGATCGGCTTTCGGCTTTCTTTCTGTATACGGCCTAACACCCGCCTGGTTTGTTACCATCGTGCGCATGGTGAAAACCCCGTTAAGTGCTTCTCGCGTGTTTCGGGGTCAACCAGCGTACAACCAGAGCTCGAGTGGAGGTTGTTGCGACTGATTCAGTCCAGGGAAGACATCCGTCGAACCGATACCGGTAGGACTGCATCGACCCGCCGTCCAGGGAGACCCGTAGAAACGGCTGTCCCGCTGGCCGCCCGTGGCACAGTACAGGGGCCCGAGCGTTCCTAACCAGTTCGTGAGGCTGCCCTACCATGTCACGCATAATCTCGGGGTGGGGGGTCGTGCCGGTTAGTGACCGGGGCGTTGGGCCGGGGCGGCCACTCCCGGGGGGGTGCGGGGGCCCTTCCGTCCGGCGGGTCGGCGCATCGCCTCTGCAGGCAGTCATTCGGGAAAAAAAATCTTCCTAATTTGCCAGGACTCTTCGCGACACCGCCCGCTCATTTTCACGTCTCTTTTTCAATTCCACCATGGCAGCCTCTAAAACAACTAAGTATAGCGGTGCATACCCCCAGGTATTCCAATCTCATCAGTAAGGACACACGTAACCTCTGGTTCAATCACCACTGTGCTGAAGCTGTTTCGCGTAAGCAAGCGGCATATCGTGCTTGGATCTGAGGCCGCGCTCTTAAGGATCCCGGGGTCGATTCACTAAAAGCAGCCTATAATTTTACTTTCAAGACCTGTAAGAAGGATTACAGCGGATGCTGCCCAGAGCGTTACACGTGTTGGTCACGAACTTATAACGCATCCTTCGGGCTCCCGAAGCTATTGGCGTTTGGCCAAGGCCGTGCAAAAGAACTTCTGCCAGCTCTCGCTGCCACCTCTGAGATGCCCTGACGGAACACTAGCTCATAAGCCACGGGAGAAAGGCGATTTACTGGCAAAACTCTTTGCGGCTAACTCCAGAATCGATATTTGCAATGCACTGCCACCATCATTACCTCATTGTGGCACAACGATGCCTGATATTAAAATCAGGCAGCGTGAGGTTCGTGTCGAATTGCAATCACTCGACATCCGGAAAGCTGGTGGACCTGATGGCATCCCATTAGTAGTACCAAAAAAATGTGCAGCGGAGTTGTCTTCCGCTTTCACGCGCTTGTACCAATATTCATTCTTTGGGGCGTGTGCTGGAGACTTGGAGAGATGCCAACGTGCAACCGGTGCCCAAAAAAGGGGATCCGTCAGACCCGGTAAACTACCGGCCAATAGCAGTCACCCCAATAAAGTCCTAGAAAAGGTTCTTAACAACCATCTGACCCACTACCTAGAGGATGAATCCTTGATTAATGATCTTCAATATGGTTTTAGACCCAAACTATCGACGGGTGATCTTCTAGCGTACTTGACTCATATCTGGGGTGAGGCTATCGACAAGCGGGGCAAGTCGTTGGCTATCAGCCTTGACATTGCCAAGGCGTTCGTCAGGGTCTAGCACAAAAGCATTTTCTCCAAGCTTCCGGCATACGGTCTGCCGGCACAGTTCTGTTCTTGGGTAGCTGACTTCCTGCATGAACGTAGAATTCGTGTCCTTACGAATGGCAACAGTTCGCGGTTCATGTCAGTGAATGACGGCGTTCCTCAGGGCTCCGTCCTATCCCCCACTATGATTCTGCTGCATATCAATGACTAAAATTCCTTTTGGGAATATTCATTGCGATGCATACGATAGTACAGTGCATGCAGGGTATCTCGGACAAGCAGCGGCTGGGCAGGCGGTAACCAAGGAGAAACGGGAGAATCTTGTCATTGAATTCAATCAGGCTTTGGACCATATTTCTGAATGGGGTACCAGGTTTGGTTGAGTTCAATGCTAACAAAACCCAGGTCTGCGCTTTCACGGCAAAAACGTTGCCATTCCTTTCATGTCTTGGAGACCTGAACAAGGTTTATTTCAAGGTTTTTTTCGGCGTTTTTTCACGCCCGAGCAATTTAACTGTGCTTGTTGTATAAGGAGCAGGTGCGGTCTTGCGTGGAAATTTGCTCGCAACTCTGGGATGACTTCACCAAGTACTTGTTCGATACCTTGGATGGGTTACAGCGGCGCGCGATCCGCATTATAGGCGATGAAGAGGTGACTAAACACCTAGAGCCTCTACAATTACGCCGTGACGTGGCGTCACTAAGCACGTTCTATCGTCTGTACCACGGCGAGTGTTCTGAGGAGTCATTCTCTCTTATCCCACCTTCCCCTTTCCTTCATTGGACCTCGCGCGCTGACCTACGTTGTCATCGACTAACTGTTGCCACAATTCCAACGCGTACAAAGAAATTTGTTGACTCATTTTTTTGTTGCACTATCCATAGATGGAATGCGCTGACCGCTCACGTATTCCCTCCCTCTTACAACCTGGGATTCTTTAAAGAGGCGTGAAGAAGCAACATGCAGGCCGGCAGGGTGAGGATGGCTGGTGTGGCAGGTGAACTGCTGTATCAGCTTTCGCGTCTGGACTTCACCGTTACTTATATAACTCGAGATTTTTTTATGTGGATAATCCAAACCCTACTTATAAAGGTCCACTAAAATGACGAAGTCCTTCGGGAAAAGTTAGGTGGAGCCCTTGCACTTTGCTTGGCTCGTCTTGTCGTGTTGGTAGGGGGCACGGTTGCGTTGATATTGAATTCGAATTTTGAATTTGTATAAGTTATAAGGAAGGTGAATACGTGTATACATACTAAGTGATAGTGAAGAGGTAAGGTTAATTGGGATATCAAAAAAAAATCAATGATATAAATTAGCAAATGGTGCATAGAAATAAGCTTGAATTTACTTCAGTGACATATTTAACAAGTTTTCTAGATGTGATATTATAAATACCATAACAAAGGCTGAACAATACTGTATACTTAACAATTTAACCAACAGTTCTCACAAGAATTCTCTGTAGGTAGTAACATTACCACAAAATAACAAATGAATCACATTCTTAATAAAATAGGGGCTAATAATTAACGTTGTTAAAGTTCTCTCGATCATTAATATCGATTAATCGTGTAGATTCATTATGTATCTACATTATAAAAAATCGAAAACGGAAACAAAACAATAATATCCTAATAGTAAAATATCAAATTTGCTAAAATAAAAAGAATCTCTTCATTGTTTTACGTTTATTTACTTCTATCAAATAATACGATAAATTTCACTCCGGTAATAAGTTTGCGTCCACGGAGCACGGATCTGTATACAAACACACGCGACCCGTAGGACGCCCAGTTTCGTCTCTCCCATGCACCCAAAACGGGCCCCTCAGGTGTCGCGCGATCTCGCAAATTAAGATGCCTACTGGATGCAAGATAATCATCGTAGAGAATTGATAAAAACTTTTTTAAATATATATAGGAAGACGCAATAAAATCTGTAAATTGAACCCAAAATATACATTGCAAAATATACACTGCACGGTAGCGCCCTCCAAATTCCGCACGGTCAATGGTTGCACTATGAAATACGTTAAAAAGCATTCTGGTGATGAAATTGAGTCCACGCCAAATTTTTGCCCATGCATTCTATGCATGAAAAGACGTCTTTGCACCAAAAATGAGGCTAGGTTAATCTTGCGTCCGTATACCGGACGCATCAAGTCGGTCGGACGCAGGATCAATAGCAAAAATCGCCATATAAGACGCAACATGATCAGCAAGATGTATATATATATATATATATATATATATCTATATATAATATATCTGTTAATTTTTCTACAACTAGAAAGTTCAACAATTATGTAGGTAATTGCAATAATCAAGGAATCAATATAAAAAACACGACTGCCGCTAAAAAATTTTTAACGAAAAGGTAAAAAATAAGTTTTTTATTACAAGTTGTAGGAAGTTTCAATAGAAAGCAAAATGTCTTAATCAATTGTATTTGGTTCACATTCTCACTATCAGTTAGTTATTTTTCATTCATTTTATTTTTTTCCTTTACACATACTCTCTGTGTCATTAATTAATTTGATACATTTCGCTTAAATGAAATAAAATAATTAGATCTTTGCCATGGAGATTTCGAAAACGAGCGTTTTATGCAAATCGCAGTGTCTATATTTTAAAAGTGTACAGCTTAATCAATTTCTTATTAATTTATAGCTTTATAAGTAAAGCATGCATTTCTTTAATATGATCGATCTATCTCGAATTATTCACATAATGTAGCGTAGGGGGACAGACAGTTTGTTAAAATAGTTATGTCATACATACAAAACGTTTAAGACGTAGGAGCAACAATAACATGCTTCCAAATTTCGCTCCACATTCTTACACACAGGTGTATTTTATTAAAACATCAAACTACCTTAGACTTAGCAAACTCGTACTGCTCTTCGGCAGATAAAACGCAAAGAGGAAACTATTATATTAGGTTGGGGAAAAAGTCTTTTCGCATTATAGTATGTATGAAATTGTAATAAAATCTCTTTCGCTATACCAATTGTATCTGTCTCGTTATCTGTTTTGTATCTATAAAAAGTTTAAATTTAAAGAAGATTGTAATTCCAAATTCAAATTAGAAAAATATTTGTTTTTCGTACTGTCAAGATGAGTGAATATAATACAGAAAATCGATACATTTTTAAATTTTACAAGAAATAAGTTAAAAATGTAACGCAAGCCTCGAAACTAATTTGTGATGTTTATGGACCTACTGCAGTGTCTGTGAGAGTAGCACAAATTTGGCTTAAGCGTTTTCAATCCGGAAATTTTGATGTCAAGGATGCACGTCGCTCATGTCACCCTGTTACGGAAAAAATGGATGCCATTTGTGAAAAAGTGAATGAAGATTGGTGTAGCTGAAGAACTGGGAATTGACCACAAAACAGTTTTGGCGCATTTGACAAAAGGTGGGACACAAAAAAGCTCAATAAGCGAGTGCTTCACGAGTTCTTGTTTTTAATGCTTTATAGACAAGGCGTTTGACCTCAATCTCGCATGATGGAAAGCGATGATGAGCCCTAGGATGGTACACGCCTGCCTAGTTCACTGAAAGAAACCTAATGAACCGTGTTCTCATTTTTGATTCTTTATTACGACATAATAAAATCGAACCATTTTTGGCGAAGCTGATAACTGATGGTGAAAAGTGGATCATGTACCACAAGAACGTGCGAAAAAGGTGGTGGTCAAAGGCCGGTCAGGCTGCATAGTACACTGGGGAAATCAAAAATGGATGAAAAAAAGGCGCGCGCACTGTGGCAAAAACTCGCAAACATCTTCATACTGCAAAAGTTGTATTTTTAATTTTTCTGTCTAAATCACTGTTGTTACCAATACGTCTATGTCACTAGATTTCAAAGATATTTAACTATTCCAAAATTATAAGATGACAACCGCGAACAGGAGATACAACCTGCAAAGCGTTTCGAAGGTAATAATTTATCTTGCATCTTTTATTTTCTACCGAACTAGAAATGTATTGGTAAAATATTTAAAAAAAAAAAATCGTAATGGGTACAGTATGCGATCGTTTGCTTCACTCCTTTCACCCATTGAGCAAAGCCAAAGGTCGTTACTTTGTACAAATCACGACGTGACCCGGTCAAAACAGTTCAGCAGAACCATAACGGGGAGATCTTTTTTTTGTAAAGTTCATTGTACTTAGGGTTAAAATTTAAAAAGTCCTGACATAAAGCCATTTTGGACATTTCGATAAAAGTCCGGACTGTCACAAAATGCAAACATCACCCACTTAGTTACAGTGATATTATACGCGTGGTAGCAGGGGGGTCTCATTGTTGATTTTTAAAGATGATTTATAATTTGTTTTAAATTAATGAGAACTTAATAAAGATTATTTGACTTATTTGATATAACTTAATAAGAAGTTTTACTCATATTCTAACTAATTAAAAAAATCCGGACAAATTAAAAAGCCGGACAACAGGCAGAAAGTTCGGACATGTCCGGACAAATCCGGACGGATGGTAACCCTAATTGTACTTCACTAATGTTGAAATTTGGCTAGGTAACCTTCAAACTTAAGTGTCATCGTAACGTTCACGCGACTAAGTAAAGTGCGGGTAATAAAGAATAATTCATTATTCATAATTACATAATGTTCTTCTTGAAGATACAATTTAAAGATTGAAGGTGCCGCCTGCCGCATAAAAGGCTTTGACACTAAAGTCAAACAAAAAAAGAATATTTAACTTACAGCAGATGTTTACAAAGCACGACAAACATGACAGAGTACACATAGCTCTACGTTCTTGGAAACTATCCAAATCTGAATGTTACATTGGATTTATACATCGGCAGTCGTACCCGACATTGTTCCCAAACGTGCGTACTGTCTGCACGGTGTATGTTACAACAAATGGATATTTCTAGTGACCTTTTTTCAGAGGCGTGAATAGCTCCTATGCAAATATTTCGTAGTCACGGTCGGCGCCGCAGTTGCAGAGCCCTATAAATTTGATCGTTGATAAGTCCGGGTTATTGACCCTACGCGCACGACTGACTAAGATTTTCTCGAATCGACATGATGACGGGAATATTGAATAGATTTTTTTAGTGGTGATTTCACGGTTATCATTTGTAACTTCTTGTTCGACATCGAAGCATGTTTGTGGAATCAATTCTGTAGTATTAAAGGTAAACGTTCTCTTAAGCATTTTTGTTTATTCTTTTGTCTTTGTCGTATTCGCTCAATATAGATTTTCTTTATTTCAGTAAGAAGTATTTCATATAGGTAGTATATAAAAAAAACTTGTACAAAACATGAATTTTGCAGTCTAAAAATTGTAAGCGACCATATTTTTCCTAATTTCTCCATAATAAAAATGAAGGGAGGGTGGGTCATCACTACGATTTCCCAATATTTCAACAAGATGAAAACAATAATTGAAAGTATTATTGAAGTAGGTAGTTAGCACCAAGTTATCGCTATGTAATGAATTTTGCAGTCTAAAAAATTGAAAGCGACCATATTTTTCCTAATTTCTCCATAATAAAAATGAAGGGAGGGTGGGTCGTTACAACAAATTCCCAATATTTCAACAAGATCAAAACAATAATTGAAAGTATTACTGAAGTAGATAGTTAGCACCAAGTTATCGCTATGTACTTTACCTCCAGTTCACAGTAGCGATCGTGCGCCCTACGAGGAAACTACGGCCTATTTAGATAAGCCAACCAAACCATGCAAACACTACAATATTGTCCTACCTAGAAGCAGCTAGCTAACACTTGGTAAATTAAAATAAATATTTTTAGTGAGCAAACGATTAAAACTATAGTTTATTCTTTCTCTACAAAGCCAGTTCATTGATCAATTTGATTCAACCAATTGGTAGTTATGGATATTGAAGGAAGTGTGCAATCACGTCGAAACTATTAACTTAACAATTTTTACGTTCGCAATTAATTTAGATAATGGCCATTTGCAAGAATGATTTCAGTAGAAAGAGGCAGATTCAATTTAATGGAACATACCTTACTCTGTAACTGATAAATCGTTTTTATTAGGAGATGATTTCATATTTTCAATTTGTCCATTGTCTAACAACTTTCATATTTAAAATTTTTAATGTTTTCGAAAGGATGTATATTTTATCTGTATTATTTTAGTATTCTTATAGGAATAATTTAAACTAGCAAACCAGTGAACCAAATGTTCACCAAAACCTGATTTAAAAAAAAAATGTATTTAATTAATTGAGAACTTCGGAGATTTTGTGTGGTTTCGTTTGAAATTCGCGATTTCTCGAAAACCGGAAGTGCTACGTTACTCAAATCCGGTTTGTAGTCTTATCAGACTATTCTTAACTTATAACTTAAATATTCTCTTTATCTATCTCTTACGGTTTGGCCGCTGAAACAGCACCACAGACGGACGGACGGACTTGTCTAATAGATAAGAGATTATGCTCACATAGCACATCGCATAGATAGCTGATATATCAGGGGGCAATACTGATGATTGATAGCAACAGCACGGAAACTACACTGGTGGAGGCGACCCTACCATTCATGTTTTGTTTTTCAGTATTCAAATACTCTGAAGACCAATTCAGAACATCGCCATTGGAGAGCTACAATTACCTGCAGCGGAGACTGCACCGACATGCATGCTCCTTACAGTACCAACTTCCTGTCGCTCCATTTCGAGGGGGTCAGCTGCGAGCGTCCTACCTCTCATACGTATAGGCATACTATACGTATTTTTTGAAAATGCATACAAGTAGTATACAACACTGACAGTCCCCTATGCGGAGCATGCATGGAGGTCAAGGTCGAGGGCACATATGCAACTCGAGTGCACCAGCGTCGCCCAAATCCGCGGGGAGACTTTTGATATACCAGGATCTCTCGCAAGTCCCCTGAGAAGACTCGGAAGACTGATCAGCTTCTAGAGGGTCAGCCTGGCTGGAATGATCGGCCGCCATGGGTCACGTACAATGGTCCATTTTAAGGACTAAGTGCGGAAACCATTAACATAGTAGTATAAGACGTGGTGCATACTTAAACACGGGCTGCGGGAGCGAGTCAACTTTAGTTAGGTACGGAGGCGCGCCGTGCCGCCGCACCACGCTCGGCTCAGGTTCTGAATAACAATCGAACCGTGGGAAAAGGCAACTCAATTTATGAAATGCCTACCACCAATCCCACCGAGGATGTTTCACCCAAACCCAAATAACTTCACTAAGTGGTAGCCACTGAAGAATAACAAACGGACCGTGTGAATTCATAACGGTTGTTGCGTCACACCGACGCGGTGGTCGGGCGGCGCGACTGCCGGCATAGAGCTGCAACGTAACACGTTCTTCGGGTGCTGACATTTTCCACGTTACATGATCTGCCACTTCATGCGCTTAATTTTTCGCCTATTAATAAATTATAAATAAAAGTGCAAGGTTCGACATTGTTGCTGTTGCCTTGTAATCTATTTATCTACTTATTGTATGTAGTTTAAAATACATAGGAACAAGATATTGTACTCTTTGCTAGATTTGACATAGCAGCCCACCAACCCTATTCAGAAAAATAACACTATCGCATACTTTTAAAATTTACTTTCGATATTTCTAGCTTACATAGTTTTTAATCTAGTACAGTAGGACACAACGAGACGAAGTTCACAATACATACATTATCGGTTTCAAAAGAACAAGTTCCCCTATAGAGAGAGTTATGGGTTGCGATCTTCAGTGAGTAAAACTGACAAAGCTCCATGAGGTTCGGAAATAATTGAAATCATCTGAAAAGCTACATAATATTGTGTAGTTTATATATTTTTACTACAAATTCATTGAGAGATTAATTATTAATTTAAAAGTAAAGGAAAGTAATTAAGTTGTTTACACAAGTGTATAATACTATTTTCAAGTATAGCTAAGGCGAAATAAGTGAAAATGTATGATTAAGCAAGGGATTTTTCATGTCAAAAATTCTGACTTTGAAACTTTTTTGTAGTCATGTTTTGTTTTTTCATATTTATTAAGAATAAAGGAAAAATATCAAATCAAAAGGAAAAATTGCTTAAATCATCTTTTTTCGCAAATTTCACCTTAGGTAAAAAAAACCTTTCATTGTTTTATTCACACCACTCAAACAACATAAAAGAGAACAACCATTTTTGTGCTGACTTGTACACACATATTTTTTTAATATTATGTTAAGCATTAAAAAGTAAGTTAAATAAGACAAAAACTATATTTTTAGCTGATTGTGAAACTCTAAAAAATAGTAAAAATCCTTTAAACACCAATAGTGTACATGTTATTATATTCAATTAATTCATAATAAATTATGAGAAATAAAATATGTATATTGAATTAAATAAAACTAGTTTTTTATGGGTTAATGCACGAAACTTTATTTATTTATTGACGTTTCATAGCCTGTAAAGGCTACGAAATGTCAATAAATAAATAAAGTTTCGTGCAGCCTGTAAAGGCTACGAAACGTCAATAAATAAATAAAGTTTCGTGCATTAGCCCGTAAAAAACTAGTTTTATTTAATGAGTGATGTGCGTGAAAACCTAAGAAACAAATATGTATATTGAATTTTATAAATCCAAATCTGAGACAGACTATTACATTAATAATAAAATATAACATTGATTACCTATTTGATTTCTTTAATGGTCACGTAACTAACGTCACTGTCTTGAAAATTGACAACCCAAAACGAGAGTGTCTGTCGTTATAACATTGGCAATTGGAATTGTTGTGTCATTTTGCTTGCGATGCAAAATGATGTTTTCTTTGATTTTGTGTAATTTTTCTACAATTTCGTTTAGACAGCTAGAATTATAATACATAATAATAATAGACAACATTGATTTGTTGGTTTTGTGATATGGACTCTGTTACTAACAATTGCGTGACTACCAATGTTCATCTTAATTAATTGATGGTAAATATCTCCATAGTATAATGTTATTGTGTTCTTAATTAATTAAATATTAAACAGTAAAGGCAAGTGGATAATTGTTAACAAATAACTTTTTAACTTGCAGATATTGAGACAGGCAACATTGTCATGGTCCCTGTGTATGCCTGTATGGGTTGTCATCAGTTCATCACACAGACAACATTGCATATGTTGGTTGATGCTTAGGTGTACCAATTGCTAACACTATTCCAATGACCGTAAAATGAATTTTGTGTTGGGCGTGGCACCAAAATGTAATTGTTTTAGCTACATCTTAAATGTTATATCTACTTGTGAGATTAGTCATAAAAACAAAGAAATTAATGAATAATATAATTAATGTAATTGTTTCTTTTATTGGCAGCATTTATTGAAATAATTTCTTATGTTGTATTAAAAATATAAACTGCTTTACTCTACATCTGGTCAACCATCCTCACCTTATTTGTAGGTAGATATTTGTGTAATGTAGACTTGGTAGTGTGCTTACTATTATTAAATATTGTTGAGTGCTATGTATACATGTGCTACAATATCTATTTGTTTCAAATCAGTTAAATAATGATAATTGTTATGTGGATACACCAGTGGGCCAATCGCCTAACCAGATTGCTTTGGAAAACGCTATCGCTTACGATTTCATTTTGTTATTTCTAACCGCCGAAATACCTCACGCTCATTTTCTTTAACATTGTTATTACCAATGCAAAAGAAAAAAAAAGAGCGCGAGGCATTTGAAAACCTCAGGGGGCTAGAAATAACAAAATGAAATCGTAAGCGATAGCGTTTTCCAAAGCAATCCAGTTAGGCGATTGGCCCCCAGGAAAACCCTTTTCATACTTAAAATATTTTTAATTAAAATCAAAATATCTTATTAACCTAAGTAGCTATTGAATTCAATTAATGGCTGATTGTATATATCAATAATAAGCTATGTACTGGTATTTATTTTGCTCCTGTACAAAGAACTTGTTATCTGTACCAATCCTCCATACAAAATGGTTGTTCTCGTTTGTGATACACTGAACACAACTAGCATATGCTTAATAGGGGAATAGATCTACTATTTGTATGAAATACTGTTTGTATTTATTTTATATTGATACACTAAAACTAGTAGCCATATAATAAACCATTTTGTTGAACAGCAAAATCTTTTACAGTAAATGTAATTTATGTATCGAGTAGGCTTTTTACACTTAAATAACATAGAAGGTAAGAATTACTGTACAGCATATATTTTTATTCAGTATATGTCTACTAAAACTTGGTTAAAAAGCAGAATAGTATATTGTATTGTAGTATCCAATTGCAAGTTGATCAGATATGACTAATATTTTAATTAAAATAGATAAATATCAAGTTGATAAAGGGTTTCAATACCAAAATTAAAGTAGAATTACACACAATCTATTCAGTAAAACCCAACTCAAATGTACTTAAGAAAAAGATACCACATGAATATAAAAAGTTACTAAATTCTACTAGACTGTGATCCACAGTTTCAAATAAAATAAGACTGAATGTGGCAAGTCTGTATGTTTACTCAATTCCAAATTATTCTAAAATGTTTTAATCTTATCTTGTGTAAGCTAGGCTAAGACATGATTGCAACAGTTATAAAAATACAAGGGTTAGTTTTAACCAGTCACAGATTTTGTACAATCCATTGTGGCACTTGAAAACTATCCTATGTGGGTCACTTCAAGCATCTGATTAGTATGTACCTACTTCACATGAAGTGAAATGTAAATGGGTAAATAAATAATATCTACTATGGGTACAAGATAAGCATTATCTTACTCACCTCACTGAAGGCCATCACTCCGGCCGGAGCTCTTTCTCCTTTCCGACCTTCTCAAATTATTCTATCACGGTCAATCAAAACAAATAGTTCAAGCTTTTGTTTCCCAACATTGACAACAGACCCGACGTAAAGCATCCCCACGACACAAATACATTTGAACTCTATAACTTCACTCACTGCGCAGGAACAAAATTTTTAATTTCGTCAAAATGAAAACACCTGACCGAATCACAAATCACTGAAAAAAAGCAACATTCCTCAGGTGGATTAGAGACACATTACTGTTAAGTTATTAACACACGTACTACGAACACTTTGATATTAAATATAATTTTTGACAAGTATTAGAAAAAAATTACCATCCCGAAATAAGTTCAAATTTCACACAAAATGAGAGAATTTATCACAGGGAACCATCAACGGCAGATGAACTCGCCATCTTGATTTCATGTCAAAATCGGGAATGCCAACATACTGCAAGAAATGCCGATGAACCGTCATCTAACGTACAGGTTTTGCAACATGCTGAACAATGAACTGAAGTTAGTTTAGTTACATTACAGGAAACCATAGACCTAAGCAGAAAGTTTTTTTTTATAAGTTTTACAGCTGTAGGTTTCTCCATTTAGGCCAAGCAGATTTTTATTTTTATTTTAAGGCAGTGAAATTCTCCATTTCAGCCAATCTTAAGCAGAAAGTTGCGTTCGATAGTGACGTTTAGTATCGATGTTCATTCATTGATCTATTTATGATTGAATTAATTGAATGATTTTATTTTATTCATATTTTCTCGAATGCGCCCATAGATATAGTATTTAGATACGTCGTGGATTCGCCGCACTCTGTATTAAAGCCAGAAATATTATTTTAGTGACTAAGTAAAGTTTATATTCACATAATGGTGTCGATTCAGGCGAGATTCTCTAAACTTAAAACTAAATTTAACATCAGTCTCTCCTTTTCATTCTGTATAGAGAATGACGGGGATGCACTGTTGTCAAATTTAAGTTTAGCTTTAGAGAATCATGCTAGAATCGACATCAATATCACAAGGCGTCGAATAAACAGGATCACAGGTCCAGTAGGTGGACCAGTAGGCCTATTCGGTTACTCCTTTGGACAGATGGAAGTGATAATCACTGAGATATTTAATGATCCATTACTCTTTTATTCTAACACCACTGGTGTCGATTCTGGCATGATGCTGTAAATCCTTATTTAAATTTGACAATGGTGCCAATTCTGGCGTGATTCTCTAAACTTAAAACTAAATTTAACAGCAGTCTCTCCTTTTCATTCTGTATAGCGAATGAGAAGGATATACTGCTGTCAAATTTAAGTTTAGGTTTAGAGAATCATGCTAGAATCGACATCAATAGCGTATTCTTGTTATTATTTATACATAATGAAAAGTACAGACTGATGTTAAATTCAGCTTTAAGCTTAGGCATTGTCCTAATACAACGCGATAACGCGAATGAGCGATGCGATCATCGTACGATTCGACGATCAAACATATTGATCTAGAATAGGTGTCCTAATAGGCGATCGCGCGATGCATTCGCGCGACTAAAATGTTTAAAAATCTATTCGCGCGAACTTAGTTCACGCGAACGCGCAATCAAACCTATTAATGATGAATAGGTGTTCTAACTGAACATCGCGCGATGATCGCGTCGCGTCTATAGGAAGCGGGGAGAGGGGCAGGGCTAACCCGTTCCGTAATCGCGTTCTATTAGGACACCCAGTTCGCAATCACGCGATGGTCGCATCGTTTAATCGCGCGATGATCGCGTTATCGCGTTTTATTAGGACAATGGAGTCGATTCTGGCGTGATTCTCTAAACTTTAAACTAAATTTAACATCAGTCTCACCTTTTCTTTCTGTTTAGAGAATGACAAGGATACACTGATGTCAAATTTAAGTTTAGAGAATCATGCCGGAATCGACATCAATGCCTTAGAGAGTCATGCCAGAATTGACACCATTAAGATACTTGAGCTGAAATGCATCAATGGATATGCAATTTTCTCTTTAGTTACACACTATAAATGTCAAAAACAGTTAGCGAATAGGCCTACTGGACTGATAACAAACAAAAATATCATTTTTCAAAATCGATCTTTAAACATTGAAGTTCACTTTACTTTTCACACTTTCACGGTGAGATGTTTTTAACAGAGGCATTTTGTCTCGTTCTTGCGACATACCAGTCTAAAAAAATTACAATGACGTATAATAATATATAGATGTCGATTCTGGCGTGATTCTCTAAACTTAAAACTAAATTTAACATCAGTCTCTCCTTTTCATTCTCTATACAGAATGACAGTGATGCACTGTTGTCAAATTTAAGCTTAGCTTTAGAGAATCGACATCATCGACAGGTTATAATCATAATCTTTATTTGCTAATTTGGATTGAGCACGTGTTTTGATATTTTAAAAATAGCATGCAAATACATAATAATAATGGAACCAATAAAAAAAAGAGATTAATTAATTATAACATTTTTCTGTAGAATGATGAATGTCAGAGTTACCTAATATTATGTCAATAAAATATACAATGGTATCGATTCTGACACGATTCTCTAAACTTAGAACTAAATTTAACATCAGTCTCTCCTTTTCATTCTGTATGGAGAATGACAAGGATACACTGTTGTCAAATTTACGTTTAGGTTTAGAGAATCATGCCAGAATCGACACCATTGTCAACATATTAATATTTAGACCGGGCGCTAGAGGTAAGTGAGTATGCATAATGTGAGTACCGAATTTTGCCAACGGATTTAAGTGAAGAATAGGTCAAAGAATAATAATGTGAATCTTGCCGGTCGATTTTTTGGTCCATATTTATTTTACCCCCTTTTCTCTTATTCGGAAAGGGAATGTATTGAGTACATGATATAAAATCATTTTAATGATTATTTTTGTAATAATTTATAGTTTTTTCTAATGGTAAAAGTCAGGATGGATTCTTAAATAATAAAAAAAAATCAAAGTAAGTAATATTTTTTTATTAATAAAAAAAATAAAGTTGCCTACTCATGAAAAATCAGCGAATCCAAGCATAAATGTATTTAAAGTAGGTACAAAATTATTCATTTTTAGTTTTACATTTGTTATTGATGCAGTTACATAATTAAATACAAAACAATTTTGATTTTTGGCAATTACAAGACATTGTGCAACAATCCGCAGTACATTTACATGGTGAAATTAATGACTCTGATGAAGACGGCTTCGTCATTTGTCGTGGACGTAAGTCACCGTTGAGCTTTTCGTAACCAAATGAACAATAATCAATGGGTGGTAATTGTGTTTAATGAGCATTTTTCCATATAAATGTTTGTACAGTAGCCAAGTGTGCCAAGCCAGTAGCCGCTGGTGCTGTGGCCACGGAAGCGGACCTGGCAGCTCCGGATACTGGAGGCAGGGACTCCCCTGACTTCATGTCTACAACCCAGGAGCCCCTGGTCTTTGAAGACGAACCGTCAACGCCGACGCTCACTTCCACCAGCCGCCTCCTGGAAACGATATCCGGGTACGTTAACAAGATCCTGGACAATGTCGACTGCAAGCGCAGTAAGAACAAATCTGTCACCAAGGCCAACCGAGAGAACACCTTGAACTACTGTAACAGCATACTCGGGCTCATCAAGGACGCCAAAGGTTACAACACAACCCAGCCCGGCGGTAGCACCCGCACTTCTTCCATCGGTCGAGCCTACCATCGCCGCCGACCTACAGCTGATCAGGAAAAAGCTAAGGGAAATCAAAGCGCAGATTAAGACCAGCACCCCTAGCCGGACTCCGAACACGATGCCCCTCACTATCGCGCAAATGGCGGCTGGACCACCGAGGGCTACCCCGTCGACCGATCTCCCTATCATGTCGAGTAACCACGCAGCGAGCAACAGAACCGCCGCTCCGAAACCAGCCCTGATCATGTCGTGCAAAGGAAATGGGAAACCCAAAGGAAAAGGCGGTGAGGGCCCTGAAGAAGTTGGTGTAGTACAAGGATGCCAAATATACAGCGGCTAAGATTGCCTAACTATCCAACGATAAGACCCGTGTGGAATTTGACGGTGTGGATCACTTCAACGACGCCCTAAGGAGAATCAACGGCGCACCGGAGGCCATGGGAGTCTCTGCGGAACCAAAAAGAAAGATAAGCCCGATGGTCATGGTGAAAGGTATCTCCAAAGATGTGCGCAGCGAAGAGCTCTTGGGAAACATCATCGAGCAAAATGAGCACCTGCAAGAGCTCTCCGCGGACACTGACATAAAACAGACAGACATTAGGAACAATACAACAAACAGGAAGCCAAGTAGTCAATACACTTGTAACAGGCACTAAGAATTTACGAAAATACTATTTTTTATATGTATATATAAAAATACGACTTAACAAAGCAACGTCTTTACGTGAATAGATGTAGAAACACACTAAACGCGTACGCGCGCTATGCTTAATGTATGGACGAAGAGGGGATGTGAAGAGAGCGGGAAGGGACCATTACATCTGGCGGCAAGATGTGTTTTATTATTATTTAGGGTCTCAGGTATAAGAATCCGGTCATAGTTGCCGTCACTCGGATTTTGCATACTCAACTACCTCTAGCGCCTGGACTAATTACAAGATTTCTATATGTCAGATATAAATAAATTAAAAAGATACATTTATCATAATTATTATAGTATAAGTTAAATCATGTCATTAATTTTTATAATTGAAAAAACTTTTGAGGTCATAAAAATTGTTTTCATTAAGCCATTTATATAATTTATTTTTAAACATGTTCATATTTAGCATTTTCATGTCGGGAGGAATTTTGTTATAGATCTCGACACAAAGGCAGAAGCAACTTTTCCTATATTTGTCAGACTTTGGGACCTCATTAAATATCATTCTATAAGGGTCTCTAAACCGGAAATTATTGACCCTCTTGAACAACTGCTTGTGCCCGTGGACAAACACTGCTAATTCATATATGTACAGCGATGGCAGCGGCAATAATCCAAGACTTCAAATAATGGTCTACACGATTGGTCTGGCGGGATTCCACATATTGCCTTATTGCACTACTTTTGTGCAATATAGGCTCTATTCTTATCCGTGCTATTGCCCCAGAGTATAATTCCGTACCGAAGGATAGATTCTATGTAGGCACGATAACACATAACACCGTTTTTTTTTATTGGTTAAGTTTTTTATGCTTTTCAGAGTACACAAATTTATTTATTTTATGACTTAACATATCTATATGGGTTTTCCAGTTTGTATCTTTGTCAATGTTTACACCTCGGAATTTTAAACTTTCTACTTCTTCGATTTTTGCTACGTCTAATGTAAAATTATATTTTTTTGTTTAGATTTATTAAATTGGATATAATAGGGTTTATTAATATTAATTTTAAGATGATTTGCATTAAGCCATTTAATGATCATGTCAATAGTATTATTAATGTCAGATGAATGTGTTCGTAACGAGTCATTGTTTTTCATGTTATTTGATGTTACAATTATTGATATGTCATCGGCATATAAAACACATTTATGTCGAGTCAATTGTGTTATGTCATTGATATATCGCACCTCCCTCCGGTGCGACACTGGTGCCAATTCTGGCGTGATTCTCTAAACTTAAAACTAAATTTAACATCAGTCTCTCCTTTTCATTCTGTATAGAGAATGACAAGGATATACTGCTGTCAAATTTAAGTTTAGGTTTAGAGAATTATGCTAGAATCGACACCACTGTCACTTATGCAAAAAAACATTTTTCAGGTAAAGCGTTTAAAACTTTAACATCCCAAAACATACAATATTTAAAGTTATTTTTTATTTTATTTTTTAAGATGAATAGCTAAGCTGTATAAGCTTTTCATCACGTAAAAATCTTTAAATATTGTATGTTTTGGGATATTAAAGTTTTAAACGCTCATCCTGAAAAAAAATGTTTTTGCATAAGTGACAGTGTCGCATCGGAGGTGCGATATAATAAAAATAAAATTGGTCCTAGAACGCTCCCTTGTGGAACGCCACACTGAATTTTTCTAAAACTAGGTGAGAACGATTTCATTTCATTTTGTGTTACTTTGCTAAAAATAACTTTTTGGCGCCTACCGCTTAGATAGGATGCTAACCATGATAAGGTGGGTCCTCGGATACCGTAGGATTCTTGTTTTTTTAATAGTCTCGGGTGAGCAACACAATCGAAGGCCTTTGACAAGTCAATAAAATAACGCCGTTGTTAAATAGCTTTTATTAAGATTTGTCAATATTGTTGACATAAGATCAAACATTGCCAGCAATGTAGTTTTGCTTTTTGAAAACCATATTGCTCTTTTGTTATAATATTGTATTTCAAACAAAAACTCATGAGCTGGTTTAGCATGCATTTTTCGAAGACCTTTGAAAGGATCGGTATTAACGTAATAGGACGATAGTTATCCGGATTCTCTCTGTCCCCTTTCTTATGTAACGGTTTGACTAAAGAGAATTTTAGTTTATCAGGAAACGTTCCTGATATAAACGATGTATTAACCAGGTGTGTAAGGACCTGTGTTAGTTCTGTAGTGCACATCTTTAATATCTTTGTACAAATATTATCATATCCTTCAGCGCTGGTATTATTTAAAGACATGATTTCCTTTTTTACTTCTTCAATGGTCATTGGATGTAAATATATTGAATTGGCTAGTGATGGCAATTTTTGGTTATCTTTAGTTATGTTTATTGATGGCGATTCAGTCAAATTTATGAAGTAGTCATTAAAAGCAGTAACTATGTCATTTGGATATGTCAATGTTTTATTATAAATTTTCAGATTCAGTAATATCAGTAATATTATCATCAATTTTAGTATTATTTATTTCATTTAGGATTACTGACCATGCAGCCTTACATTTATTTTTGCTCTGATTTATGAATTTCATAGTAGTATTTTTTCGCGAATAATGTATGCATTTATTTAAAATATTAGTATAAGATAAGTATTTGTTTTTGTTTTCTAATATTTTGCTTTTGCAATATCCGAAGCACATGTGTATTTTTGTTTTACAACTAATTTTAAGACCAGGGCTTATCCATTTTTGTTTTTTTTTTATTCACGTTATTGATTTTTATTCTTATATTTGAAAAACATAAGTTGTAAAAAAGACTCAATAAGTCATGAAAGGTTCCGAAAGCTGTATTGAAGTCAGGTTCATTATAAACTTTGGACCACGATAGTTTAGTTAAACATTCCCTAATTTTTCAATGTTTTCAATACAGTAATCTCGTTTGTAAACAAAATAAGATTTAGGTTTTATATGTATTTGTTTCATGGGAAAGCTTAGTAGTTGAGCTGTATCATGGTCTGATAAGCAAAGAGATAAAACCACAGATGTTGCATTTTTAATATTACTAAAAATATGATCGATGCAAGATTATTTCCGCGTGGGGGTGTTTATATGTAAAGTTAAGTTGTAGTTGTTACACAAATCTTTTAAATAATTGTTGACTTTGCCTGGTTGTAATGTGTTGATATTTATGTCACCTACAACAACAATTTTTGTATTTTTTTTTATAACGTCTACATATTTCGTGTAGAACCAGGTCTAATTTTGACATGAAGAGGTAAGGATCGGAAGCAGGTATTCTGTACAGGCATAATGTTATCAAATTTTGAAGTGGTATGAAAATACCACAAGCTTCAAAAGTTTTTTGAATTGCGTGGTCTTGTAGAATATTTAATTTTTCATAAGGCAATCATCTTTTTACCAATATACAAGTTCCGCCCCTTTGTTTATTCCTGCAGAACTCTGATGCGAGTTCGTAATCTGCGATTTTCAAGTATCTAAGGGAGCCAGGTTTTAAAAAAGTTTCAGAAAAACACATTATGTCAGGTTTTGTTTCATATAGTTCGTCTAATACAAGTTCTAAAAGATTTTTCTTAGAAAGAATACTAGCTATATTTTGATGCAAAATTTTAAATAGAGGCTCCTTCGCCTTAGACTTTTTGGGAACGAAAAACCGTTGGTTTTTAATTACGGGAAAGTAACCAGGGATTGTACGTTTTTTCTTAATATCAGTCTTATCGGTAAAATCCCGCGTAGACTGGGTACCAAAATAGTAAGGGATGGTACCTATTTTACTTTTTCTTGTAATATTATTGTGTGTCATTGGATTGTTACCACCCTCGATTAACATTTTTATTCGGCGTACAGCAAGATACTTTTTTCTATAGTCAATAGTGTCGATAGCAAAATTAAGAGATTTACACATGTCGAAAATTGAATCATTGTCAGAAGTTACAAAATGAGACATCTCAAAGTCGTTACAAATATCTTGAATACATTTGTTTATGTCATATACATTAAGATATCTTTTTTTAATTACATATATTACAAAGATGTCATTGTTCTTAAAATTAATTAATAATTAAAGTAATTGATATACCAGTATATTAATGTCATAATAATTTTCTCCAATATATACTATAAGTTTGTCGTTGGGTGATAAACATAAGTTCTGAGAGTCTTTTAGGATATCTGCTGTAAGAGCGTGGGGCTTTGTAAATGACATTATTGAATAGTCTTCGTATGCTGTATTTTCCCTCGATCGCGCTAGAGCAGATGCTAAACCAACGCACTATTGTGATCCATATATACAGTTTGTCTATAAATTCGTGACATTAAATGATGGCGCCACTAGTATGCATGTAGCAACCCTATACAGTCAGACCAAAATGATTTTGATACTAGCAGTTCATTTAAGTAAAATAGGTAATTAATAAGACACACTATACAGTCGTATTTTGTTTCTGTTTTATATATAGTAGGTACCTATTCTTATATAAAGTTTAGTCAAGCATATTTAATTGAATCAGAATAAAATTATTATAGATAAATAGTACTTTAGGCCGTATACAGAAAGAAAGCCGAAAGTCGATCGGCGCTTATCGGCGCTGATCCTTTTTCTGTGGACCAGGGCGTATCGGCGCCGATAAGCGCCGACACGCGCTGGTCAGCTGGTCATTATGATCTATGTTGTCCCAATAATAAATAATTTGTATTTGAATTATTATCCTTAGATAAAATAAGTAAATAAATCAATCTAAGTTATAATCTTTTTATAAATCTAATAACTTTATGTTTTATTAACTAAGAGCTAAAATTTTTGTTTCGTACTTACCGAATGGTGCCAACAAGTCTTTCTTCTGGAAGGATTGGTTGTTTATGCTAATTGCACCAATTTTTCATCAAACAGTTTTTCACTAAAACCAAAATGTAATAAAATGTTTCTTGAGTCATTCTTGTATATGTATAAAATCATTGATCGTCAAATTTAATTTTTTTTTACATATAAATGATGGTATTCTCCGAAACGTTTCCTTTCTTTATTTATAGGATGTATAGCTTTTTTCGCATTTTTAAATACACATTTTCTAACAAAATCAAATCATCGTCCGATGAGTCCGCCATTTTGCTTGATCTGCTTTAATCGGCTTCCTTTATGTAGTAAGGATCGGCGCCGATAAGCGCCGTTCGGCTTTCGGCTTTCTTTCTGTATACGGCCTTATAGTGTAAAAGTGTGTAATGTTGGTGATTATCGCTGAGGTGCCATTAAGACCAGAGTAGTTAGTTAAAAATCATTTTATAGTATTTAAAAAGTTTATTTAGAGAAACAATTTGTAAATGTGCAGTTAGTAAAATTAGTGATAAGTATCTTCACTAAAAGCATCTGGCCATGGTTCTTTATGTGACCATTTCTTTCTTTTGTCGGCCTTGCCTGTTTTCCCAGGAGTTTCAAACTTTCCATCATTCTTAAAACCTTCGTTGACTATCCGACTCTCTGATTTTCCTGAAAAAAAGTAAAAAAATATGTAACGGAATGGAAACAATAACTTATTGACATGAAGCAATTAATTCAAAATTGGTAGAAAACCTGACCGAGTTGAACCATAATAACGTATCAAAAGAAATGGTCGTACTACAATATTACCTATTTACAATGTCAATCTAACCTAAAAATGTGCAATGTAAGCAATGCCTTTTTTGGTCTCAAAATCGTAAATTGAGTAAATTTGTAACTCCAGGCAGATTACAAACAAATAGTTACACGATTACATACCCGTCATAGATGCTGTTCGCCCATAAATATCGTCCAAATCCCACAAAATTCGTCCAGCTTGGTAGTCTTCGAAACATCGCTGGAAAACTTTAAAAATCACTTCCCGCATGCCACTCCGATTTACTTTACATATTTTTATACCTTTCTGCGTAGTTTCGTCTTAATTTATTACAGTTTAATCCAAACAATAAAAAGGAAGACTGTTCCACAACTGAAACTCGATGACAGCTGATGTACATAAGTTTGGTGTTGCCAGACACATTAATAATGTTAGTTCCTCAAACATTCATGTCACGACTCTATAGACAAACTGTAGGTGTTCCTGATATCTTTGGTTTGTCTTCACGTTTTGCATTTCCAACTCTTTTTTGTTTTTTTGGTCTTATTGTTTGTCTGGCTTCGACTTTGTTCTTGCATATGTGACAGGTTACAAGCGACGGTATTATAGTTTAAATTGAGGCTCTTGGATGTCAATATTATATTAAAGTGAAAAATTATTTAGTCTGAAAGCAATTTGCGTGCTAGGTTTTGAACCCGAGGTCTCTGGAGTTTGCGTTAGCGATAATCCGCCTGCACGACGAAAGCGTTAATGGCATTGGCGAAAATAAGTATAGGACTGTGCAAAAGCGTTATTTGAATGATTCAAAAGTCGTTGCTATGACTCATGCCATGCATAAGGAATCTTTTCACTGAACACACTATTTTTGTCAATTATTTATTTAACACAGTTAAGCAATTTTGGTTATATTTTAAGCATTTCTTCATCAATATAATAGCTTTTGTTTATTGTAATATCAATTTAATGACTTTGGAAGTTTCGAAATGTTTGTTTATATTTTTTTTGTTCGCACACTTATTTATAGTGTTTTAACCAGTGATAACATTTGCACAGATTTTTCACATCACTATTTTCACTTACTGCACACTGTCTTCAAATTTCGGCTAATAATTATATTTTTATGGTAAATAATTATTTGACAGTGACAGTAGCACCACCGTGTGTTTAATCCAACAGCCATTTAAGCCAACAGTAGTGTTGATGCAGACATGATTCTAACTAAACTAAACTTAAACTTAAATTTGACAACAGTGTACCCTTGTCATTCTCTATACAAAATGAAAAGGAGAGACTGATGTCAAAATTACTTTTAAGTTTAAGAGAATTATGCCAAAATCGACACCATTATTGCATTTTAAAATGGCACAATTAGTCCCTGCCCCAACTCCCGTTGGCAACAGCGCACTAAAGTAATCAATAAGCACATAACATCTCGCTCTTTGGCCTCTATATACGTGTCAACGGTGTCAGTAAGTGATCAAAAATATTTTTACATTAATTTCTTTAAAACTGTGCTTACGAATGAAATATTTACACTTTGTAGTGAAGTGTAGCCGCGGCAAGAGAGCGTGCCCGACTGAATGCAAGTCGGGCAATTAACTTACTTTCGTATTGCCAAATGTGAAGAGTGTATGACGTATCTTTAACTATAAAAAAACATAGCATACATAAATTGAAAATCAGCGCCTGATTTATTTCACTAATTAGTTAGAGGAAAGTAACCAAATATGGAATAGTAGCCGTAAAATGGCATACCGCAATGTCATATATAACTTTAAAAATCAAAAAGTTTAACACATCAAGAATACCGCCATTTGACGGAAACGAATACTCGTAGTTGCAAAAGGCATGATTCTCTAAACTTAAGACTAAATTTTAAATCAGTCACTCCTTTTAATTTTTTTTGTTCTGTGGTTATTTCCGTTTTACACAGAAATTTCGCCAGTATCCCGTAGTGAGAGAGACGCGATATGAGAGATTGCTCGGTATTTATACAAATATAAATTTAATATTTTATCCGAATAACCCTTCTTCCTTGAACTTTTATCATTTCCTTTTCATTCTGTATAGAGAATGACAAGGATGCACTGTTGTCAAATTTAAATTTAGGTTTAGAGAATCATGCCAGAGAATCTACACCAGTATCAATAGATTCGCGTATAGGTTTTGATTTGCCAATCGGGCGGGCGACCGCTTAAGTTACAGTGGAAGTGTTTTGTTTTGACACCGTGAGAAAAGTTTTTTTTTATTTTAAGTTTTTTAAAAGGTATAATATGACTGTGCATTGATTATACCTTTGTTTGATTGTTGTACAGATTTTTTATGGTCTGATTGTGTTTAGTTAAAAAAATATGATATACAGAGGGGTTTTACCTATGGTGCAAGGTGTGCGTTGCACACGGGCGCACGGTCCTAGGGGGCGCCGAGCTGAAGTTTATTCCATAAAAAATTATATTGTAAAAGCCACGCGCGGAGCGCCTTGCTTTGCTGTAATTAAAGCTACAGATGCTATACAAAACGTATGTAATTAATTTGCCCAAATTACATTCTGCGTCCGTCGCGTCTCGGTAGGTTGGTAAGAGGATAACACTAGCCTGAAGGGGATTCGTCCTGGATGTAGCAAAAGTCCAGCTCCTCAGAAGCTTTAAACGTCAGGTAGAAAGCACCAGTGGCATACAGTTGACAAATTTCCGTTATCGTTCAAAATATTGTCAAAACGCTAAGAATTACAATAAAAAGTTAAAAAAAAAAACGAGCGAGCCTTACAGTAGTCGCATATGATGTGTAACATTTGAAACCTCACCTTATATCACTAAAAAAAGAAATAAAACCTACTGCAAAAGGAATAAGCCATTTAATTTACAACATTATGTTCTAAAATCAAATCAAATAGCGCTCGCTTTCGCGACTTCCCGTTACACACTTCCGTCCCATTTCACGAAATCAATTGCATTGCATCAAAAAAATTCCGTAATGTCAATAATTTTGAAGCGATAAACGTATAATGCGATTCAAATAAGAATAGGAAAGCCAATGTCCTCCATCTGTCAAATGTCGCTTGAAAAGTACGGTTTGCAAAATAATATCGGAACACTTTTTTAGCACTGCTGATTCTAGAATAAAAACAATAACAAATGTTGATAATTAACATTAGTTGTTTTTTTTTCATTTATTGAGCTTTGGCTATGAATGGTTGATAACCTAAATCGTCAAACAAATGTTACTTTATGGTGCTTTCAAAAACTCGATTTAAAACTTTCGTTTACATATAGGATGCATGTTCGTATGTGACCTACATGATTATTCATAACTTCTCCGGCGGTAATGCAGAGATGGGCGAAATTGAAGACCTAGATTCTGATTAATGTTTTTTTTCACACAGTCTTAGTAAAGAAATACTATTAAAAATCGGTTGTGTTCTTTCACAACCTTAGTAAATTAATTTGATTAAAAAATCTGATGTTTTGTCTCACTTAATCTTAGTGAATAAGTTTTATTAAATAGCAACATTGTTTTACTCACTCTACCTATTTAGTTTGAATTGACTGCTATGACGTCAAAATATGGCGCCCAGTCAGTCCTATTCTTAGTTGAATCGCATTATAGTTTCCAATATGGCGGCCTGTAGTGACCACTCAACATTCCTCGATTTTTAAACTTAGGGTGTATTCCGAAATAAACATCAGTATACAGTAATGACGTCACGAATCCGACGCCATATTGCCCATATTGTACTGGTATGCTACCGTATTTTTACCGGGAAAACGAATATGTCGTATGATCGAGCGTGCGTGAGATGCATTCGAATTTTATTTCTTTTTTATTTAAAGAACAATAATGACATCCGAACAAAAATAATTCCTTTTAATTGATGAGGTGAGTAAAAAATCTTCTTTATTCACACTATTTTTAATATTTCGTCGATTTATGACGTCAGTGCACTGGCCATTATATTTCGAAACAATAGGGTATTTTACTATTATTACAGAAAAAATATTCATAATTTTACTAAAAACCCACGAAAAAGATAATAGTTTTCATATCTATTGTCACGTGATTGAAAACGCCTGGGGTTGGCGGAGCTTAAAATGATGTCAGACACTAGTAAACTTCCGGTCAAAGTGACATTACATTGTATCGTTTGACGTTTTAATGTCAGTCGTGTGACATCACACAGCAGTTAGACGCCATATTGCCTAGAGAAACATTTTCGTGGCAACTTGAAAATTGAGTTTTTGATTTTTTTTTACTGAAATACACAACAGAATGACGAATATCTTTTTATGGACTCCATAAACATTAGTAAGTAACGTGAGATCGTTTTCCAAAACTTGTCAAATACCCTATTCACCAGTAATAGCGTCGATTCATGACGTCATTAGCACTGGTCATTATACTGGTATATATTACGGAATACACACATAAGCTTCTTACGACCTACCTTAACATCTGTAATTCATTGTGTTCATTCATCTTTATTCATTTATGATGAATGATTATTTTCATTCATCTATGATGAATGATTGGTCTCATGAATCATTTATCTATGAGTGCGGCAATATTTGTTATTTTGATTTACTCTATTGCTTGGGCTAAATAGAAAATAAAGTTTAAATGAGAATCACTTTCGCCTTACCTCACATTGCCAGTCACAGTAGCACACAATGAAACATTTTCAAAACCAAAAATACTTAAAATCTATCTTCGCTCAACGCGTCGATGGACAAAATCGTTAACAAGCATTGAACATAGTATTTAAGTGAGTGACGGATTTTGCTAATGCTCGAGAAGTGACTTTTTGTAATTATATTAATGTTGATTACCTACGTCATGTAGATAAGTAGATAATAACTATCTAGTTTTATTTTGGAAAAAAACAAACTTGTTTTTAGTGATTCTTGTCACTCCTGCCTTCCTAAAATACTTTTTATTCGTATAGTAGGAGTGCGCAGTGAACTTCCCTTATTTGTGAAATGTTCGCAATTGTTATTGAACCTTGTATGTTTAGTATGAGATCGTAATTAGAATGAAGAAATTACAAAATTTGGGCATTGATATAATGTTTCATCTACATCGCTCGATGGCGAAGGTGGTTAGCGCATTCGGCTTGCTATTGTAAAAGTTCACAAACTTTGTATTGGATGGGTGACCAAAAACTAAATATTACATAGACATGTTAACATGGCTGCATTTTGGCTTGTTAGGGTAAACACCCAAACACCCAGTATGATTCTATATACAGTCGACACATCATGGTATTCAAACCACCTGACTTCTTCTTTTATTTCCAAACAACAAAATTTATTATTCAATGGGAAATTTGACAGTTTGAGGTATATGATACGGCCCGGATAGCTAAGGGCGCGGGTTGGAGTCCCGTCTGCTGCCTAGTCCGCGTGGATTTTTTTCTAATAATATTTTCTTTAAATTTAAAGCATGGAGTAATTACGTGCTTAGAAAAAATATAACTATAGTTGCTGATTTTTCTTTCAAATTTATGTTTAATATTTGTAAAGCTATTTAGACCAGGGTAGATAATTTTAAAAATGGTAAAAATGTGAAAAAAAAAATAGTAGGATGAAACCCATTGGAAAAGGTATAGAATATAACAAAAATGAAAGGAAAAATAAATAACGGGCGATCTGAGGTCGGGAAGGGGGTGAGTTTTTAAGGGTAAAAAACGGTTAATCTCGATTTCCGGTAAAACTTTTATAACGCAGGTAAAAAATCTTTTTACAGACGACGGCGCCTTTAAGAGGCACACCGCCGAAAGGTCCTCACACCTGGCTCCCGCAAGTCTTTCGAACCCCCCAGTGGCTGACCACCGAGGACCCCGCAATTCTTACGGGCGCTTTACGGCATAATATCCGCGAAGCCGCGGGGTCCCCGTTTAGGGATTCTTCCGCTACTCCGCACCCAGCAGCTTCCCGGCCTCGCCGGGGCTCCACGGAAGGGGCTTCCGAGGTTTTACGGGGACCCCGCAGACGTGCGCAGGATGGCCCGCGCGTGGAGGCTGGGTACGTGGCCTAGTGCCCACCGTACCGCCCCCCGTCCGATGCGGATGGCTTTATGGGCGTACTCGTGTAGCTCTCCGCCACCCCTCTTTGCAGGACAGAACTACAAGAGAGGGGCCACCGTTCCTGGGGGAGCGGGAGAAGGAGCGAAATTCTCCCCATCCTTTTCTCCTGGTCGCCCGCGTCTCCTCATCCCTTCTAGGAGAAGATGGAGAAGACGCGGGCGACTGAGTTGGGGAGTCCAAGCGGCCTAGGCTACTCGGACATCCCCCCTCTGAGGGCACCCGTCCGGGCGCCGACGTTCCAGCGACCACTTTCTCCGGGGGCTTGCCCCGGGTAACCGGAGGGTCGCACCTCCTGCTTCCTATGACGTGGTCAGCAGGCCGGCCACTGTCCACGCACAGCGCGCATAGGGACGGGGCAGCGCACACCGCGCATAGGGACGGGGCAGGGCACGTCGCTGCCCTTGCCTGTCTCCCGCCTTCCCACACCTGAAGCACAGGTTGCTGCGGTCCACTTTGGATGGCCAGTTAGACGCAGCAAGACCCCTACCCATGCACCTGTAACAATGCGAAGGTGGGGGGCCCAGGACTCTCACCAGAGCGAGGCTCTATCCCGGCTTCAGCATCTCGCCTACAGCCACCTTTTTGGCCGCACCGACCGGGCACCTCACGGTGGCGACCCTCCTGCCTCCTGGTCCAGGGAGTATCTCCCCTACCACCACCCTGTCAGCCTGGCAACTCTCTTTGGCTGCCACCGCCTGCACCTCGTCCGTCGTAACAATTTCGGGTAAAACTGCAAGTCCTATGAAAACAAAAGGTCATAAAAAAAGAAGATCTACAACTTTTGTATCAACACTTTTTTCACATAACATCAAAATTTATGTGAAAAATTCGAATAACCGAGTTTTTGGTTTTTTATTTTTTGCAAAATATTTATTTTTTCACGAAATTTTAGTGAAAACTTACCTTTGTATGTCCCAAACATACAGTAAATTTTTGATTTAAAATATTCATTTTTTCACCTTATTTTCACTTAATATCGAAAAAGCACCCTAATTTTCAATCGAAAATTCTCACGTCAAAATATCTATTTTCCTTTCATTTTTGTTATGTTCTCTACCTTTTCCAATGGGTTTCATCCTACTGTATTTTTTTTTGGTCTCAAAAATTATCGACCCTGGTCTAGTTGACTAATATTAAAAACTAAAAATATAAAAATTCACATTGTGGGTCACCTACAATGCGAAGAGATATACGCTGCCTTGCAGCTTAAGAAAGGCTAGAAAGAATTCGGAATTCGACACGGCCATCAGGACAGCAGTAGCATAGCAATGGCCAGTGCATTCGCCCGGATAGCGAAGGGTGCGGGTTCGAGTCCGCTGCCTCGTTCGCGTGGATTTTTTTCTAGTAATATTTTCATTAAGTTTGCGGTAATTTGATGTGCTGTTACTTGTACTTGTGTATAAGATGGCCAATTAAGGTTTTCATTTTACTAGGGAGCACTAAGGTGAAAGAAGGGGAAAAAAAAGGATGCACGCCCAGGAGTAGCCCCGGTGTCGGAGGTAGCGAAAACACAGGCGCCAGCGCAAAAGAAGGCGCAGCGAATGGTGGCCCCCTCTTGCAGTTCTGTCCAGCATAGTGGGGGCGGCAGAGGGAGCTACACGGGTACGCCCAAGTAGCCATCCACAGCGAACGGGTGGCGGTACGGTGGGCGCTAGGCCGCGTACTCAGCCCCCACGAGCGGGCCATCCTGCACACTTCTGCGGGGTCCTCTTAATACCTCGGGAGACCCCTGCCGTGGAGCCCCGGCGAGGCCGAGAAGCTGCTGGGTGTGGAGTCGTGGAAGAATCCCTAAATGGGGACCCGGTGGCTTCACATTAAGCAGTTTAGAAGGTATTCGCAGGACTTTTTTAGCGGATATTATGCCGTAAAGCACCCGTAAGAGTTGCGGGGTCCTCGGTGGGCAGCCACTGGGGGGTTCGAAAGACTTACGGGAGCCAGATGTGAGGTCTGTTCGGCGGTGTGCCTCTTATAGGCGCCGTCGTCAGTAAAAAGTATTTTTTACTAGCGTTAAAAAAAAAGGGGGGGGGGGGGGGGGGCACTAAGGTTATATCATCTATCATCATCTTTTGTGATATCTAATGTTCCAGTTTTCATGTGGTTTTGATCGAATCTGATCCTTCGATTAATGATTAATTTGAGAATCTGATTAGTAGATAGGTAGATAGGTATATTAGGTATATACTCTTTGGTCCTACTCGCCCTGTTTACCCTTTTTGTTATGTATGTAGGTTAATCATTATCTATCATTGTGCCAAACTCTTTGCATTGTTGCTTCAATCAAAACATGTTAGGTATTACGCAATTTATCAAGGAAAATGTAATTAAATTTCCATAATTGAAAATGTCAACCAGCTTTAAAATAAATTTGTAGTATATTTTAATACCTTAATTATTTACATTATTATTTTTATGACGCCATTGCGTTCCTTTTAACCTAGTTTTCTTAGTGGCGACCTGGTTACAGGAGGTAAGAGTAATTTGGGTTTATTAATTTCCGCGTGTAGGTACAGGTTGATTTGCGGTACCTCCGCGAGTCCGTGACGTCACTCATACAAGCAGGTGCCAGGCGGGGATGCGCGCGGATGGCTGATAGCTTCGGACTTCAAAAGTAGGTTGAATATCAAAGTGGGTTATTGCACTGGCGATGGCGGACGTTACATCCAGTCCGGCGCCGTCTTCCGTTCCACCCGCACGCTCGTAAGGTGAAAATGTTGGCAAGGGTTGAATTGTTGCACTGTTGCAGGATTCTGAAGGATAACCGAGGCTCATGGCTGTAACGATGGAGCTTGAGGAGAGCGTGTCAGACTCGAAGTTGCACAAGGACAGTACGAACAAAAAGGAGCTACGACCTTTGAGCGCTGTCTCGTTCTCCAAGTCGGACCATGGACCAGGTAAAATCTGAATATTATTATGTATCTTTATTATATTATACCTATTCCTTTTTATTCATAGATTACCTATTATAATAATTTATGAATAATAATTGACTAACACGTGGTTAGGTAAATGGTGGTTATTGCTCCCTTAAAGTGATTAAAGGTGATTCTAATCACCACCCAGGTCATTCTTATTTTAATTACAACATACGCTATACCACGGTAATAATATATAATATTACCGAGAGAAATAAGGGATAGGAACTAACTTGCAACCACCGCTCGAAATGGAGTGCAAACCAACCTGGGTGTGAAAAAGCATTACACAAAATAGCAGCCGAAAAATATTAAAAATATTGTACAATGTTGTATGATTGCACACGTGATTAAACTTGTTGGCTTTTCAACATAAACTTTCATTCCATTGCACCCCGGTCGAATTGTATATTTTCATAGTCTGCATAATCTGACTAATATAATGGAGGAGCTCGTTGGTGCAGATGGTTAGCATACCGCGTTTGTGTGGAAGTTAATCATCAACTTACGCAATGGTTGGTCATTGGATGGGGGACCAAAAAATGATTTTTTCAAGCTCCTCCGTGCTTTAGAAGGCACGGTAAACCGTTGGTCTCGGCTGCATCAGATTCTAACGACTAGAACCTATCAAACCGCACTGGGCACGTGTGGTGGGTCTCGGATAGGGTTACCATCTGTCCGGATTAGTCCGGACATATCCGGACTTTTAGACTATAAAATTATCCGGATTTTTAAATTACATTGAATATGAATAATAAAAGTACATATATTGATTTTAATACCATACCCTTGTAACTAAGTGAGTAATGGTACCATTTTATGACTAAAAAGTCCGGACTATTATTGAAATGTCAGGATTTTTGTCAGGACTTTTGAAATTCCTAAATGGTAACCCTTGCCTTGGCCCAATCTCCCTGTTCTATCCATAGGGAAGGTGCTCCATGATGATGATGAGTGTAATGATTGCGGCATTTAACATAGTTATCTTAACCTCCTAGCCCCTCTAGCATGAGTACCGCGGTATGATATATAACGCGTTTATATCACGCTCAATTGTCAAATTATTATGAAGTTTGACAGTTAGACGCCATAAAAAACGTGATATAATGTATAGTGTGGTGATGTGGTGCTCGTGCTACGGGGACAGGTATCCTTAATACCCATCAGAAATATCACTATAATTTTGACACCCCTTGCGCTTGGTTTTGACATCTACCTAAAAGCTTAACTTTATAATATAATTGCCAGATGACTTATCAGTTCCGATCTAACGCAGGGGTTATTGGCATTTAACTGCGGCCTACGAATTTGTTAACTCTTAGAAACCATTCGCATTTCGATCAGTTGATTTGCAATCATGGAACCCACAAGTGGTGTGATTTACCGGGAGTGCAGAAATCATGATCATTATTATGGTAATTAAGTTTTTTGGGAACACGTTCCCCGGTTATAGTTATATTTTATACCTTGATATTTTTTGTGATTTTTATTTTTCCGCGAGAAGTAGAAGGAACTTTACAGGTGTCGTGAGGAAACCACATTTTATGAATATGCCGTGGATTAAAAGACACTATAAAGGATTAAAGCTTGTTTGTAGAATTGTAATAACCAGTGTAATCATGTAACGTGTTTACATGAAACTTTCTCAGTCCTATACGAAAATGATTTTGAAACAAATCGGGGCTGGCAGAGCCTCAAAGGCTGACAGATTTTTATGGATTGGGTATCTCTTACTTCGATTTTGAGTTCGTTCGTTCGAATCTAGATCGAAGACGCAGGTTGAAATCGTCAATAGGACCAACTATCCCTAAATCCCTATATAACTTTACGCAAAAGTGTAAATTTGAAATATGACACTCCTAAAAAAAGTACAGCTTTAGAAAATGCTAGTATACGGAATAATGACGCATACCTGTAGACCTTCAAAAAATAAATTAAAGTCTATTTATAATTATTTTTGTCAGAAACGACGACTTCTAATGAGCAACTAAAGCAATACAAGAGTTGGGTAAGCACAGACAGATGGAATGAGCTCAAAAAATTAGCTGACGCTGCCATGAAGGAGCGTAAAGTTTTTATGATCAAAGGCGGTGGTTTCCCGGCTGTCCGCAGGGCGTTGCTAGATAGGGGTTGGCTTGAAAAATATGAACCAAACAAGGTAAGTAATTAATATTAAATTGTATCATGAAAATATCAAGCTTTTGTTGCTTATTCTTCCACGCCCACGAGTGTAATGCGTGGAAACAGGTTTTAAGCGTTTATTAAAGATAAACATAAATTTAAGAGATATTTAGTTTGCAAGCCGAAAATTAATACATAACAGAGGTTTATCAATATTCTTGGTTAAATAATAATTAAAATATGACCAACATTTCAGTTATATGAGGAGCCTGAAAATGGGACCCAAAACATCACCCGCAGAAGTATTTTATTAGTATGAAGTTTCTTATCGATAGAAAGAAAATTGCATCCTAATAACATTATTCTCATATCTCGGACCGTTATGAATTGTGATGTTGATTCTAGATTGTCAATCATATTGACCATAACATGCTAAAGGTTACCTTAGGCGGAAAATATCTCATTTACATCGGTAATCTTTGCCTTTGCTTTGGACCATTTTGGATTCCACTTACGTTTAACATTAGCTAGGGCAGTGTTATTTGGTAGGCCATTTATATATGTGTGATCAGTCGTCGTTTTAACATTAAATATTGTACCGCCTCCAGTTATTTGATGTTGAATGACTAATTTCCCTTATATAAATGAACAAAAACCTAGTGTTTTCGGGATCGTCGGTACTATATAATAAGTAAGAAAATCGTATCATAAGCAACAATATTATTATGCATACTTACATCAAAGAAGCGCTGTGATCATATAATTATTTTATTCCCTATCGTTTACTCCATTGTGTATGGTCGATTAACGTACAGAATGCTTGTGATCTGCAGCGGGACAAGCAAGATATCAACATTATTTTTAAATCTTTTAGATCTTTTTAAATCTTTATGTAGGTAGGTACCTATATCCTCATGAAAACTTACTTTGAACTTGCTGAAATCCAAGGTTATTATTACAAATTTTATTTTCAGGTTGTTAGCCTTCTACTAAACAAGATAGTTTACGTCCGAGACTGCTAGAATTAACTGAATACCATTTTTATAACAGTTAATGGTTAGCAGACGCACGAAACCACTTATTCGTGTAAAGTCATAATTAATTGTATTAGTAGCGACATGATTTTTTGCAACTTCTGTTAAATGTTGACAAGTTTCTTGCGCCCATTCTTCTTATCAGCAAAAATATGTCCTGAATGGGTGGTAGGAAAAAATATTGGACTATTCAAAAGAGCTATCAATAAGTCAATTTGAATAAAGTATATTTTTCATTTCATTTCAGACCCTCGAATGAATTGCCATTTAACAAGCTTGAATGTTTATAGATGTTATAATAGGTTTCCATCACAATAATGTAGATACCTAACCTAACTATGTTCGTCAGAGCACAATATGCTAAGATAGTATCAGGCAGGGCAGTCTCTTATGTCATTCATTATAAATATCATTCCTCAAGTCACACCTAAGAATTGGGTTGGGTCAAAGAACAGTGGGTTGGTTAATGGATCTAAGTCAATTGTCCGGAAACAAAACAGTCAGAGAGAGATATTTCTAGGACCACGTGCACCTACAGTTGTTTCGAAAGTTTGTCCATTCCAACTGATTCAAAGTGCTTGGCAAAAATGTACAGTTTTATTCTTAGATTAAAACAAAAAAGCGGTTTTAATCTAAGGTTTTATTGGTCGTTCTTTTCATATCAACATTTAAATGTACCATGAATTTAGTTTTTATAGTAGAGCCCCTACCGAGGTATCATTATTATATGTAGTTATATAGTAGTTAGTTATTAATATAGGCACTTTTGATAAATAATGCAATTGATATTGTAGGCTCGTCATCCGCCACCAAACTTAGACCTTAAGAAAGCAACAGGCAAAGAGCTCTCTAAAGTCGAAAGGATGATTTTGTACAAATTCATGGAACAGCATGCCGTGGATTTCCTTTGGACAACCAAAAGGGACAAGTACGACTGGTTGCTTAGTAACAAGGAAGTTATTATTAGCAGGTATCAGTTCTATTTATAAAGGGACCTTGAAACATTTTAGTTTAAACTACCAAGTTGCGTGTTGCTAAACATACCGCTTTCTAACAGATTTTGCAGGTCTATTTTCACAACTAAGGAGGGATTGACGACCTCTTTGACACAAATGCATTGGTACACCGAGCCAGGAGTGGCTTTAACGAGGTTTCCGCGTAGCTACAACATACACAATTCCGATAGCCTTGAGGAGTTTATCGATGACTTCCGAATAACAGCATGCATCAGCGTCCTCAAATGGCTGTCGAATACGTTACTAAACGGCGGGGAACAAAGTCTGGTTGTGGCTCAAGGGAAGGTGCCGTTTAGTGCAATAGAGTTTGCTGTGACCAGGTTAAACGAGTACATATCTTTTTTTACACATAAGGATATCGATGACACTGAAGACCAAGCGCAGCATATTTGGGAACATGAGTGGGATCAGTTTTTGACCCATCATTATCTTCTGGTTCATGAAAAGGCGAAATTTATGGAAGATAAAAATGTTAACATAAGGTACCTAAATCTTAACGATCTTATGTTAAATCTGAAGGTCAGTAGGGTATGTAGAACAAACAGTTGAGCCGATTTTATAAGTCCACAACAATTATTTTGCCTAAAATTGTACAATACAATACAATACAATACAAAACAATACAATACAAAAACTCTTTATTGTACACCACAAAAAACATTGATCATTAAGTACAAAACCATCTAGTACACGTGATGCAATGGGCGGCCTTATCGCTTAAAGCGATCTCTTCCAGGCAACCTTTGGATGGAGAGGATTAGAAGGAAGTGGGAGAGACGGCGGTGTAAATCGCTGGTAAAATATATAATATATTAGTATATACACACATACATCATACACATATATAAGATATATATATATACGTATACATTGATCCAGTCCAGTTAGGAGGCAGTTGTAAGCACATCAGATATTAAAATAAAAGTATTACAATGTCAGAAAATAGGAATTCAGACGGTTTTTAAATGTAATAATAGTTTCCGCACGTCTTATCGAAACCGGAAGAGAATTCCATAGCTACAGCTTGCACTGCAAACGAACGATGGAAAAAAGTTGTGCGGGAGTCATAAGAGCAAGATTTTCTGATGATCTTAAAGATAACGTGTTAGAATTATGCAGGAAATTAAAACTTTCCTTGAGATAGCGCGGGGACTTGGGATTGAACAATATGTTGTAAAGAAGAGAAAGGATATGAGTATTCCGGCGAAGGCGAATAGGTAGCCACTTGAGCTGTGAACGAAATTGAGAAACATGATCATATTTGCGCAAGCCAAATATGAAACGGATACAAAAATTTTGAAGTCGCTCAAGTTTGTTAAGCTGGTCCTCCGTGAGATCTAGATAGCAGACGTCGGCATAATCAAGTATAAGAAGCAATTAAGACTGTGCTAAGGCAATTTTGGTGGTGATGGGCAGTAAATTACGGAGTCTCCTAAGTGACGCTGCTGAAGCATACAATTTGCGACTGACCACTTGTATCTGCGGACCTCAACTCATACAATTGTCAAACGTTTATCCTAGGTTTTTTACCGATGTGCTAAAAGGGATAAGATTAAGATTATTAAAAGGGATAGGGAGGTAGTGACTGCCAGTCCACTCTATCTAACATTCTAGAACTACCAATTACTATGTTAGTTGTTTTGGAGGGATTTATTTCCAACCCAAAAGATTTGCTCCACTCAGAAATCACATGTAGATCACTGTTTGTAGCCTGCACTGCATCACCAAGTTGACCAAGAGGAGCTTGGCGATAGATTTGTAAGTCATCTGCATATAGGTGGTAGGAAGAAGAAATATTGTTTGAAACGGAATTAATTAATACAGCGAAAAGAAGAGGAGATAAGACGCCGCCTTGGGGAACGCCAGCAGTCGTGTCGCTCCATGAAGAAAATTTCTCCTCAAGGCGAACGCGCTGCCTGCGCCCAAGCAGATAACTGCGAAACCACTCAATCACCGATGGAGATACGTTAAGTGAGCGCAGCAATGCCAAAAGAACCTCAAAGTCGACAGTGTTAAAAGCATTGCTAAAGTCCAACAATGTTAATACCGTGAGGAGACCATTATCCATTCCAAAGCGTATATCATCAGTTACTTTAAGTTACGCAGTCGTAGTGCTATGGCCAGGACGGAAACCGGATTGAAAAGGGTTGAAAAGATCGTGGCGAGAGAGGAATGTATTCAATTGATTATGGATAAGGCGTTCAAGAACCTTAGACAGAAAAGGGAGGATAGAAATGGGACGAAAATCGACGTTGGTTTGAGGGTTCGATCTTTTAGGAAGAGGAATAGTTTGGGCTTGCTTCCAAACTGACGGGAAGACTCCGTTGGAAATCGAGCTGTTAAAAATTGTACGTGGCCTACGTACAATTTTAGGCAAAAGAATTGCGTTGTAAAACTCTATATCATTCTTGAAAACTCAAGAATGATATGCCTTTATGATTTTGCTATTCTATCAATGCAATCGTACAAAATAAACAACTAAACAAATTACGTGGTAATTACCAAGAGAGAGAAAAATGTTAAAGTACATGAATGGCAAAAAGTACACCAAAGGCGTCATTCCGAATAATCAAGTTGGGATTGGCAATGGGTTGTTTATAAACCTCGCGTAGATATGTTTGATATTACGAACTCCTTTGGATTTTGAGATTTTCAAACCATTTTGTGATATTTACAGGCAATTGGAGAGGAAAGCGACGAAAGTACTAGCATCTATGACAAAGTTCTGGCCACAAATCGATATTGACGGAGTTCTGAACATCTGGATCGTGAAGCCGGGCAACAAATGTCGCGGCCGGGGCATCCAACTCATGAACAACATCAAGGACATCATAGGCCTTATTAACATACCCGCTCAGAAGACTAGATATGTCGTTCAGAAATATATTGGTATTTATAGTCCTACTATGATTTAAAAATGTGAGACTTGTTTGTTTCAATTATAACGCTTAAACGGCCGAAGGTATTTGGATGACATAGTTATGATACTTTTTATCCCGGAAAAAATTGAGGTCCCTTTCTGAGGAATTCTCAAAAAACTAAAGAGACGAAGTTGCGGGCTGCCGGTAGTTAAATAATAATGTCAATTTAATTAAATTCGTTTAGTTTCATTTAAAAAAATAATGGACTTTCCTGTAGTCATATTGGTTATAGGTACAGAAAGAGAGAGCTTTGTTTTGTATTTTTTTCCAAAAAAGGTAAGGTACTGAAAAAAACTTTAGGAAAATCTATTATTTATTGTATATGTGGTAATAATCGCTTATTTCTCAAAATTCCAATCCATGATACTTTTTTACAGAAAATCCACTTGTTATCTACGACACAAAATTTGATATCCGGCAATGGTTCCTTATTACAAATTGTCAACCGCTGACTATTTGGATGTATAAGTGAGTACATTTACCTAAACAATTAAGTTATTCATTTTATAATGTGAATTTTACTGGCTCATGTTAAATGTATGTTTTTCTTTAGGGATAGTTATTTGCGATTCAGTTCTCAAATATTCAGTCTGTCAAATTACCACGAGTCGGTTCACTTGACTAACAATGCTGTGCAGACAAAGTACAAAAATAACAACGAGCGTGACAAAGCATTACCCGACGAAAACATGTGGGACTGTCACACTTTCAAGGCTTATCTCCGGTAACCATTAAAACTAATAACTTACTTACATGATCTAATTCTCCAATCCAATTACATGAACACCGAAATTCGTAAGCCTTTGTCCTGCACTATCGTCCATTAAAAATTAACTCGGGTGAACTAATTAGTATGTCTATGATGAGCTTGAAATTTATTATTTAATTCATAGGTATTTAACATTTATTATGACGTAGGATGGTGTAGACTGTATGAATTGAATAAATAAACTTCAAGAATTTTCCCTAAAATTTTATCTAATCATTTTATTCTATCATTTGTAGACAAATAGGAAAATATGAATTATGGGATACGAAAATATACCCAGGGATCAAGCAAAGTCTCATTGGGGCGATGCTCGCCTGTCAAGAGACGATGGACAAGCGACAAAATAGCTTCGAACTCTATGGTGCAGACTTCATGCTCACAAACGATTTTACGCCATGGCTCATAGAAATAAACTCCAGTCCAGACTTGGCCCCAACTACCTCAGTTACGGCTCGCTTATGCCCACAGTGTCTTGAGGACGTGATAAAAGGTAATACAAATCAAGCGAACTTGAGCATGCGTATGCTAATTAGTGCATACTAAGCGATGCGAAAAACCAATGCTTAGAACAGTTAAAATTTGATATAGTAACATTTTGAAGTTAACTCGTGATATTCCAGTTGTTTTAGATCGTCGGTACAATCCAGAAGCAGACACAGGAACGTTTGAATTAGCATACCGACAAGTGGTACCAAAAGCTCCCGCTTATTTAGGACTATCTCTGTCTGTCAACGGTAAAAAGGTGTACAAAAAGAAGGAGAAGAGACATGAGCCTAAGTTTATCAGTACACCAGAGCCAAGAGCATCTTCAGGTGATCTCAATGCAGACTTAGACCAACCAGTACCTCCTGAGTATACAGGTCCAATCATCACGGACTTTCTAACATGGCTGAATCCTTATGACGCTTTGCCGACAAATAGGGATGGCATTGTGCTAGCGCCAAAGGAATCCCTCACGGTACGTCGCGCCATTACCGTCGTTAAATCGGGAATTGGTAATAGCTCGTCCAAAAAACGTAAAACGTCCACCCTTTCTTCTAGGACTCATCGAGGAAAGCGGGAAAGAAACTTTACCGAATCTAAGCGACGAATTGTACCTCACTCATGCTGCCGGCCGGATGAGGCCAAGCAAGCTAACAGTACTGTTAAATTTCGTACAGAATCTGCACGCAAAACGGACAAGCCTAAAATTGATAGATCGGTTGGTAATAAAAGGTGCTATATAGATCCTCTTGATTGGGAGCGAGAAACAGCTAGTATACTAAGACCCACTATATCAGTTCAGAATAAAATGGTAGCCAAAGTAGACACAGTTCCTTCGATTATATTAAGTCAAACTAAATCAGGTCTTCTAGGAACACAAAAATTATCAGGTCCTCAAAATTGTGGAGATAATACAGATTCTATAAAAAAATTGAGTGCTGTTGGTAGAAGTATTTGTAAGCTCAGAGATGAAAATAGGAGTTCGCATAAAGCTATAAGTTTCTCCGAGATTTGCACATCTATATACGCACCGTATAGAGTTGTAGTAACTCCATTAAATGATGAGCCTCAAATTCCTTTTCCGAGAAGAAAGGGGACCTAAGCGTTGGGGTAATCAATATCATAGGTATCGGGACGGGAAAAAATATATATGTAAACTATTGTCTAGACTGTATTTTGTCTTTACTGTGAACTTTACGAGTGAGACTTCTCAAATTGTTATTATTATGTAATTTAATGCAAAAATATTTTTCTCAAAACTGTTGGAATCTTCAAATTTTATGAATGATATAAATTTTATTGAATAAATCATTATTTAAGTAGGTATTTATTAGCTTTATTTACAAATATTTCCTTATTTTCCAGACGTTACCTATTCCCGAATCTTGCTGTTCCCAGTCCACCTTCATTGTATTCAACAACTCTGTTTTGATATGCAATCTATTTGGATTTCAATAAAAAATCGTATTAACGGTTACCAAGGAATGACAGTCCCCCTGTCAAATAAGTATCCTGTTTGTGGCTGTCGGACGTCAAAATCTGTAGTCATTCTGGTTAAAAATGTATTAAAATATCAAAAAATGTAATTAAAGAATAATAAAAAGATAAAAAGATGTTTCCATTAAGAGACAAGGTAATGAAATTAGTATGAAAAAATATTTTGATTTGATAATTTGTACGAAAATGATATTGCAATTTATTTATATAGATTTATACTGTTACTCTTTTATTCATTATTATTTATAGAGAACAGGCTAAATAATGAATGTTATCAGTTCATAATGCCTCACAGAAAGAGAAAATGTCTCAAAAGGAAAAAGGTATTCGACTAGAATATGTTAAATTTACAATGTAAGTGTGTCGTTACTACTAAGGACTTTATTTTAATCACAGAAAAAACTGACGGCTCATTCTTTTCCTAAGAAGAAATCAAAGTCTACCAATAGCAATGGCATTGATAATGAGTCAGGAAACGGCACCAAAAGAAATTCTATCATATTTAATGTAATTAAACTTTTTTTTATAATATGTAAATAGGTATTTGGATTATGTTAGCAAAATATAGGTTTTATTATCTACCGACTGCTTTTACAGACCGCTTCACATAAAAATGTTGATAAATGCGGAGTCAACAGACTGCTTTCACCGTTCAACAAATTTGGAAAATTTAAGAAACGGTTAGTCAATGATAAAAAACGCGATATGCCATTACAAACTAATAATCATCCAACGGGTTTATCTCCCAAAGAGAAAAGCTATGTAATTTGCAGTTGTCAAACACGTACTTCACGTTATTTAAAACTCAAAGATCTTGCTTCGAATGCCATAAAAGAAAATAAAATATTTTCTGTATATGGAAGCTGCAACGCTGTACGCAAGGCCTTGCTCGAACGAGGATGGGTGGAAAAAATCCCACCTAATCGTATGAATTTAACCAAAATTCGAAACGGCACAATAACAAGTAAGTCGGATATTCATGGAGAATTAGAGAGACTTCTACTATCTAATTTAGTTGAAAAGTATAATCCCAATTTTGTTTGGAATGTGAAAGAAGAGCATTATGAACCTCCGCTTATTGATATGACAAAAGAATGTAACCCAGTCATCAACAAGTTAAGGACTTACGCAACGTGGACAACGAAACAAGGATTGTGTTCATCAATGAAGAGGAATTATTGGTTTTACATTGAGGACATTGCCGAAGTGAATGGTCCCCGAACTTACAACAGTTGCGATTTGGGTGAAGTTGACGAGTTTGCAAAAGATTATAAAATCACAGCCTGTACTAGCTTGTTAAAATGGATTCTCTCTATGGTCGCGAACAATCGACCAGTCTTCATGGAATCTGGAAAAATATCAATGAATGTGCTCGTGTTTGCTTTAAACAGATGCAAAGAATATTTATTTCGTAAACAGCACAAAGACATCGATAGATGTTTGGTATCAGCGAGTAGTGGTCAGTGGAATGCTTTTCTGAAAAAATATTATCGAATTATAGCGAAACAGGATGTTTTTAAGGATGATAAAGAAAATAAACTTCCCCTGTATTTGGGCTATGCTAAGTTTTTATTGAAAGAGCTATATAAATTTCGTCCGCAATTGAGTTGCGAAGGATGCCACAATATATGGATCATTAAACCAGCTCATTGTTCCCGAGGTAGGGGGATCAGAATGGCATCCAAACTAGCTGTAATCACTGATTTATTAAACAAAGCTAATGCCAAGTTTGTGATTCAAAAATATATTGGTAAGGATAATAACACTTTAATATTTATCCCTATCTTTCATGGAAACAACTACTAACTACCTATTTTATAACCGAAAGCTTCACATTCATTTTATAAACTTAGTTTATTGTACGCAAATGCTTATTATAGTATTCCCTATTTTATTGCATATTCATTACTTATATTCAGTTATTAAATTATTATTTCTTACTTATAGAGGAGCCACTCTTGATTCACGAAACCAAATTTGATATAAGGCAGTACTACTTGGTTACAAGTACATATCCTTTAGTGATATGGATGTATAAAGACTGCTATTTAAAATTCAGTTCACAAAAATATAATCTCAAGAATTACCACGAGTCAATTCATTTAACCAATAACGCAGTACAAAGGAAGTATAAAAACTGTAAGGAAAGACACGCAGAGCTACCGCAAAGCAATATGTGGCATTCGGAAACATTCAAAGATTATTTATTAAAAATAGGTAAAAATAAAGTTTGGGATAACATTATTTATCCTGGAATGAAGAAATCCATCACTGGAATCATGTTGAGTTGCCAAGACACTCTAAATGTCAGCAAAAATCGTTTTGAACTCTATGGCTGTGACTTTATCCTAGACAAGGAGTACAGACCCTGGTTAATTGAAATTAACTCTTGCCCAGACCTCAATCACACTACACCAGTTACAGGCAAAATATGTCCGGCTGTTGTTTCCGACATCATTAAAGGTAAGATTCAGAAGCGAATAGTTTGATAGTTTTAATTGTTTGGGTGACCATATACTAAAATATTGTACCTTAAATAAGTACCGGAAAGTAGATCAAACATACTATATAGGTATATTTAACTACCTTCAATGCCGTAGTTGAATAAAAACGTTAGATTGCCAATAAAAAGAATAGGAGTTTTTGAATATTACTTTATTAAACGTGTATTATAATTGTCCTCAGTTGTTGTTGATTATCCTTCTGACACAAAATCTTCGACTGGAAAATTCGAATGTATTTACCGTCAACCTATATCAACACCTAAATACGGTACTGCTGCAGATTTATTTGTCCGTGGTTATACTCTATCTTCAGATTACTTCTATAAAGGAAAAATAGAATTGAAAGAGTCTTATGAAGATCCCGATACTGACAGAGAAAATGATATTAGAACCATACTCAGTAAATCAAAACAATTTTACGATCAAGATGTAATGATATCGCCAGAAGACGATGAAGAAAGAGTTTCCAATGAGTATGAAAGTATTGAGATGGTATGTTGTTCCCATAATACAGAGTCTGAAAACGAATTGGACGTAGCAGCTACTGTTATTACTGAGCAGCTAGATGAAATTATAGACAGAATATCATCAGAAAAGAATTTAGGCAATGAGGCTATGAATTCAAATAATAAACCAGGTAACTCTGCAGTGAAAAATAATTTGGTCTTACTTGATCAGATTAAAAGTGTCACTGATATAAACGTTTTTTTAAAATCTACTTGCAAGGACTTCGTTTTAAATAAGGTAGAAGCAGGATTTACTTTTAGTAAATTAGATGACAGATCTCAGGAACACGTGGAAAGGACTAGTGAAGCAATAATATCGTCCGATTATGATTTTAACCGTAAAATAACAGAAACTGAGATTCTTAAAGCTTCTTACAAAATAATAAATTTTATCGATAGAAAAGAAAAGGAATATTTAAAAAGAAATTAATAACAATCTGACAATAGATCAATAGCAAAATAAATCAATTAAATACACAAATTTAGTTTATTTAAAGAATACATTTAATAGATAGGTAATCATCTAACAATCAAATAAATGGTACGGTAAATTATCTAAGTGATAAGTTTGTGTGTAATGCAGCGTTTCAACCTTACTGCTCATTATAGGCGAGGGGCCACCAATCCTGAAAGCCTGAAAGATCACGGATTCTAATATTTTAATAAAAAATAAAAGTTGACGTTTAGACGAACAAGATTTACTTGGTCGGCGTGGATTTGATTGGCCGGAAATATTTTAATTAAATATTTATTTTTAAATTTCCATATTTTTTTTCCGTCATCACGGATTTTGATCAATCTTATATAGAAGATTGTGTGAAATATTATGTTCAACAAGAAAAAATCTCATATCAATGATTTTTAGCCGAAAAGGTCGCGCATACCTATTTGAATGGTGTGATAAGGGGTAATTTATCCATTATCACGGAAACCTTTTTTTATTTTTTAATTCACGCGTTTTAATAACACATTTATAATTATCTTGGTATGCGTGCTTACAAACTGCCGAAAGTATCGCGCATACCAAATTTTATTGTGTGAGTGAGGATTATACTGTTATAGATTTCACTTACTGATGACATTTCTTTTAGAGTCTCCCTTCTACCTCTAGTCTCTTCCTTAACTTTTTAACTATTTATTATACTAATTATAATATGGAAAAGAGGGAATACAGGAAAAATTTTATTTGTGTTGATTATATAATAAATTATATAGAAAATTACCTGAATGTATATATATATATATATAATGTGAGATGATAACCATTGTCGTTATCTAGAAAAAAGTTTCCGTGATAATGGTTAAATTTTACCCCTTATCACACCATTCAAATAGGTATGCGTGACCTTTCTGGCTAAAAATTATTGGTCGGCCGGATTTTTTCTTGTTCATAATATTTCACACAAAATTCTATTTAAGATTGATCAAAATCCGTGATGACGGAAACAAAATATGGAAATTTAATAATAAATAATTTAATTAAAATATTTCCAGCCAATCAAATCCACGCCGACCAAGCAAATCTTGCTCGTCTAAACGTTCACTTTTATTTTTTATTAAAAATATTAGAATCCGTGATCACGGAGCTCTCAGGATTGGTGGCTCCCGGACTATTACACTTTCCAGAATTCTAAATTGTTCATTTTCTGATAACGCTTGGAAGCAGGCCTCTGCCTGTTCATTTCGGAGGACTAGGTACTCGCCATATTTCACACATTGCTCTACCCCCTTTTCTGTCTCTGCACATGCATGGTACAGCCGAGCTCTCTAATAAAATACTACGTCCTATTTGGGGCGTAGTGTAGCTGGCTCACCTTGCAGAGGCCAGGTATGCTTGGTGTAGGGCATGCCCGAGAGTAGATTCACCATCCTGCTCCTTATCTTCGCAGAGGTAATGGGACGAGCCACTCTGTCTGCGTCTTAAGTCTTCATCTTTTAGCTTCCTATGAAGACGTAGCTGAGCGTGCTCGCCTTCTAGCGGTCTTTCAGGCAGAGTCTGGTTACTTAGTGCAAGCTGCTCCTTCAGCCGATACGGGGCTTTGATTAACAGGAGGACTCTGTCTTTTACCGTTTCACATAGACTTGGCGTCAAGGCCAATTACCCCCATCGCTGTCGTTGCGGAACTCGCGTCGGTGAGTTGGCACACCAAGGTCTCTCATGCCAAATGAGCGCTGGTCGAGTCTCCCGCCACGCCTGCATTATTGACGTCACCGTTGAGCTCTTATCGTACTCAATGTGCCAGCGGGTCTAGAGCCTAGCGGTATCTTCACAGACGATGGCAAGAGACTTGACGGAATGACGCTCATTCCTTGGAAGCAGGGTCGTCCACTTGTATGGGGCGCAACTTGCGCGTTTACGCTTGCTCCATGCTATACAGGTAGTACCTCCCTTGCTGCGGGCGCGGCCACGGCCTCTGCTGAGTGCTCCAAGCGGTGCAAATATTCAGCTCTCAATTAGAACTACATATTTGTGCCGTTTGGTGTTGAGACTATGGGACCATGGGGTCCGAGTGCTTGTTCCTTATTTAAGGAATTGTCGAAGAGACTCACCGAGGTGACTGGTGATCAAAAGACTGGCAGCTACCTTGGTATCCAACGTGGAAATGCTGCTAGCCTATTGGGCACCATTCCTTACGTCGGCGCTGGGCGTGATATATTTTTTATTTTGTAGGTTGTTTAAATTATATAAATAGTTATAGTCCAGGCAACGAATGCTCAAAAACAGTTATAGAGGGAATTGCATAGAACACAATTTTTGACTTCGTGACTTTGTTAGGACTAGTTAGGAGGTAAACATATCAAAAGTCCCCGCCCGTAGCCCTTAAGCCGGGGGGAGGGGGGGCTTGAAGGTCCCATTTTTAGGTTTTTCGCATATATCTCGAAAACTATGCATCCTAGCGACATGAGACTTTCACAAAAGTGAAAGCTGATTAAATTTGCTACAAGTCTTATTCAGTCAAATTTTTTGATATCTTGTATAGTTTTCGAGATATCCGCTCTTGAAAGTCTGTAATTATGGAAAAAAAATTTGTTCCCATTTTTGCTCTATTTGACCGGATAACTCTTCAACAATGCACCCAAAAAATAAATGCCGGCCGTAGGGTTGTAGAGCATTAAATTATCTTCAATAATAGAAACAATTGCCTTTTTTTTTATTTAAGGACAAAATTGTTAGTGTAGTAGACGTATGGGGGCGGTACGGTGGGCACTAGGCCGCGTACTCAGCCCCCACGCGCGGGCCGTCCTGCGCACGTCTGTGGGGTCCTCGCGATACCCCGGGAGACCCCTGCCGCGGAACCTCGGCAAGGCCGGGAGGCTGCTAGGTGCGGAGACGCGGAAGAATCCCTAAACGGGGATTCCGCGGCTTCGCACTAGGCAGCTTAGAGGGTGTTCGCAGGGTTTTTTAGCGGATATTATGCCGTAAAGCGCCCGTAAGGGTTACGGGGTCCTCAGTGGGCAGCCACTGCTGGGGCTCGTAAGGCTTGCGGGAGCCAGGTGTGAGGTCCGTTCGGCGGTGTGCCTCTTAAAGGCGCCGTCGTCTGTAAATAGTATTTTTTGCCTGCGTATAAAAAAAAAGGGTAGTAGACGTATTGGCTAAAGGGGGTGTCCTGCGTTCCTGTTCCCCAGCGTGCCAAAATTGCCAGGGGAACTGCTTGAATGGGGTCCCTCAAGTTGACTCCGAAGGTGAAGAAGAACAGGAGGATCCTCTGACCGTTTCCCTACAGGGTTCCGATGGAGAAAATGACACAGACAAAGAAAATGTAAACGAAGACGAGGATCAAGGTCCTTCCCACCCCAAAAGAGCAAGAAATTAACTATATTGGATTTTTTTACAAATCTCTTTTTGCACGTCATAGTGAATTGTATCGAAAACTGCTGCCGTATTCGTACCTGTATAGCCAATGAGAACCGGAAAAAAACCAGAGGCACAGGGCCCTACCGTCTCAATTTTTTTTAAAGTCCAGTTTTATAATTTTAATCATTCTTAATACTACTTTTTGTGTTGAGCTGGACCAATACAACACCAGACAATCTTATCATTTAAATAAAATAATAATAATAACATATTCTAAAATGAGCATGTGTGCTATTTAGACATCGGTGCATCGTTAAAGAGTTATTCGAGAGTTATCCGGTCAAATAGAGCATAAATGTAAAGCATTTTTTTTTCTATAATTACAGATTTTCAAGAGCGGATATCATTATTACAGATATTATTATTAGATAATTACAGTTTCTCAATGACACTAATTTACTTTCTTTTTTACTTATGGACCTCACACCTGGCTCCCGCAAGCCTTACGAGCCCCAGCAGTGGCTGCTCACTGAGGACCCCGTAACCCTTACGGGCGCTAATATCCGCTAAAAAACGCCGTGATGTGGCGTCACTATAGATGTAAGGCCGTATACAGAAAGAAAGCCGAAAGCCGATCGGCGCCGATCAGCGCCGATCGGTGCTTATCGGCGCCAATCCTTTTTCTATGGACCAGCGCCGATCGGCGCCGACTCGCGCTGGTCAGCTGCAATTTTAAATTAATAAACAACGACAACAGGTACGTCAATTACTACACGCAATTATTTTTTAAGTAGAAAAATGGATAATGACATTTTGATATCCTTAGTATTAAATAAAACTAGTTTTTACGGGTTAATGCACGAAACTTTATTTATTTATTGACGTTTCGCAGCCTTTTCAGGTCTGCATCGTCAGAATAATGATTTTATTTAAAATTGTCGAGCTACCTTCGAAAGAATTATATTGTGCGTTCGGTTATTTCATTGGAAGATTTTTAACGTCTCATGGACAATGAAATCATGGTCAGTTTTGATGTTCAGTCCTTATTTACATGCCTACCAGTACAGGATTGCATTGAAATCACTAAGAAGAAGCTACTTGAAAATAATATGCCTATAGAATATGCAGTATTACTGGAGCATTGCCTTACTTCTGGCTACCTGTTATGGGGGGATGACTTCTATGTACAAATGGAGGGTGTTGCAATGGGTTCCCCTGTCTCACCTGTTGTCGCCGATATTTTCATGGAAGACTTCGAGAAGAGGGCTCTCGGCGCAGCACCTGTCACACCCAGGCTATATAAGATACTTTCACAATCCTCCCAACAGATCAAATTTCTGCCTTTTTAAATCACCTTAACTCTATACACCCCAACATCCTATTCACTATGGAGTTAGAGGCAGATAGTAAACTAGCTTTTCTAGATATTTTATTAATCAGGAATCCTGACCAAAGTTTAAGCCATACTGTGTATCGCAAAGTGACTCATACTGATAGGTACCTCAATGGTGACTCACACCATCACCCGAAACAATTAACTGCCGTAGGAAACTCTTTGTTTCAGAGAACACGGGGTGTCTGTGACGAACAACACCTGGCAGCTGAACTTCAGCATGTCGAGCAAGTACTGAAGGATAATAACCTGAATGTACCACGTCGCCGTCACAGTCGCGCCAAACCTAGCACAGTCGACCGACAACCTGCTATACTACCTTACATGAAAGGAGTCACTGACAAGCTTGGGAGGATTCTGAAGCGTGCTTCAATCAATACATACTTCAAGCCGCCTAAGAAGATCAACCAGTTTCTACGACCGGTCAAGTGCAATATACCCTTTCAAGTTGCTGGTGTCTACAACTTGAATGCGACTGTGGGCTCTCCTACATCGGGCAAACAAAGAGGAGTATAGGGACTCGGGTAAAAGAACATATCGCAGATATGAAACATAGGCGCGAAAATAAATCTGCAGTGTGTGAACATGCATTAGGGGGACCAAACCACTACATTAGATTTGATAGACCACAGATCCTTGCAGCTGAGCGGCGGTTCGTTCCTCGAATGATGCGCGAGGCTATTGAGATTAAAAAATATCCAAATTTCAATAGGGAAGATGGTTGGTATATACCACCAGCTTGGGAACCTATTATACAGGAGATAAAATCCCAACCCCGAGCACACACTGCAAGACCATCAGATACTATTAGTTCTTTTTGTTTGCATAATTTAACATAAGAAGGAGATAGAAAGCCTCTCTTGAGTTTGTTTCGCCGGTTCTTCTCAGGAAGGTCTCCCAATTTTGGAACCGGTGGTAGTTTACGGTAGTTAGGGTCAAATAAATAAACTCAAAATTACAAACAAGAATTTTAAATAAAATACTTTATTAAGTAAATTAAATAATAAATTCATACATAGACAATAAAATTTTAAAAATCTTCCAATGAAATAACCGAACGCACAATATAATTCTTTCGAAGGTAGCTCGACAATTTTAAATAAAATCATTATTCTGACGATGCAGACCTGAAAAGGCTGCGAAACGTCAATAAATAAATAAAGTTTCGTGCATTAACCCGTAAAAACTAGTTTTATTTAATGAGTGATGTGCGTGAAAACCTAAGAAACAAATATCCTTAGTATTCACTAAACAACCTCTGTGGGACAAAACCGACAAAAGGCACTGTAATAGATACGTGGTTGACAAATGTTGGAAAGAAATAAGCGAGGCCATGAATGAAGACGGTGAGTAGGTATTAATTGATTTTGTTTTAGTTTGTCGACTTACATAAAGTTAGTGAACATTTAAATCGGTTAAGTATTACAACTTCTTTATTTAAATATTACCTATGTCTTAAGAGCCCTTCAAGGATATTAAATACCCTAGATACAAGACAACCTCACGAACAAAATCGTGGCCGAAACCTGTCTAATAGGTACATTGGACGATCCACGGAACTAAGCACGGAGTAAATTGATCGCGTAGTGAAAAACAATATAAGGCATTATTTAATCATTGAAAGTCACCTTTAATGCATACTTTTTAAGGTCTTAATTAAAAAGTATGCGTCAGAGTTATGACAGTTCAAAATGCAAGCAAGGTAGAATTTTACGAATTTATTGCTATATGATTGAAGAATATACACCTTATTCATTTGATTTTACGCGCAGTTCTGAATGCGCTATTCGCAATGTAACAGATACGGACCGTGAGGAAAAGAGACAGCTATATTACCGACCATGCATTTCAATATCACAAATATTTTCTATTAAATCAGTTTATAGTAAGTATTAGAACAAAATTTGCTTCCAATGCGTTAAATTAACAAACGTTTATTAGATACCTGTCGAGAAAATGACACTTTAGTATTTATTTCGCATTTTTTCACGGAGCTCTGCGAAATCTCGACTGTCCAACGGTCCGCGCGGGGTTTAAACGCCGTGTTTCATGGTGTCGCCGACTCGAGAGGTCCCGGGTTCGAATCCCGGTGAGGACAGATGTTTATGTAATGAATATGAGCATATGTACTCCAGTCATGGATGTTTAATATTTATTTCTATATAAATATACTTATCGATGTAACACAAGCCTGATAGTGCTTACTTTGGGGCTAGGCTAATTGGTGTGAGTGTTGGAAATATTTATTTAGTATATCCAGCCGGTTTACGATAAATGCACTCGAAGAATTTGTGACGCGTGCGACATAAAATGTCATCATAGATACCTCGAAGGGCGTTGGCGCCGTACTGATCGGCGCCTAATTGTCGAATTATAAATAATTTGTATTTGAATTATTATCCTTAGATTAAATCAATCTAAGTTATAATCTTTTTATAAATCTAATAACTTTATCTTTTATTAACTAAGCGCTAAAATTATTTGTTTCGTACTTACCGAATGGTGACAACAAGTCTTTCTTCTGGAAGGATTGGTTGTTTATGCCAATTACACCAATTCTTCATCAAACGGTTTTCCACTAAATCCAAAATGTAATTAAATGTTTTTTTAGTCATTCTTGCATATGCATAAAATCTTTGATCATCAAATTTCAATTCTTTAACAAATAAATGATGGTATTCTCCGAAACGTTTCCTTTCTCTATTTATAGGATGTATACCTGTTTTTCGCATTTTTAAATAAACATTTCCTAACAAAACCAAATCATCGTCCGATGAGTCCGACATTTTGCTTGATCTGCTTTAATCGGCTTCCTTTATGTAGGAAGAATCGGCGCCGATAAGCGCCGATCGGCTTTCGGCTTTCTTTCTGTATACGGCCTAAGGGTGCGGCCAGAGTGCACTCAGATTCAGAGTCAGATTCAGATTCTGAAAACAAGCGCGAGAAATAAACAGTGTAGTCGAAGGGTACGGCCAGATTGCACTCCTGATTCAGATTCAGATTCAGACTCAGAAAACAAAGCGCGAGAAAAATCAAGCAACCTGCTTAGACTACACTGTTTATTTCTCGCGCTTGTTTTCGAAATCTGAATCTGAGTCTGAATCTGAGTGCACTCTGGCCGCACCCTTAGGCCGGTTTAAAACCAATGAAACCAATCAGTTTAAAACGAAAAAAAACCGTTTAAAACCGAAATAAACCTTTTTTTTCGATTTAAAACGGTTGGTGTTGATGACCATGTTTTTCTTAATTATAACTACATTATCTTGATTTTACCGAGGTAGGATTATAACGGAGTACCTATAAATTGTATAAAGTTATTACAATAATAATATTGATATACTTAGCGAGTTTAGTTCTAGTTGGTCCATCCGCGACCAAGCGTAGGTATTACCTACCTAAGATAAATAAAAACTCTTATCATAAGTTAAAAACTCTGTGTTGGTAAATAAAAAAAAATCATTGTTGAAGTGTAAAAACCATAGTTCTTTTATTTTTGTATGCCAGTTTTCAACTGTTTAAAACGATTTATTTGGGGTTTAAAACGGCAACATTTTGTTTAAAACGTTTTAAATCGGTTGTTTTACATCTACAGGCGTCACTAAGCGCGTTCTATCGTCTGTAGATACACCACGGCGAGTATTCTGAGGAGTTATTCTCTCTTATTCCACCTTCCCCTTTCCTTAAGAGAACCACGCGCGCTGTCTTACGTTATCACCGTCTAACTGTGGCCACAATTTCAACGCGTACAAAGAAATTTGGTGACTCCTTTCTTTGTCGCACTCCGTAAATGGAATGGTCTGCCCGCTCACGTGTTCCCATCCCTCTTACAACCTGGGATCCTTTAAAAGAGGCGTAAGAAGCATCATGCAGGCCGGCAGGATGAGGATGGCTGGTGTGGCAGGTAGAACTGCTATATCAGCTGTCTACACGTCTGGATTTCACCTTCACTTAACATCAGGTGGGGTGGAGTAATTTGTCGGACCTGTGCGGACTATGCCGGTGGCTGGTTGCACGGGCGGCACAGCGGTGAACGATGCGGCGGTAGGTGGTGATAATTTTCCGACTGCGGGGGTAGTTGGAGATTTTGCTACCCGTGCGTAGCTCACCGATGGCGTCGGTAAAGCAGTGGCGTCGGTGGTGATTACTCGCCTCGGTTGGTGGTCGCAATGCGCTATTGGTGTTTGCGACTGTGATGATGATCGAGATGTTGGCGTAGATGCGGGCTGGTCGCCGCTACTTAGCGACTTGCGAGGGCGCTTGTCAACAGATTTGCGCGGCGACGTGGAGGTGAGGCGGTTTTTCCAAGGGTGTGATGTGGAGGGAGGCGGAAGCACAAACGGCGAGCCACTTAGCGCCTTCAAGGCCTCCAGGGCCATCTCGTCAGTGGGGCAGAGGGCAGAGGTGTCTCGCCCGAATGGAACTCCAACAAGCGGACGTAGGAACACAGCCAGCGTTTCAGTCTATCCGGATCCGACGCGTCGAGCTGCGGTGTCGGCGGCGTCGGGGACGCTTTGTTAGCCATGCTGCGTAGCCTGCGCGATCCTGGCAGTGCGGCGCCTTACGGTGCGCTCAAGGCCTGCAGCTGAGTTTGCGGCAGTCTCCGCTGGCACGGAATGGCGCCAGGCAGTCTCTCAAAGACAAAAAACTTACAATTTTTTTGCTCAGATAACTTGTGGGTAGTTAGGGATCAGTGCCCGGCGGCGTAGTGTGGTCCTAAGAAAGAACCCATGTGGGTGCTCTGATGATATGATACCATTTTCACGATCAAGTTAATGAGCAAAAAACGGTTAACCTTACATCATCCACTAGATTGCACTAGATAATTTTTAGTGCATTGCTGTGAATTAAAATGCACTTAAGACACCCAGAAATTCACTAGATCTAGTGGCGAAAGCACTAAAACGGAATCTCTTTAAGCATAAACAAGAGAGAAAATAATCACTGCGTCTTATTTTTAACCGTCTGTGAATATTCTGTAATCTGTGACTGCTGGGTTGCGTTTTGAACAAAGAGCAATTTGCTCCAAAGTTCCAAACTTAAGTTACGCTCTAGTTGCAACAAATGTCAAAATCTACAAGTTTTATAAATTCATCTTTAGATTTAAAGATCTATTAGTTAAATGCCTAAAAATTAAAATTTAACTAAGTTTTATACATTTATATCAAAAACGTCGGGTAACAACCACAAAGTTGCACTCAGAACTCAGAGTGTAGGTTTGGAACGCAGCCCTGTGCCTACGATTATGGCGTCGGTCGGTCAATCATATCATTTGTCAAATAAATTTGGGCAACATTGAATTTATTTGCATGAAATTAATGTTACGTTATTCAAGTGTTCGATTAATTTTGATCAACTGTGAATAATATGGGACGCTCTAGATCACGAAGCAAATCTCCTAGACGGCATCACAAAAGCAGTAAACATTCCCGAAAGAAGAGCCGATCCAAGGATCGCTCTTCGTCGCGAAGCAGAATTTCGAAACACATTGAAAAATCCAGGGAACGCAGTTCCAAATCCCGGTAAGCATCTTCACGTACTGTGTGATTTAGCAAGCTAAGTTTATATTGCAGTAGTAATGAAACTTTTTGTGAAAATATGCTACCAGGTATAGGGTTATGTATGTGTTTTAATTACTAATAAATTAACGTTTATGTGTTCCTGTTAATATATTACAGAAAAAGATCTCATTCGGTTTCATCGTCTAGTAGTAGTGGTGGCTCATATGATGGCAGCAGAAGCCACAGAAAGAAATCAAAAGGACGTAATAAGATGGATGAAGTTGACCGCTTAGCTGAAATGGAAAGACAAAGACGTGTAAGAGAAGCAGAACAAAAGGTAAAGTGAACTAAAATAATGTTTTCATTTTTTGAATGTATTGATTTAATGTTTATTAACTATTTACAATCATGTATATTACTTTTTTATTATTGTACGTTAGGTGGTTGAAGAAGAAGCAGCCAAAAGAATAGAGTTGCTTGTCAAGAAGCGTGTTGAAGAAGAATTAGAAAAACGAAAAGATGAAATTGAACAAGAAGTTGCAAAGCGTGTTGAAGAAGCTAAGCGAAAAATGGAAAAAGAGATGATGGAGGAATTGGAGAAACAACGAGAACAACAGAGGAAGAAGGAGCTGGCTCGTCAGGTAACTGACCTCTTCACCTATCAGTCATGTGCAAAGGCAATACTATATATCAATTGCTCTTACACATGACAAGACATTTTCCATGCAAAAACAATGTGATTTGTTCTTGCATCTTCTAAACACACTTAAGTGTATATAATCAATGTTTAATATCAACATAACATGTCAGAGAAACTAATAAAAGTATATTTCGATGATATCTGTTAAAGGTCCAGTCAGGTGTAGTACGAGTGTTTACAAGAATTTGTTTCTTAAATTCAATTGTCACTCACTGAGGTTGAAACCTCATTTTAATTTGGCACCTTCCAATTACTACTACTACATTGATGCATGTTTTTTACGCTACTGGAGGTTGTCATACTTATTTCAAACGTATGTCCAAATGCCGTGAAGGCTACCGGCTAGCATTTTAAAATTGTTCGCTTGACTGTCCTTGGCAGTCACGTAGTCTATAAGTCAGGTCAGAAGACTGCTCAAGAGCCAGAAGCTGTAAGAATTTAATGGAGATGCTGCTTGAGGATCCTGACGTGAATGCAGAAGGTATTTTTTGAATCTATTTTTTGTATAACATTTTCTGTTGACACTTTTTAAACAAATGGAGGCTCAATACAATGATTATGATGTTTGTTATTCCAAAAGTAGCCATTAAACTGATAGGAATGCAAACACCTTCAATATTGATATACAAATACATACTAGTTGATTTTATGCTATTCATATTATATTTGACCTTCTTATGGAAACAGTTAATAGGCATACTGGTATTAACACACTATTCTAATTGGAACAATAATTAAAAAAAAGTTTTTACATGAATAAATAAAATAAGTTTTAATTGTGACTTGTTTATTTTTGTGGTTGTATGTAATTCTTAATAGGGACAGAAATTAACATGTCTGTTTTATTATACAGGAGGAAGAAGATCGTAAAAGGAAAGAACTGGAAGATATCATGGCAGAAAATAATAGAAAAATTGAAGAAGCACATCGAAAGCTGGTGTGTATTGTTTAATGCTATAATTTAGACTTTTCATTACCTATTATGGATTATTAAGGAAACGTGTGTTTAATTCAGGGATATTCTGCTTGTGCTCATTTGTAAATACAAGTTTGAACAGATTGTTTTTATTTAACAATATTTCAGGCTGAGGAACGTTTAGCAATGATTGAGGAGCAGAGAAAAATGGATGAAGAGAGACAGAAATTGAAAAAAGAACAGGAAAAAAGAGTAAAAGAAGAACAAAAGAAAATCTTAGGCAAAAACAATTCACGGCCAAAACTTTCATTTTCATTGAAACCACTATCATGAGTATTTATGAAGCAGTACAATGATGGCAATAAGAACTTTATATACCAGATGTGTAATTTCTTTCTATTTAAATTTAGGTACTTTACAGTTTGATGTACATCTGTTTGGTTGATGCTCTTAAATGACATTTGTTACACTTAGCATGGGATATAACAACATGATTATGCAAATGAAAGTCATGGTGAATCAATAGGAAAATAATATTACTATTAAAAATTATACTGCATTGAATGAAATCACTTAATGTATAATTCATAATAATCTTACAGTAATGAGGCTGTAAAAATCTTATTATTGCTGTGAGATAATTTTTTGGTTATGCTCTTAAAATATTTAGACAGATTTTTACTTTGAATGTGTTTACATTGAATGTAACTATATGCGTCCTTGGTATAATAAAAATACACAACCAATGCTTTCGTTTTCAAATAGATTTGCTTAAGTTACATCATTAATTATGTTTAAAATTGAGAAGTAAATGCTCATCCACACAATTAAGTGTATAAATTTTGTAAATAAGTAACAAATTAAATTAGATAATTCTAAGAGATATTTACTTAATTAGCATTGAATAAGTTTTATGTCATTTAAGTTTTACTTGTGTCAATGTTGGTTCACTTCACTGTAAAAATGAAATTATTAGGAGATAACAATCTTCTTTGAGAGTATGTACCTAATAAGAAATTGCGAACTGAAACAGAAAACTCAAAGGATATGTACTTTTTTGAACAAAACCTGTCCAGTTGCAATTAGGATATATTGATAGCTAGTTATACAAAAGCATTTTTTTTTAATTACATAAACTTTAATTTTGAAGACTTGAAACTCATTTCTGCAATTAAATCTAGTATTTGATAAATAAGTTTGGAATAAAATTCACTGAAAACTTTTATGTTATCTAGTTTTTTTATCATTAATCTATATTGAGCACACCTGTTAGATATACCACTATTTGCCTGTTTGTATGTTGCCGGTTCACATGACTTATCGTTATTTGTTACTATCTGTTACACGCGGTTCATTAGGGATATTTTCCCGCAGTTAAACGTAGCTTATGTGTTAATCCAGGGTGTCAGCTAACTCCATTCCAAATTTTATTAAAATCGCTCCAGCCATTTAGACTTGAAGAAGTAACAAACATCACACTCACAAACTCTCGCCTTTATAATATTAGTGTGATTTTTAAACTTGACCGCAGTATCTCCTTTTCACACTCTAAAGTATGAAAAGGACAACCTGCTGACAAAAATCAAACACGATTAGCCATGAGAAGTGCTAGTTGCAAATTTGTTATTCAACTGTTTTCAATTTTACTGTTAACGAAATGTTTTTCTGGTGTTTAAATTGATTTAGTGAGAAGCCAAGAACCCAAAAACCAAGAATATGTACAATAAGCTAACGGTTATTTTCGCAATCTTACTACTAAGGCGACTCGCTTTTTTGCAAAAATCCTATTTTTTTTTTCAGTAACATTGAGAAATGTCATCACCATTGACTAAATATCAGTGTCTTCGATTGAAAATTCGATTTAACAAATCATTATGCGACATATAGTCATGAGTGTAAGATTGATATATCAATATATGTATATTTGTGAAAAACCTTTAAAAATAGGAATAGCACTTATATTTGAATTTTTCTTCGTCATCAGACATATTGTGGTATTGATTCTGCAAAAGCATCCAAAACATGCAATTTAACATGTACAATTAAACTAGTTTAATGAATTGGTTATTTATGTCGAAACACCTAGGAAACTCTAATTAGTAATAATGTGTTTCAAAATTTCGTGATAATAATAACTATTCGTGAGCTACCTATATTATTTTGCGATGTTGTAAATGACCTCAAAATGATTTGAAGAAATTCTAGGTACTAATAATCTTGTTAAAATTTTATTGTAAATATTTTTGTTCGTAGAAAATAAGATAGGCGAGTTATAAGCCTCATGTCTTTAATTAGATTTTGTATAAATATATTATTATAGACTGCTTGCATTGATTTGAGTCATTATCTTTTTAGCATAATGACAATGTGTCCATTAATTACGCGGGATTTAATTTTAATAAGGAACTTAATACAGATTTATTTTTAACAAATTCTGTTGGTACGTTTTGTTTGGTACAATAAGTAAAATTACTCCTTCATTTCTGAGACAGTATAAATTTAGTAATAACATTATAAAATAATTTTGGCCACTTACCTGATGCCGCCGTATCGGTTTATTCTCTTGGAAAATAAATGGGCTGTTTGTGTCCCGCAAATACAATGTATATTATTACCCAATTTTATCTTTATACCGTTCTGCGAAATGTTTACCCATACCTACATATAATAATCTGAATGAAAATTTCTACTAACATAAGAAACATGTAAGCATGATAAGTATGTATCAAGGTTCATGTAATGAATTCGATGTTAATTTGTTATTTTGCCGAAATTCAATCATTTCTACGGTTGTGTTATGACTAATCAATAACGGGCTATGGTGTGATATATTCAACTCGCTCATCTTAGATCATTATGAGTAATTATCATATTATAATACGTGATGCGCTGCATTTTATGGTCATATGATTTGTTTCAAAAACAGCAATGTTCACTCCTTACGCAGCACTTGTGTAGCTTCCATCACCATGGCGGTACGGAACACCCAGAGATGATGATTATAATATAGTTGATTTGATAGTTTATTTAATTGATAACTGATAATGTTAAACTAAATGATTAAATATGATAAACATCAAGTAAATGACGTAAATTGCATCGACCTGATTAAACTGCAGTCTTGCAAAAATGTACAGTCGCACCGTATAATGACGGTATTTTATAACATTGCTGTTGCAGCTTAACTCGATGCTAAGCACAGGCCCATATTGATTGATCACCATATTTCATTGACTTTACGATTTCTGTGTTGTATATTAAACTGAGTTTGTATATAAGGATTACATACGGTTATGGTTTGTATATAATTGTGAGGTGCTGTCCTCATCAGCCTACACAAAACTCAAAAAATTCTTCAATCGATTTTCAACCTTGACAGTTGGGTTTAAAGTTCGAAATCTATTATAGAAAATCTATATATAAACTTATCTAAATTAAACCCTCATCGTTTTGGCAAATTTTTGGGTGCAATTCACCCAAAAATACAATGAGTCGTGACATCCTTTGTTCAGTTATTTAAAGTCATACATATTAACAGCCATCTACTAATTGGGCAGCCTATTCACTAGAACAACTTATAGATTGCTATTAAAATAATTTAACATAATCATCACTTTCTTTGTGATTCCGCAGTAAGAGAATATTTTGTAAAGCACACATTTCGTGCAATTTTGGTCTTAGATTAAAACAAAATGGGAAGATACGATACGCTCATACTAGCATCAAATAAAATATGCTCCGACTCAACTACATAAGCAACTCTCACGCAAGCACGCACAATTCTGTAAATAAAAAACATTCAATCGAGCGAGCGAGACAGAATTGTGATTCCGCAGTAAGTGAATATTTTGTAAAGCATACATTTCGTACAAATTTGGTCTTAGATTAAAACAAAGGGGGAAGATACGATACGCTCATACTAGCATCAAATAAAATATGCTCCGACTCAACTACATAAGCAACTCTCACGCAAGCACGCACACTTCTGTAAATAAACATTCAATCGAGCGAGCGAGACAGAACGTTTCGACGCAGCGCGAGGGAAACGGCGATTCCGCGTCGCTTGGCATGCGAAACTGCGTTTTCTTTTCTCTCTACAAACGGTTGAGTTGTATTGTTGTCCTCTTGATAACAAATTGCGAAAAACTAAATAACTTTCATGACAAACTGTGATTTTTGAGAAAATAAAAATGTGTTCCATAGTTTTACAAATAAAAAGTGTTGACGTGAAATTTCATGAAATTTGTTATCTTTTTAAAAGCATCGAAGGCATTGTTTTATCTTTATAAACAGAATATACGCAATATTGTTATATTGAGTGCACATGTAGTGTGTTTGAATGTGACTAAAGCGAATTGTGGTCATGCACCACAATTTAAGCGGATCACTTTTAAGCCGCGAGTGCCGTATAGATACGGATAGGGAAGATCTTCCCTATTTGTTTTAATCTAAGATTATGGTGTGTCAAAAATTATGTAAATCCATTTTACCTTACTCTAGAACTTCTGTGTTATTAATTTATCTTAATAAATTCATTTGATAAATTAAGTTTTTTGTAATTGAAAACCACTACCTACACATAAATTTTAGGCCATTACCGTAATTGCTTATAAAACGGTTTTTAGGTCAATAATAGAACAATGATCTTTTGCCGTTGCTTTTTATCCTTAACAAGTTTTTACTTTATGAACATGGTTTATTTACAAGAACATGACAAGCAAGTAACGATATTAAATACCACGTGCGCTCAAAATGCAGTGTTACCCGAAAGACATTTCACCTTCCCCCCAAAACTTACCCGAAATCGATCGAACCGATCAAAAAACCCCCAACATTCAAAATATTTATTAAAAATACAATATTTACTACAAAATATGTATTTTTACAATAGCATCCATTACTGCAGTGATGCCAGGTCCCCAGATTTGCACCCCCCCCCCCCCCTAAAATTAAATCAAGATATAGGCCAGTAACGAATGTGTTTCTTAGCTTCTGCCACCACTCAAAGCTGGTTTTTTAGTTTTAGACAATAACATTTATTTCTGATTAAGGTTCCTACATTCTTAATGGCGGAAATCGAAACTCAACATGCAATTTAAATATGAAAATCATACTCTTAGAAAAATAGTTGATTTATGTAGAAGAACAGGAGAAATTTCAGAAAAACAGGAGATTTGTAAAATCGGTAGAACTGCTAACCCTGCATTACTAAACCAACATCTTCGCACTCGTTTTCCCACTCCTTAAGCTAGAAACATATTCGATCGACAGTGGCGGCGTTAGACCACATGTGGACGTCGGCGACATCAAGTTCGCGAGGCCTTTTTTAATTCGCAGTAAAAAACCGTTAAATTAAGTGAGCCAAATTATAACAAAACGTATGAGTAAACGAGTTTTATTGTTGATAATCAAATGATGCCAAAAAATAATTACAAACACAGAAATTTAATTACAAAAAAAGTGTTGCCAGACAGACGATTCTGAATACCCGTAAAGTACTACTCGCTTCCATCACGCACGTGTTCGCAAATAATAAAAGTCATTATCATCTGCTTAGCTTTTTCCCCGAAATGTCCAGGGTCGACTATCTAAGCCAGGCCAGGAGAAACGAAAATAAATAGATAACCTATAAAAAAAATTTGCGAGGCCCCCTCAGGCGCGAGGCCGTCGGCGGTGGCTGACGTCGCCGACGCCTAGCGCCGCCACTGTCGATCGACACGTAAATATTAATATATAGCCAGAAGGCTTTAATCTTGTTAACTTTGTTTTGATGGTGCAGTGCCATTATCTTACCAAGGTGAAAACAATTTAAAGGTCAAATTACCATTTGGCAGAGCCAAGATGATAGATAGTGTCGAATCGATTTGCAGTTTAAGCTAACGACCATTAACGACTAACTGGCTAGCGACTGAGCTAGGCAGAATAGACTGAAGAGTACCTACTTTTTAGGTGGGCTTTAGATTTAGGGGTCCTTGCATGATTTTCTAAGCCTAATAAAATTAAATTTGACAACAGTCTAGATCCTTGTCAGGCTCTATATCGAATGAGAAAGAGAGACTGTTGATTGACTGGTGACCGTGACTTTTAACAGATTGAACGTCTATGAAGTGGTATTATTTTTCTATGAAAAATGGAATTAGAAACTCCCCATTTCCCCCAAACCCAAATTTCTTCTCCCCATAAATCCCCCCAATTATCCCCCTATCGCTTTAAAAACCTCCCAAATTTGGGGGAATCTCCCCAATCTGGCATCAGTGTCAAAATGTGTCCCTATCAAGAAATGCTTGAACTGCTTGAAAACTGAAGATGCCGTAGAGTTCCGTGAAAAATTGCGAAAAAAATACTTATAGTTATATAGCTTCGTTTCTTCGACAGGTATCTAATCAATGTTTGTTAATTTAACGCATTTGAAGCAAATATTGTTCTAAAAGTTACTTTAAACTAATAAAATAGAAAATATTTGTGATATTCCAATGAATGGTACGTTATGTAGCCGTCTTTTTTTCCTCGCGGTCCGTACTTGCTATATCGCTAACAGCGCTTTCAGAGTCAAAGAAATAAGGTCTATATTCTTCCGTATATAGCAATAAGCCGTAAAATTTAATGAAAAATTTATGAACTTGCATAGAATAGTCATAACTTTTTGACGCATGCGTTTTTATTAAGACCTTATACAGTTAGCATAAAAAGTGACTTTCAATGGTTAATTAATGCCTTATATTGTTTTTGACAAGGCGAACTAATTTAATATTCATAAAATCATGTCAGGTTAAGGCGCATTGTGATGTAGACATGGTGTATTTTTTATTGTGGAAAGAGTAATTAAATTCCTTGTATGGTGAGAGCATCGAAGTGTTAATTAAATAAAGGTTAAAGAAGTAGCTGTATAAACATGGTACCCTTTACTTTTCTAAAGTTGGGATGTGAGGTGCGCAGTAATGCCAGGTTGGGGTGTTAGTCCACCATTTTAGTGGAAAATTTTGGTCTTGGCGAAAATAAGTTAAAGCTGATAGAAATCTAAAATTGGAAATCATACCCTGTGACATGATCTTGCCAAACCATGCCATTTTTAATCCAAATAAATAAAAGCGTCACTTAACCATTGACTTACTAGTTATTGAAAACTCATCCTTGTACATGAGCAAAGAAATTATATACCTAACGGTAATAGGAATGCTCACTTGCTATTTGTAAAGAAATAATGTTAACAAAATCACTAAGATCTACTTTCTATTAGAATTAAAAGATAGGAAAAACGGTCTAGAAAGAGTAAGTTTTTGGACTAAAGTGTCGGTCGCCCAAATTCCTAGTACAGAAATGTAATTGATATAGTAGAATATCAAAGTACATAGTGACCTTTATTAATAAATTATATTGTAAAAAGAGCTTATAATAATAGTTTATTTTAAAAAACTACTTTCTACCATTACTCCTTTACTACAAAAAGTAAAAAAAATAGGTTTATTTTATACAAGTTGACACTTATTGACATGATTTTATGTAAATGACGGATGTGTTGTGATAATCCACTATCACAAAACAACCGCCATCGACACACCATATTTTCATTCATTTTCTTTTAAGTTTCCAACTATTTGTGTCTTCCCCATCCTGCCACTTGTAGTTGCCCTTTTAGGTTCATGGTAGAAGTTTTAAATTATTTAAAAATATAAGTATCAAGTGAAAATGACAGCTTGCAGAATATGGCGTTAATATTCGATGCGATGTTCATACCATCTGAATTAACATAAGATTAAAAACAGACAAATATATCGACATGTTGATTTTGCTGTTATAATTTTTAATGTGGCGGAAATTGGGAAATCACTTCTTGCAACCCTGGTGATGCGTGTCGTGTCAGTTATCTGTCACTGTCATTCGCTCTCGCGCTAGACATGGGCGTTTTTGGTTTTGAACGCAAACGGATATTTATCGGATTTCAGATTTCAAAATCGATTTTAAAATCCGTTTTTAGATATCCGATTTCAGATGTGCCAAACTTAGCCAATTCACTAGTTTGTGTTATGATTTGGTTTTATTAGCTAACGACAATCACAAACAATTAATTGTAGGAAGCAAGGATACTCGTAGATATTCGCGATTTTCCTTCATGCTTTAAATCGCCTAGATTTAAAGCATTAGGACTAGCAGAAAAGTTATGTTTACGGTTAAGAGTAAAACTTTTGCGGCGCATTTAAAAATCGACTTATATACAATGATTTCTTTTTACATATTTTTTTAGTATTTTTTTTTGTTTTTCTGTTTGTTTTTATTATTTTTCAAACCATTTACAAAATCAAACCTAATTACTTCAGGTTAGCATCCAAAAATGTAAGTTGCTCGACTTTTGATGTTTTTAGACGACATATCTTTTCAGTGATAAATAATCCCGCCTCAGAGAAGAGCAATAGATTTCCGTAAACAGCAAATCGAAATCGGACTTCCGAGCACGAAATCTGACTTCCGAAAACGAAAGCACGAATTTCGAATCCGATTTACATTTGGATACTTATGGTATTAGATCGCTAGCGTTTTGGTTCGGTTAGATTTCTGAAATCGGATTTTCTTGTTGAGAAATCGTTCGGTATCGATTTGTGTTTGAAATCGGATTTTGGATTCGTTTTGATATATCGGACGCATGCCTATCTCGCGCTTAACGCATTGTTTGTCATATTTAGAGTCCGACGTTGGAACTTTTGGGTGAAATAGATTGAAAAAAAGATCATTTAATTATAAAAATCTGAACTAGACTCATTTCGAATCGAGTACTTATTCCAATGTGGGGTTTGATCGTGTAACTTTCAAATTACTTCAGTGTCTGAGTACACCATGGCTGAATTTCTAAAAGGCATTTTACTGACACTTTTGTCGGAAAAGTGTTACGATGAATATTTTAATAATTATAACTTTCTAGATGGTAAGTATGATCGTTAGATACCTTTGTAAAGTATAAATAATCTATTTGATTTGTTTCTAATAATGTATTTCTTTCCAGTTCCTTGTTTTAAGTCAACTTTGAGCAAAGGCCTAGGCATCGGCATTATAGCCGGGTCGATATTGGTCAAAATTCCACAAATTTTGAAAATATTAAATAGCAAGAGCGCTGAAGGTATCAATATTTATGGAGTTTCCCTGGAATTATTTGCAATTACTGCCAACTTTGCATACAGTTATGTTATGAGTTTTCCATTTAGGTAAATATTAACAAAAAGTTTTTTTGCCATTGTTGTGCAAATAAGTTAAAGTTTAGCTGTATTAACAAATCTTATTATCCAGTTCCTAGAGTTCTGTTGTGTACCTTAGTGTTTTTGAATATGTTAACTAGCTATTTTTTCAGTGATAAATAAAAAACTGAGACTTAATCATTGTAGCACTTGTGCCATTCAAAAATTTTAATGGCTAATTTCATATTCATGGTTTCATTTACTATTAGGAGAATCAAATAGAAAATAACCTCGTTTTTTTCAGTGCATGGGGTGAAGGTACATTTTTAGCTGTTCAAACAGTGATAATTGCAGCTCTTGTTTTGCATTATGGTGGATCTCCTGGGAAAGCTGGACTTTATTTAGCAACATATGTAGGATTGGTATCCACACTCATTACTGGCTATACTCCTGTTGGTGTATTATGGAATATGCAAGCTGTTAATGTTCCTATTATAGTTTTGGCAAAGGTAAAATCATTTAATTTAGCTATTTTATGATATGTAGACTAGTGAATTTACCATTTAATTTGAGCACTCATCTGAGGCAGTCAGTCCATCTTACAGAAGAGCATAGGAAAATAGCTCGTTTTGTGGTAAGGTTACAGGGATCCATAGGGTGAGGAATTAGGGGAATGCTGGCAAGGAATACTCAGCCATTTCAGTTATCTTAAAATGACTGCTCTACTTACATTAATATCAGGGGGGTGGGAAATTTAGTTGTACTTTGTATAAAAGAAAATCATTAGTTTTGGATATGAACTAGATTCTTTTAATATAACTTAACCACCATTTGAAATGTACCTTTTTTTACAGTCAATTCAAGTGATCACTAACTACAAGAATGGTAGTACAGGTCAATTGTCAGCTGTTACCTGCTTTTTATTGTTTGGAGGGAGTGTAGCAAGAATTTTCACTTCCATTCAGGAAACAGGGGATTCAATTATTATCCTCACATACTGTGTTTCAACAATAGCTAATGCAGCATTGGTCTTGCAATTATTCTGGTATTGGAATGTTGTCAAACCAAAGAAGAATGTAAACAAGAAAAAGAAGAAATAAGATTAACTTTTTTATACTTAGGTCAATCATAATAAATATATTGTAAACAATTTAGTTACCTACTTTATTATTTTAATGAGTGGTATAGGACCTGTGTGTTTCCAAATATTTGTATTCAATTATTTATATATATAAAGTTGCTTTACAAAACATTTATGTATATACTTTAAAATAACTCCTAATACAGCAAGTTTTGTTGTGCAACTGTCAAGTCCAATAGGATTTGCACCCCCTAGACCCCAGCCTGCTGCCTGTAAGTATGCCCCTGCGAGTCACCTTTCTTTAATGAACACCAGGGAGCTTTAAATACGAATTGAAAAACTGTGATGTCTTTAATCCATTTATTAACTAGTTAATTATTACATTTGGTTCCTTAAATTATATTATAAAGGAACAATATTAGTGACTGTATGGCATATCACTTAAAAAAGTTGGAATGAAAGGAGACCTTTTATTTTTGCCTTTTAGTTTCACATTGTATTGCCATAAATTTAAATGTTTAAAGGATATAAACTCAATTTAATGCAATTTTTAAAGGATTCGCCGTATTTTTCTACACATAAATGCATAATAATACTTGAGGTACACAATTGGGCAGAGTTGTAGGGAAAAAGTAAATTCTATTGAATTTGCATTTAATTCATGACATTAGCAAAGTTAACAAATACAGTTCACCACAGTGAAATTGAAATAAACGAATGTTTTAAACAATCAATATTGATATTAAATGATTATAAGAGCAGCGTCTTATAGTAATTAGTTGCGTAATCTAACCTATATTTACAACTAAAAGATAAGGTGTTTTGTTAAAATCATGTGCAGTGTATTGGCACACCTAAAAGTGAAAATCCTAAAGACATTGTAAAAACTGTTATTCTTTGGAGGGTTGTTCAGCTGGTTTCTCCTCAGTTTGGGGTCTTTCCGGTTCATTGCCATCGGCCCACTTTCCGTCATATTCCTTTCTGTCCACATATCTTTCTTCTTCATATTCTCCTTCACTGCGGTGACTATCACGTTCAGAATAGTGAGAGTAGCTGCAAATAAAGTAACCGTTACAAATCAAGAAAAAAATGTATGTTCTATACACTCATGGTCATATTTTGAGGATGGCAAAAATATGGTAGGATAAACTTATTATAGTACTTAATTTATTATTGTAAATTAAGCAATCATAAAATCAGTGCAATAATAGCATTCAATACAAGGTTATTATTTCAGTTTGTTTTATATAATTCCCAAATTTATCAGCTTATCCCTAAAAAATCACTTTAAAACACTATTGTTGATTTTGTTACTATTGATTTATTTGACAAATTGTTTCATATAAACAATTATGCGTCCTTAATAAATATAAATTTGTCCCCCTTTTCGCGTTCCTCTAAATATGTCCATGAGTGTAGTTGAAGGCATGTAACTTCAATGTGTACCTGTCTCTGTCCTTATCGCGTCGCTCGGGACTGTAGGAGCGAGACCGGCGCGTTCTGTCGGGGCTTCGTGATCGCGAATATCGCCCGCCGCCTCGCCTATCGCGGAAGTCTCTGAAGCCACCCCTGTCAAAAATGTTTCAAAATGTTCTAAATATCACTAAGCTAGTGGGCACGAGCCTTTGCACTTATTGCATCTCAATTTTACCTATTACTTAAATAAGAGGTTTTAAATTCTTTGCATATGTATTTTTTAGTAGTTTTTTTTTATGTTATTATATCGCATACGAGCAGACGGCTCACCTGATGGTAAGTGATCACCGTCGCCCATGGACACTTGCAACACCAGGAGTATCACAAATGCGATGCCGGCCTTTAATGAAGGAGTACGCTCTTTTTTTGATGGTTTTTGGTTGGTATCGGTCCGGAAACACTGCTGTCGACAACATATTCCACAGTTTTGTCGTACGTGGTAAAAAATTTCGACAAAAACGCACGGTTGTGGATAGCCACGCATCAAGATGATGGGGCTGAAATTTTTGTCGCGATGTACGATGGCGAAATGCAGCAGCTGGAATTAATCCGAACAGTTCCTCAGAACACTCCCCGTGATAAATGCGATAGAAGATGCAGAGCGAAGCTACATCCCTACGCAAAGTCAAAGGATCAAGCTGATCGGAAAGGTCCTGGTCGTCGACTATTCGAGCCGCTCGGCGCTGGATGCGATCCAAAGGGAGAAGCTGGTACTGGGGTGCCCCCGCCCAAAGATGAGAGCAGTACTCCATATGAGGCCGAACCTGTGCTTTATAAAGCTGCAGTTTAGTTAAAGTAGTAAGTAGGTATAGTTAGTTTACTTAAAGGGTCGCCTCCTATCTTCGACGCCCCAGGAGCAGTGTTTTTTTAAATAAAAGTGTTTTACTACAATGGGATTGTAGTGTTGAGCTCGATGGCGAAAGTGGTTAACGCGTTCGGCTGCGATCGTTGAAGTTAAGCAACTTTCGCAGTGGTCGATCATTGGATGGGTGACCAAAAATTTATAATCTTAAATTCCACCGTGCGTCTGATAGCACGTTAAGCCTAATAGGCTGATGATGATTGTAGTGTTACCTGAAGGGGCGCCCTCTACCGCCGTGGCCTGAACGGTCAGCCGCCCCTCGTGCTGGAAGCGTCGCCCGTCGTCGCGCCGGAAGTATCTGCCGCTGCTTTTGTACGGGTAGAACCGCGGCCGGTAGTAATAGGCTGATGATGATTATAGTGTTACCTGAAGGGGCGCCCTCTACCGCCGCCGCCCCGCCGCGGCCTGAAGGGTCGGCCGCCCCTCGAGCGGTTGTCGCGCCACTCGTGCTGGAAGCGCCGCCCGTCGTCGCGCCGGAAGTCGCCGCCACCGCCACGGCCGCGGCCGCGCCCGCCGCCGTTGTACGTGTGGAATCGCGGCCGGTAGTAGGTGCCGCGCTCGTAGCCGCCCCGCCCGCGCCAGTTGCCGCGGCGGTTGAAGCGACGGAACCTGATGACGGATCGCGATTTCAATAAAATGTGGTTATTAAAGTTTAAGTACATACTTGTGACACTAGATGTCACTACATGAATATGAAATCGCAATGATATATCTTATATTGTAAATATGTATAAAGATTTAAGGTATGTAGATTTTAATACCAAATTTTTCAAGGCTTAAATGTGTTTTGCTTGTATTTTGCCATAATCAAAATGGTCCTTCGAGCCGGATTTGAAACTTTAACAGTGGTTCACTTCCACTTTGGAAGTAGAATATGATGTGGAATTACTTTTAGATAAACTGACTTTTTTCGTTTTATAATAGTATGCGGCAATGACTGTATAGGTGCTCTATATAAAACTAGGTAACTTAAATCTCAAGGATATGTATGTAAAATGGTGTGGACGCAGGGGTGATTCTCTAAACTTAAAATTAAATTTAACATCCGTCTCTCCTTTACATTCTGTGTAGAGAATGTCAAGGATACAATGTTGTCAAATTTAAGTTTAGGTTAAGAAAATCATGCCGGAATCGACATGTCTAATTGAAGGTTAAAGGGATATTTTTTGCAAATGAGAAGAATAATAGTATTTTCAATGGCTGGCATTAATTCATGTATATAAGGCATTATCATTACGTAGAAGCAGAATTGATGTTGCACACGTAGAAGTGATGAATCAACAGGAGTGAAAAAAGCTTTATCTTGTGGGATCATTCAATTACATTAATACAAATTATAATGTGATTGCTTGGCTAACATTTATGTTTATAGAAAAACAAACAAAGAAGTCCTGATTATATATAAAGTATCACTGTCTCTTACTTCTGCATTTGCCGACTCCTGCTTCTTTAATGGCAGCATAAGAAACAATAATACTGATTAGACGCATACATAAATAATGATTATTTAGCAAATAAAAAATTATAAATATCTATACATATTACAATAAAATAAGACTTCACCACCCCCATAACTATAATTTACCTATTTTCTGAACAGACAGACCATATCTCCAAACCATATTAACATCATATTTATTTATGGACCTCAGCCTATCTATAACCTATATCTCAAACGGCCACTAAAATATAAATTAATTTTAATTATAATTAAAATATAAATTTGACCTTACACAGTCAAAAGTTAAAGGACATTGCTCGTTCCCCATACATTGAATGCCCTAGAACGCACAGCATTGAGAAAATGCTAGTTGTGTTCGGAATCATTCATAAACTCTAATTAGGCTTTTCTTGAGATATGGACAGCTTGAGGAACCGTGGCCCACTACAGAATGTATTACATTAGGAGGTTATAAATTATTATACTTAATCGTAAAAGATGTACACTTTATATATATTTTGAATAGATGTAGTGTTTACCTCTATGTAAACAATTAATATGCATTAAATGAACATAAAATGCAAGTAATAATAAAAATAATAAATGCTTATATTCATATTGATTTTTGAGTGCTGGCAGTTGGTACCTATGACACCTATACCTACCTGTTGTATTAATAGATTTCTTTTCAAATGAAATGTTCAAAGTCTCCATTTACCTGTTTCTATATTTTACTATCGGTAATAAGGTATGTACCTGGTTATCGTTATGATTTTCATAAAAATAAACAGATATTTTAAGGGATGACAGTAAAAACTATCTTTACATAATTTCAGAAATAATCCTTTTATAAATATAATATAAATACTAGTGATAAGTATTATTAACAAAGGTTCCTAGTTCTATTCTTATGTTGATAAAAACCTTGTTCGCCTATATTTTTCATTTATTAAGGTAAACAATCTTGCACAACTTTTTAACAAAATCACCCATTTAAAAATAAAATAATAACGAAGCCAATAAACTATTAAAATAAACCGTTATTAAAGAATGAAATCTATTGAATCCAGTTATCAGTTGATTTTTAATGCTGTATTTTCAATAAAAAGGAGTGCCAAGATTGTTTACCAAATAGGACAAGTTAGAATGAACAGACTGCAGTATCTAGTAACAGAACTTTTATTTTTTTAAACAGATTGTCCGTTTACTATGATTAATTGCTAATAAATACATAAAAATAGTAGTAAAACACATTCTTTTGGGCATGCTAGGGCCGATTTCGTCGATGTCCTTTATTATAAAATTTATGAACATTGTAGCTTGTCTTTACTTTAGAGGAATGGTGATGGGTTAAATATTGGTGGCACATAATTATCTTCGATCAACAGTTCTATTGATAACGGGTAAGCGCGTAAAATCCGTCACGGTAAATATAGCCTCACTTGAGGCGTGAGATCTTTTTAGGGTTCCATACCTCGAAAGGAAAAAACGGAACCCTTATAGGATCACTTTGTTTTCTGTCCATCCGTCTGTCAAGATCGTTTTTCTCAGGAACGCGTGGGGTATCAAACTGAAATTCATATCTAATACATGTCTACCGTCCCTTGGAGCTGTGAAAAAATTAAACTTCTAAGCCAAATCAATCAAAACATACAGCCGTTTATGCCGCAAATTTTCGAAGCTCTCAAGGGAATCAAAACCTACAGGGTACTTCCCGTAAACTTAGAATCTTGAAATTTGGTACGAAGTAACGTTTTATAGTACAGATAAAGGAAAAATTGCGAAAACCGTAAATTTTTAGTTACATCAAAACGTGTCAAACATTTGATAGCAATATAGATCTTATTTATTATTTCTTCCAAATTATTGTAAGCAGTACGAAGTGCGCTGGGTCAGCTAGTAATAAATAAATAAATGTTTTACGGGAGATTAAGTGCAGTGGAGGTTTCAAAATGGGAGAGTAGTGCAGCAGAGATGTAATGAGCGTGTGTAGCGTGCGAGTAACAGCAACTCACTTGTTTGAAGTTGTGTATCAACTCTCAATCGGTAAATTGAAAACTACCATTAAAAGAGTTCCTATAAATAAAGCCTATTATTGTCTGATTATATTTCAGACAAAAATGCTTGGGTTTAAACTGTTCCAAACCCTCCCGCAGGATTTTTCTTTAATTATGATGAAGATGGAATGATTTTGTATTGACACCGTAACAATATCATTTTTTGTAAATATTGTAACATAATTATTTAACGCTGTCAAGTTTTTTCGCCAGTTTTTCTCCACAGTTAAAAAAAAAAGAGCGAGCCTTACAGTAGTCGCATGTATAGTATGATGTGTAACATTTGAAACCTCATCTTATATTAGTAAAAAAAAGAAATAAAACCTACTACAAAACGAATAAGCCATTTCAACATTATGTTGTAAAATCAAATCAAATTGCGCGCGCTTTTGTGACTACCAGTTATTGGAGGAAAGATATTACACATCAAAAATATGGACGATTCAAAAGAGTTGTATTTTGCAATCTATTTGAATACAGATATTTTGACTCACCTCTCCCTGGAGACGGAGCGCGAGCGCGAGCGGCTGCGCGAGTAGTACGATCGGCTGGCGTCGGACCGCGAGCGCGAGCGCGGCGACCCCGAGCGGCGGCGGCGAGACCCGCCCGACCCGCTGCCCGACGACGCCGAGCGAGACCGCGACCCCGACCGCGAGCGGTACTTGCGGGGCCGAGACCTGATTAATAGGGTACACAAGTTTTAGAAAACGATCTCACTTTTTTTGATGTTTATGGTGTCCATAAAAAGTGATTCAGTAAACAACTAAATTAAAAATTATTTTTTCAAGTTGCCATAAATACGTTTCTCTGGACATTATGGCGTTCAGGAGTGTGCGCGTCACACGACTGTCATTAAAACGTTAAACGATACAATACATTGTATCGTTATTATTTATATTGACATTACAATTTCACTTTAGCCAGAAGTTACCATTTGTAAAAAAATGTCCCCCCCCCCCCCCTTCCACAATCGATTATATGATTGTTACATACCTGCTGCGCGAGCGCTTGCCCGAGCGGCGGTCGTCATCGGAGGTGGAGGAGCGGCGGCGCGGTGAGGGCGGCGAGCGCGGGCGGCGCGCCGTGGGCGAGGGCGGCTTGATGCGCGTCACGAACTGTTCGGGGCGGCCCTCGCCTACAGACACCGGCGTCTCGCCTTCCTGAGCCAAGCGGAACGAACCGAACTTGTCCAGCACTATGTTGCCTTTGCGAACCTGTGAAGTTGATGTTGTATTATGAAATTTAACTTTCTAGATATTCTTTAACAAAGCATGAGCAACAAGATTGTAAAATGTAGCCAACGATATTAAATACCCTAGATACACCACGTGCGCTCAAAATGTGTCCCTATCAAGAATTCTTAGTTCACAGTCACTTGCGGACCGTTGAAAAATCAAGACTGCAGAGCTCCGTGAAAAAATGTGAAAGAAATAGTTATAGTACGTAGAGTGTAGTTTTTTCGACAGGTATCTCTAATCAATATTTGTTAATTTAACGCATTTGAAGCAAAAGTTCTTATACTTACTATAAAATGATTTACTAGAAAATATTTGTGATATTCAAATGCATGGTCGGTTATAGAACCGTCTCTTTTCCTCGCGGTCCGTCAATGCTACATTGCTAACAGCGCATTCAGAATTGCGCGTAGAGTCTAAGAAATAGTCTATAACCTTCCGCCTATGGCAAAAAGTCGTGAAATTTCACGAGCTTGCATTTCAAACTGTCATAACTCTTTGACACATACGATTAAATTAAGACCTTATGCATTAATGGTTTCTTTTATTATTTACATATATAAATAATCCTATATTGCATTTGACTACGCGATCATCTTACGGAGCTTTTTGGATCGTCCAATGTACTTTTTGGTCAGGTTTTGGGCAGGATTTTGTTTGTGTTGTTGTGTCTAGAGTATTTAATATCGTTGAATGTAGCAGCAGTGACTGATACTCATGAGTAGGATTATTTACTTGAAACTTTATTGCATAAATGAGTATACAAGTGGCGGACTATTAAGTCCGCGTAATATCATTTCTCGCGCTTTAAGGGAACTAGCTCTAGAAGAAGTTTGAGAAGTAAGATCATCTAAACTGTCTAATTTCTCCCTAATAATATCCAACTCTGATTCTATCTCTACTTCACAAGTTAATATTTCATCAGAAGGTAAATCTTTATTTAAAGCACGTACTTGTGCCTTTAAAGCAGGCACCCCGTCCACAGGCTTCGCACCCCTAATTCTGACTTCATATTCCAACTCATCTTTGTGTAACAAGTTAAAAGTGATTGGCCTCTGTTCCATTTTGTAAGTTAAAATTACTCCTAGTGTGGCAAAATAAAGAAATGTTCAATAACAAAGTGTAATTAATATGATAATAAAATCACCTACCTGTTAAGATATATCAGTTAAAATAGTAGTGATGTAACAAGTGTGGTTTCACACCTGAGGGTTGAAAACTGTTAGGTTCTAAAGGATTAGGTTTCTCAATGTTAGGTTTCTTCTTGTTAGGTTCAAAAAAGTGAGGTTGGTGAACTAACCTACCAAAAATCAGTACACAAGAGGGTTTTTTTTTTTCTTTAAATAAGGGTATAAAAAAAGTAAATATGACTTTTTTGATTGTAAATTTTGAGCCAATATCGATCATCCGATGTTACAAATCAAAAAAGTCATATTTACTTGGTATCACACTGCATCCTAGATACCCATGTGTGTGTTCGTCCCCGATAGTGTGATCTCTTTGTTTGCCACCTAATTAATGCTTAAACACTTAATTGTCTCTTAACTTTTCCAGGAGAAGGTTTTGTTAATGTGCTTGTTAGTTTTTTACCTACCAAGGCATTTTATTGAAGTTGCTAATACAAATGAAAACGTATTAACAACAACTTTTATCATAATATCCTATGATGAGCATAGAATATTTATGATATTTTTTTTATTTCTCTCGGGAGACAGTAAATGAGACACACGATGGACGAACGCACAACATGTAATTTTGTGAGCAAATCGCCTTTGACCAATAACATCTCTTTGGTTAATTTTCTACCATTATGTTTTTCTCGGTATAACTGGTAACATTATAATTTTTTTTATTATATCTATTTTCGGAGCAAAGATGCTTGCGGTACGGCCTTGAGTGGTATACACTTTGTGTTACTATTGTCATTTATTATTATCTATTTTTGTTACAACTTAGAGATTTATCAATGATTTATCGTTCTGTATGTTTATTTTTTTTTTAACTTAGCGGTTTATAATATTCTATTATTTTATACAACATAACTTAATCATATCTTAACTAAAGTACATAAGACATGGGGATATACGAACGAGGGCGTTCGACGAATTCCCTACGTGAATTCTGCCGTGAGTGGGGGGATACTGTAGTGTTTGTTTTTAACTCACTTAACACCACACGGCCCATAAGGGCCGCGCGGGAAAAAACATTGCACGGTCAAACACCGCACGGCCCATATGGGCCGCGCTCCCCACGGGACTATAAGCCATTTTTTGTGAAGGTTAGAGGCTACTTTTGTATGAAGAAGTTTTACCATAGATTAACTTGGCGAAATGACCTATCTTTAGAGCCGTAGAGTTTTCACCTACTCTGTGTAGTTTTTTTTTTTTGCGTCGTTGAAAAAGTGGAATTTTTTTGGTCGAATTGAGGTTACGTGTATGTAATTTATCTTTTTTTTCATGGTAAATGCTTAATTTTATAGGGAAAGTGTTATAAAGTGTGTTGTTCTGCTTACAATATACCTTTATAGATAATTGGTTGTATAAAATACTTCGTAATAAAAATGATTTTCATGTTCAATACTGACAAAATTTCTTAGGTTGTTTCAAAGTTATTTGTGATGATTGAGTTTCGGTAATATAAATAAGTGTTTACAATAAGCAATTGAAACTCGTTTACAGTTAGTTTTTACATCGCTGATAACAAATTATTGTTAGAAACTCCTCATAAAGATAAGGGAATTTCTGTGTATAAAGATCAAAAATGGGGTATCGTCTGTCAATTCCTAGCAAGCCATTTTGACTCTTATATGTACGGCGTCACGGGCGTAACCTACTTGCAGTCGATTTGAACCTCTTTTCGTAGGCGTATTGATAGGTACGTATCGATAGTCACGAGATAAAAATAATGAATTGTCGATAGATCGACTAAAATTGTGGTGGTGGCATTGTAGGGCGAGTATATGTTTAGCTAATTTATTGTTACTGTTTTAGAATGGTAGTTTTACATATAACAAAATAAAATAAATTCATGCAGTAAATATGGTGATAATGGCTAAGAAAATATAGTGGTTTTCTTTTTTTTGGATTTTATAGTATGTCTTCGTGGCGCTAAGACCAGGACCCAACCGCCGATTTTTTATTCCTGCTCTATAAAGATAAAGAGGGTGAGGAGCAGCAAATGAGTGATGCAGCAGAAGATACTTTCAATTTAGCAATATATTCAAAGTTCGTTTGAGTATTGTATCAATAAAAAGAACTCAAGAATGAGAGAACAAACTTTATTATTTCTATTGATATCTACGGTTTCGGGTTTATTACCAATAAAAAAAACCTAAAGTACGTGAAGTCAATTTTTTTCCACTGTATATGGTAGTTTTATTTTTAGCTATATTTATCCATATCCTTGTTGATAATAGGAATAATTACACTGTAAATAAAAATCAATTAAAAACAGTACCAAATGTGTTTTTATTTATAAATAACAGAACAAATATCGATAAAACTATAAAAGTGAAGGCACGGCAAGATACATCCCTACTTTGTTTTTTGTTCGTTGGGTCGGGTCGGACTCTGGTTTCAAGTGCTGTTTTTGTTATCAACAATGGGGTCTTTCATTAGTTTGTTTACATAAGTGGGCAGTTTAGATATATGATTCTCGGCATCCGCCCGTTTTTTCGTTTATTTTACATCGTAAAGTGCGTAAAGTAGTGTAAACTTTGGGCATCTCAAAAAAATATAACGTATTGATAATTGCCATAATTTTTTTACCCGACTGAAAGAAAATTTATCAATTAGTAAATTCTCGTTCACGCAATGATAATTAATGATTTGGCTACAGCGTAATATATTTTTTTTTGTCGCGCGGAAGCCATTTTGATTGAAGCCGCCATTTCGTTTATAGATGACGTAATCAGCATATCTCAAATTTCACTTCCCGTTTTGACAGGTTAAACAGAGCGTGACACTGACACACGTAGGACAGCTGTTTTGTCTATGATAGCGAACCGCTTACGTCAGCGTAGCTGTCAAACTTCATTGATTGGGTTGGTAGCCTTGAGGGAAGAGTCGATTTTCCTATTCGACTAAAATATTCGCCTTGAGACTTATAAAAAAAAAAAAAAAGTAATCAGGCGGGGAATCTCTGTGGGGGCGCGTGGATGAATGGATGGAGTTTGACAGTTGTTGAATTTTGAATAGTCTTTCCCAGATCGATTTGAGTCCTCCTTATCGGGTGCTGTTTTTAATCGATTTTGAATTTTACTCGAAATTGAATTTCCTCGCTGATTTGGGTAGGTATTCCCTTTTCCTCAGCTTACGGCGAGCGTAGGTATATAGTTTTGAGTTTATTCTTCGGTTCGTCTCGAATGCGGCGGCTGTCTGTTTGACTGTGGCCTTTGCCTTCAGTTGAAGTGGGAAACAAATCATAGACACATGTTTGGGAGTGGACGACCCGTCTATCATCTATGAGCAATTGTCAAAACAACTTTTAAAATTTCACAATCTGTTTGTGGTACAGTTAACTTTTCATCTTTTCTTCTGCCCAAAGTATAATAAAAGGCATATTATTGTCGTCGGAGTCGTGAGATAGATCCGAAAAGTTTATATCCCGAAGGATATTGGCGGAAAAAGCGCGGAGTCGCTAACCGAACTGAGTTTCGTAGGTATATTGGAGTAACTCTTTTTCCTACATAATTTGCAAGTTTGGGCTGTGAAAAATAACCTTTCTGTTGATATTCTGTATCGTAGGTGGACGAACACGAACCTTCGCAAGGCGATTGCAATAATAAGGCGGTAACTTGTGATAGGAAACAAAATATTTACGGATAGTTTCATATTTCGAACGGTAAGCTATCATCTGACCTCATATTTATTCTCCTAGCACTAATTGAACTGCATTATGCACAATATAGTGATTCTTGTCAGCAAATATACCTAATCATTCTTGTCAAGTTAGTGAACGTGGAATTGATTTTCTTCAAACCGGGTGGGACGGGCCCCAGTCCTGTAGTGATTCAAATTTTAAAGTGTAAACATTGACCGTGAATATCCCTCACTCCCTCACCCACTACAGATGTGGTAATCTATGTATTTTCCCCATATCTGATCATTTTTTTCAATGTGAACTTCAGGCTTGTACGTTCCCCTCAAGAAATATTGGAGGACTAACAAGGAGACTTTTTTCTGTACACGGACCAGAAGGGACGCGGGAGTTTATTTGCCAGCCGCTCTCCGGTTTTATGTAACCCGGCCGTAACAGCAGACAGATTATACACAGCTAAACCTATCATAATAAGGTATTTCTCTACTAACCCCGGGTGAACGTGGAAAGGAACCACCAGGCGAGGTTGGACCCCGACTTACCCATTTCCATATATTTACATATATCTATATAACTGGTTATCTCACTGAGAACTAGAATTAACTAAGTTTGTCACCAATATCGATCAAAGGAGCCGTAGAACCTCTGAAATCCACTAAATAGCTTATTCAGTCTAGTCTATGTGGTATTTGTGGATAAAATATATTAGTAAGTATTATATTGTAAGTACATGGTAAAGTGTTATGAATGTCTGATATTCATATAATTATAACCTTTCATGACAACTTGTTGGTTTATATACACATTAACTTTGAACTACTGTATTCAGCTTAGATATTTATAATTAGTGAAACATAGTTATTATATAAATAATAAACATAGTTAGACTTGTTGATTTATATAAGCAATAACTTAAAACTACTGAATTCCTATGCTTTGGTATCTAAAGTGGATAAAATATACTTATAACATTATCTTAATTTTTTGGTTTTCTTTTATTGTTCCCCCGGTGCTCTGAGTGAGCGAGAAGAGGGCTGTGGAGGGGAATTTAACATTACATGTGGCGCCCGAACAGGGACCACTAATGGCATTAGCCATTAGGCATTCTCTACCAGTCAACCAGAGAATTATAGCAATGATCTTAAGAAAGTAGTGCAAAAAGAATTCATCAAATTAATTATGATAATTAAAGTATATCTATAAAAACAAGATAATATATATATATATATGTTACATACAATACATGTCTATATAAATACATAAATAATAATAAATATTTACATATACATACAAATCTACATCATACCAGGAGGATGCGGGGGGGAATCTAATAAATGATGACGTACGGAGCGTTTAGTTTGTTTGGCATCTTGAATATGAGGCAGTGCATTCCAATGTTTGCTGCTAGACCAATCTGGATTACCAGATCTTTGGATTCAATTTTTATGCTAAAGCGGCCGCGTGTGAATGTGTAACTGACCGGCGGGTGCGGGGGCTCGGTGCCTGGCGGGTCGGGCTCGCGCGACTTGCCGGGTGGCGGTGCACTCGGCAGCGGCGGCAGTTCCTTCATCGCCATGGCGCGACGTACAGACACGTTCTTATCGCCCGGTGTTGGCTATACAAACATACGTACGCATTTACAACAAAACATTGGCTCGGTTTTGTCAAACAAATCAATGTTTTTTTTTTATAAACGTAAGAATTTTTAATACAGTAAGTAAGAAAGAAACAATTTATTGACCAATTACATTGAAAAAAAAAATTGAAATAAAAAGACAGAATAAGGTCTACTTGGTCCCTGCCTTAGCACAATGCCACAACGACACTAAAACCGGGTACTCATTAGCGAGCTCTAACCGTAACATGCGTGATACAGTACGAGATTCTAGTGTGTACGCTTGTAGCTCAGTTGTAAACCACGGCTCGCTGCAAACCGTACGCGTACCGTTGGCAGCAGGCTAGCGAACCACATACACACTATGCTTTGTGGTTAAAGTGCATGCAACGGTTACGGTTACAGCTCGCTAATGAGTACCCGGCTTATGGCCGATGCGGCGCTGATATTCTGGCTAATATTCAGTAAATAAATCGAATATAAATATATTTTTTACTGACTACAATATTTAGCCCAAAACTGATTTTACATTATGCAAAACTTCCCAAAAATAAAATTAATAAAGCTTTTTACCTTGGTGTCTTGAGAGTCATCAGAACTGTCTTCAAATGCATAACGTTCTCTATAGCCCTTTGGTACTGGAGTCTCTTTCTTCTTTACCCTACTGCCAAAAACAAATGTTTTTATATTGAATAAGTTCCAGTCCAGTTAATTTGATTGCAGGTTAAAATTATATTAACGTTACTTTAAATCTATTTACACAGCTGTTTAAATTTCTCTCAGATGTTAAGTGAAATTAGATGTGCAGATAGTTAGTTAGTTTTTCAGGGCAGGGCACTTAGTCCTAATCATTGGACCATTGTGCGTGTAGATGTGCAGATTATGATAGGGATAATTCAACACTGTTATATTCTATACTTACGAATCTTTAACAGCACTCATGGACATCTTCCACTTTGTAGTCTCTAAGGGTGGAGGGGGTGCCTGGTCTATTGGGCTGATAGACCCACGTCCGTCGCGTTTGCCCAAAACTTCCTTTTCCACCATAACATGGTACGCACTTAGTTTAGACTCCAGCTCTTCTAAACCATGCATTTCATCTAATATCCTAAAGCAACAACAAGTCATATTAGTATATAAAATAACCTCAAATGATAGTCAAAGAAATTCAATGACACAAAATATTTTTAAAGAGAAATTTGATTTACAGCAAAAGTTGGGCAAAATATGTACCTCTTATCACCATGTTTTCTATCATAATCCCCGTCAGAACTAAGATCCCGCTTTGATTTCCCTTTCCTGTGAAATTGACAATATCTTAGGTGAGTTTAAATTCAACTAATATAACTCCTTGATAGAGGAAAAGATCTGATGAAATTTTAGATCACCTGATAGCGTCTCGTAGTTTTTTATCACTAAGGTTCTCCAAGTCTCGAAGGCTGTATTCAGTGTTGTTCGCGGCGGAGCGCGCCAGTTTAGCTTTTCTTTTCTCTTCACGCTCTTGTTCTTTGCGTTTTCGCTTTGATTCTTTCTTCTTTTTCCTAAGAGAAACGTATACTTTATTTGCAAGATCATTAATGACAAAAAATCACAATCTGAAAAAAATGTTAATACAAAAAAAGTTTATTTTCCAAGTGTCATATTTATCAATTTATGAGATTAAACAGTTGCTTTCTTTGAAACAGTGCATGGCAAATACAATCTGCAATATATGTACTACTTCATTGTGTCACTGATGGCATTATATTATGCACGAGTAAAGAGAATGACATAATCAAACAACTTTTTAAAGGATGTTTTAGTAGAATAAGTATTTTCATTGCTCTCAATAAATATTTTAATGATGAAGATGTCGTAATTCAAGTTTAAATATTCAAATATGTAATAATATTAAGTTAAATTGTGAATAAAATAAATAAATAAAAATAGGTTGATGTTAGACAAAACGATAGACAAAATTACATATGTTCATGCATGTTTTACCAACTTGTTTATGGACCTTACACGCTTATTTATCTTTATATCCAAGTTGGGGTTCAATATTCTTCATGTCATCAGTAAATTTTGAGGACTAATTCTTTTACATAAACAGTTGAATGATGCAATAGCATTCAATTTAGCGGCTACTGAAATATTAGATGGAATAAAATGTGTGAATGATTCAATAATAAATAGAAAATGGTACCGACTTATCTTTCTTCTTCTTTTTTTTCTTATCATGGTCGGCGCCCGGCTGCGGTTGTTGGCCCAACTCTTGCATTTTACGGTTCCTCTTGTATTGAGTAGTTTCTTCCAAGAAATTACGAACTTTATCTTCATAGTCGGAATCTTCTTTCGTCATTTCTAAGAATTTGCGCACCTGAGATACCAAAAAAGAATTGAATAATAATAGAAAGTAAAAAACCGCAAAGATATCTGCTTACTGAAATAAGGTGATAAATCCCCAATATCATTTCGAGAATTTAAATACAATAAATGTTGCTTACACAAATATATATCCAAAATTTTAGTTACTTGTAAAGGTTAATACAGACACTATTATTTTTTGTTGTAAACCACAGACATATTGATTTTTGTCAATATAATCACTAACCTTATTTGTTAGATTGACTCTACTACATAAAGAGTTGTTTTTTATTACTAAAAAAACAAGTCTATGTAGAATTCTAGCTTACCTTCAACTCATAGCCGATATATGCCTGAGAGCTTATAGGCTGTACATTGTTTTCCTCGACGGGCGGCGGCGGCGGCGGCGGTTGGTAGCTCTACGGGTGATTAAACTGCGAGTTGTGCATGCGCGACGCAGAACATTATCATCTATCTTAATCGTAAGAAACAAGTCTATGTAGATTCAATCTTACCTTCAACTCATAGTCGATATCTGCCTGAGAGCGTATAGGCTGTACATAGTTTTCCTCGACGGGCGGCGGAGGTGGTTGGTAGCCATACGGATGGTTGAACTCGAGTTGTGCGTGTGCGATGCATCTATCTTAATCGTAACAAACTAGTCTATGTAGATTCAATCTTACCTTCAACTACTGGTCCATATCTACCTGAAAGCGAACAGGCTGTACATTGTTTCCCTCGACTGGCGGCGGTGGCGGTTGGCAGCCGTACGGATGGTTGAACTGGAGTTGTGCGTGCGCGACGCACATATCTTAATCGTAAAAAACTATTCTATGTAGATTCAATCTTACCTTCAACTCATAGTCGATATCTGCCTGAGAGCGTATGGGCTGTACATTGTTTTCCTCGACGGGCGGCGGCGGCGGTTGATAGCCGTACGGGTGGTTAAACTGCGAGTTGTGCGTGCGCGACGCAGAGTCCGCCTCGCCGAGCATAGCCATACGTTTGCTGAGCGGCGAGAGAGACCGCTGCCGTTTGTTGTTTGACTGTGAGCGACGTTTCTTCTTGCGGTTGGGACCCTCCGAGTCTGTTTACGACATTTTACATATCCATAGAGATAGTTAAGAAAACTTAGGCAGTAGCAGGTATAACAAAAATAACATCATGCTAGCAAATTATTAAATCTTGCAAAATATGAACAAATAACACTGATGTATAAAAACAAGTACAATCCCAATCACCTAACAAGTGCAAAAAAAAAAGTTTGAAAGACGCCCTACGTCAATTTATATGGATAATATTAACACACATTTGTTTAAATTAAAATGTTATGTCGTGGCTGTAAGGTTTAATGTCAATTGTGTACGAGCGAGAACTTTCAAACATGACTGTTTAAAAATTACGCACAATAGACAAATGTGCGTAATTTTGCTTCTGACACTTTTCGAGCGCGATTGTGAGTCTTCTTGTTTTAATACGTCAACGGCTAATAAGAGACATTACCACTGGTATCTGAAGATGATGAAGAGGACTCTGAAGATGAACTAGAACTAGAAGAGTCACTTGAAGATGATGATGAGCTGCTTGATCTCTTCTTTTTCCCCTTTCCACGTTTCTTCTTCTTTTTCTTGTCCTTCTTTTCTGTCAGATTTAGCAATTGCTTCAGTGTCTCTTTCATTTCAAAGGACTTTGCACCTGTTAAGCCCGGTAGCAGCAACTCGGCAGGTTCTATCAATGGTTTTGCTGTGGAAGTTTTACTTTTAAGGAAATCTAATGAATTCTGTGCTTCTTCATGGAATGGTATAATAGCCAAACAGTCTTCATAGGCCTTTTGTGCTTCTGTTATTTTATTTTCATCTTCATAACTGCGACCTAATGCAACTAAAGTTTCTCCAAGGTATTTTCTTGCATTAGCGTGATTTGGATTCAGTTTTAATGAAGTCTCAAAGTCTTCTATGGCTTTCTTGAATGTTCCACTGTTTGCGTAAAGAGCTCCTCTTGCTACTAATCCTTCCACATTTCTTGGATCAATGCTCAATGCTTTGTTCAGACATTGAAAAGCTTCAGAATGTCTTCCAGCCTTGAAATGTTCTATGCCTTCTGCAACTGAACGGAACGCCCACTTGCTGGCTTGAGCTTGACGAAGTTCATCCACACATTCAGATGGCGGGAATCCTCCTCTGATGTAAAAAAAAAAGGAAAAATTAAATATTTATATCAAGTTATTGCAAGTTATGAGAAAAGTGTGCAGCGGTAGATTACCTCAAGGACGCAAAGTTGGTGCAATGCATATTAGCAATGCCAAGGAGTTCTGAAAGATATTGGACGCAGTTGGGGTTATTGAAGCCTGGACTCTTCTCCAGAATGGCTTCATAACTCTCTCCCTTCATATCCATTGTTTTCCTGTTAGAAAATAAATCTACATTAAAAAGTTATAATTTTATAAAATTAATAATGTTGACTGAATTTAATACAAAATTACTCTGAGAATATCTTCACAATAAAGTAATGGAATAGTCTCAAGCATTTATATCCTATCCTTTTCAATGTCACACATTGTTTGATCCTCACCTGTTCCCATGAAGCTGTTCAAAAAATTTTATTTGATTTTTATTCATTGCACACAAACATAACATCATAGATTATGCGATGCTGCCTTGACAATGTGACAATACTGTTACCAAAACGTCTCAGCTACAGTCACCTTATAAATCTATGTGACAAAATGGTCTTGGGAGTTGTTGATATACCTAGAAAAGAACACCCTAAAATAATGGTGGAAGGTGCATGGTCCTTGTAGGGTTGAAGCCAGGTTGGTGTAAAACAATATAAACTGCCAAAATCTTGTAAATATTTGTTGTACCACTTCAGGGGGCCACGAATCAGCTAAATTGATAACTGCCAGGAACTACTTCTTTTATAACAAATAAATCCAACATCCAAGAAATGTTCATATAAAAGTCCAATCAAATGCTCTGAGATTTTGCTGGAATATTAAATATTAGCTTTAATAAAGAAACAACTTTTCTGTTATAGAGATCTGAATGTGACCCTATGATTTGTACTGACCTTCTCATTTCAATAAAAAAACTAAATAATGTGAAAATTATTTCATCACTTCAAGAATATCAACTTCTTCATAATGTGAAAAATTACATAAATATCCTCATCTATCATCTGTTTGCTGCTGTTGATTTTATTGATATTTGCTAACATTTTCACATATATATGGTGATTTGTGTGATTTTGTACTGAAAAGTGATCAGAAACTAGTGAAAACATTTTACCCAGTACAGCCATTCTTGGCTGCAACCACATACCTACCAAGTGTAAGGAACATTCACAAACTGCTGTGTTAAAACCAACCACAATCCATCACACAAGCATAATATACAAAAGCAGAGGTATTTCCCTTCATCATAGTTTCCATGTATAACTGCAGTTATTTTTTGTCCATAAATATTCCAATCCATTGTATCTTTTCATGAGATATACAAAGATTTTAAATGTCTTCTGAATATGATTATCAATCAATCTACCATAGTAGGTTTCTAGCATCACAAGTGTCAATTAATGCAATTACTCTTCTTCATGGTAATGATATACCACTGATTTTATAGCCGCATGACCTTCACATGTTATTGATATTTAATATAAATAAATATAACAAAACACAGTGTTCAAACTTTGCACAAAGAAAAATCCTGTAATTGTGTAATAAAAAAGGACACTGAAACTATTTTATCTTGGAAATTGTGTAAGTACATACTTGTAAACCAATGGAAAGTCATCAGTGCTGAGTAGTCCTAGAGGAGGCTTTGGAGGTGGGTCATCTGGACCTCTGGTGACCCCCTTCATGCCGCACACCATTTTGTCAGTATCAGGAATAACTTCTATGACTTCGCAGCATACAGTGTCATTCATCAGGTAGTTTCTTGACACATTTTTCTTGTCCATGGCTGGTATGATATTCGTAACCGGTAAAAAAGCCTGTTGATAAAGAAACACGAAGGATTCTTATTCTAAGTAAATAAATAACCAAAAATGTTTTACAAGTTTATTATAACTAAAAGTGTTTTAACATATGTAGTAAGTGATAAAACCTATCATCACCTATGTTTTTCAAAGACCCTGGTGGTTTTTTTATTCTGATATTTTTATCAAAAAATAGTGAAATGTCAATTCTTGGGCCCTGGAAATACAGTTTTACCAATATCAGATATTTTCAACCCCCCGTTTACTGGAGTTTTATTTTTATAACTGGTTGTTACTTGTGACCTAGCATTATTTTTCATCAGTGTTTGTTTTTGCAGGATGACAATAATTATTGTTATTACTGTAACTTAATATCACAATTTTAATGAAAAATCTATCAAGGTTTCATGTCATAGCTGCTGAACCAATTATATTTTTTTAGTACAGATAAAACATTGTATCTTGGGTTATTTTGGGTTTATCTTATAATTAGATAATAAATCTAGAAGGGAAAGATACTAGTTTTTATGGTAAATCAGTTATTCTGTGTAGATAAAGAACACCTAATTTTGAAAGGATTTAGATTACAAAATATTGTGCAATCATCAAAATTATCATACAACACTTACCTTCACATTAATATCAGCAACATATCTAGATGTGGGTCCTGCTGTACACAAGACCTTCAACATCATACCAGAAGCAGTCCTGTTGATGACAGCTCCAATGATCAGTTCTCCAGTCTTCACATTCTGAAAATAATAATATGAAATTAAAAATAAACTACCAGCAAATAGACAGAAAAAGGATACATGAAAAAGTAGAGGGCCTGTCAATCAAGAACCAAGAAATTGTATACTTACATCAAAAAAATGTCTTAACCGAGCAACTTTATCAACATTCAAGAATGTTTCAAATGGTGGCATTAGAGCATATAAATCTGAAACAAAAACATTTTATTAAATTGTAGACTTCTTAACAACAAAAACATTTTATTAAGTTTAGGTATTGATATGAAAATAAGTTGACTGTTGGTAACTGGTATATATAGTGATGTACCTATGTGAACGGCTTGTTTAAATTACTTACTGTCCTCTGGTGTAGTTGAGTCAGTTCCCAAACTAGATGATGAAGGTGTTTCCTCAGATAAAGAAACATCGAACAATGAGATGGCTTCCTTTGCTATAAATTGGTGAAGTTTCAACCTTTTGGAACGGTCTTGAAATGTTAGGTGCTTGTGCCTGGATTGGTACACCGCAAAATCCAAAGCGCCCACGCCAATTTTAGAGAGATCATCTTCACCTCGTTCAGCTTCCCAAGTTTTTTGTAGTTGTTGACCGTGGTAATTAATGGACTGCGCAACTAAGGACGCGTCCAAAGTTGGCTCCATGATTATTTCTAAAAAATAACAGAGATATTAATTCTAGGTTAGTAAACATGAAACCAAATCAATTGAATAAAAGTGAGAGTATTGGTTCGAGTGCCGCCATTTTATGCAATGCATGCGGCTTGAGGCCCAGTGGTTATTTTATTTATTTCAAACATATACAAAATGGTTGAGCGTTTCCTTACCTGGGATTTGTTACTTAGTAATATAATGTTTTGCTAACCGAAGCATTTGTACTAGGTATTCACACTTTCATGGAATTAACACCGTGAAGAACACAACTTGAACAAACTACACAAATCATTCATAGAATTTGCAAATGGCGGCGACGGAGAGCGACCGACCATAAATACTATACTACTCTTTGGACGGACCGGCGTGTTTTTTTTTAATTATTATGTTACGGCTCTGGGTTGTAGTCTTTTTCGGTCCGGCATAAATATACTTGACGTCAAAAAAATCGCACCTCCGCGAAAACTTAGCGTTATTATAACCCTTAGGGTGCGGCCAGAGTGCACTCAGATTCAGAGTCAGATTCCCTTGGGCTTGGCGCACATATCAGGTTCTTGGTCCGATTCTCCAATTCGGTTCTCCGATCGGATGAACCTCGCACACGGACGGTTGAATATACTCGGTTGGGACGTAAAGTCCCAAATCTCTATCGCGCATCGGTAATGTCGAAAATAGAAATGTCGATGTATATGGTCGGAGTAGCTGTGTCGTTATCTTTACAAATTGTAAATGTGCCTTAAATTTTGTAGATTTTTTGCAATTTTTATTTAAATAAAAAAATTACAGGGTTCATACACAGCGAAGCGTGGAAAACGGGTTTTGCTGCTTTAATTGGAGTGCCCGTCTGAAAATTCCACCATAAAGAAGATCATAGTAAAATAACACAATCTTTTGGTGGTATTGTGTTTTAGGCTCATGGAGCCTTTCTGGAAACTTACTCACCGATAGAAAATAAGATTAAAAAAAATCTATAAATGAGATAAAAAATAGGATGGATGACCAAATAATTATCTCGAGATCCACCATGCTTTGGAAGGCACATTAAACATTTTGGTCCCGATAGACACTACTCGTTAGCACCCACTGATCCGCTTTGGGCATGCGTAGTTCATGCATGCACATCAATCTCCTTATGCCATCCGTAGAGAAGTTGATAGGCTGATTAAGAAGATACAAGTTTAGGTATACGAAACGAATCCCGTCAGGCCAATGCATCGCCCAATATTTTTGATCGACGATGTGATTTTTGACCGTCCGAACAAAATCATACATGTTCGGTTCATTGTTGTGGTATCTATGGGAAAATTTAATATGTACTTGGGGAAAATGTTATGAAAATAATTTATTTATCTATAATTAATGCATTACGCACCGATAATTTTTTTAATCCAATAAATATTTTTTAAGTGTTATTTTTGGGAAAAAATTATTATCATTGTGGGCAAATATTTTCATTGGCGGCCCGTATATTTTGTTGTTTTGATTTGTAAAAGTAATGATTTTGGGAAAACAAGGTTGTATGCACGATAACAATATTTTAAAGGTAAAAATAATTGATTGGTACCTAACTGTTTTTGAAGTTATACTTCTTTAGGCGCGTTATGAAAAAATGATGAGAGTGAAATTTTAAGATGCGCGCGCATCACTGTAACACAAAATTTTAACAGCATGCGTTACTTTTGTGTTTACCGCCATTAAGAAAATCTACCAACAAAATAGAAATAGAATCTCTATTTAGTGGGTGCTAAACGACTGCATTGTGAAGGCCTATCAAAAGTATTTATTAATCTGGAACAACGGAACCAAAGCGCGATTCAGGAGACTACAGCGTCATCTCTTGACCATTGGTGTAGTAGAACCAAAAACCACATCTTTATTTTTTGTAATAAAGTAACAGTTATAGGTATTCATATTTATAATATCAAAAGTATTTATTAATCTGGAACAACGGAACCAAAGCGCGATTCAGGAGACTACAGCGCCATCTCTTGACCATTGGTGTAGTAGAACCAAAAACCACATCTTTATTTTTTGTAATAAAGTAACAGTTATAGGTATTCATATTTATAATATTTATCCACATGTTTCTAGTTTGTATATTCGGAATACGTGTTTGAGTTTCATACAAGTGCAAATCACATATGTTCTAATAAATTATATTCAGTAGCGATTTTAATTGAATATTTTGATTATTTATTTATTTTTTCAAATTAAAACTGAACTTTATTGACTGTGTCCTTTTCCAGACTTTTAATTAATTTATTGTAATTAATTATTTGCATGCAATTAAAAACTAATTTTAAACGATGCCAAAGAAGGATAACTTCTCACGCGCCTACATAAGTACACGCACCCATTTTTTTTTTTATAAGAAATAATACATTTTCTTTACTTAAGTCTACGTTTACTTTACTTAAGACCAAATATAAATTCGACTTAAAAGATTTTTTACAGTCAAATTATTATTTGGTGTACTGACACCAGATGGCCAGTGCCATGCCAACCCTAGTAGTCAATGCAAACTCAGATCTATCAAACATGCATCACACCGACTCCAAATATTAATTTGACTTTAAAGGTACTTTAGACTAAAGTGCAAAAAATTGTATTATTTCTTAATTTTTTATGTTTTTTTATTATTCACATTTCGTAAGCCAGAGAAACATTAAATTACTAATTATATGGTCTGCTATACTACAGACCAGACGGTCTGCTGTCTCTTTTTTATAAATCGTAAATAAAATATCCAAAAAAGATATTTGAACTGTTCGTATTTGAGGAGTGCCGTCGTGTATATCCGAAAGTATTTAATCAAATCTTCACCAAATTGTTATAATAGGGGAGCCCAAGAGGGGATTTGGGGATAAACTCGAGCGCGATCGAGTTGAGTACCTCTACCAAATTTGAGTTCTCCATGTAGTGCCGTGCGAGTAGACCAGCCGATCAGAATAGTAAAAAAAATCGATAGGCAGAAATACTCGAGCGCGTCAGGTTAAGGTATGGTGGTTTAATTACATGCTGAAAAGTGTGTATTTCAATAATCTGCCAATTTGAGCGTGACGTAAGGGAGTGGGAGGGTTGCAAAGTTGCAAAAAAAACGATGTCTGGACATTCTCGAGCGCGGTTGATTTTTATTTTTGAAGTTATACTTCTTTAGGCGCGTTATGAAAAATAGATGAGAGTGAAATTTTAAGATGCGCGCGCATCACTGTAACACAAAAAATTAACACTGTTACTTTTGTGTTTACCGCACATTAAGAAAATCTACCAACAAAATAGAAATAGAATCTCTATTTAGTGGGTGCTAACGACTGCATTGTGAAGGCCTATCAAAAGTATTTATTAATCTGGAACAACGGAACCAAAGCGCGATTCAGGAGACTACAGTGCCATCTCTTGACCATTGGTGTAGTAGAACCAAAAACCACATCTTTATTTTTCAATGTTACTTTTATGTTATTATTGTAATAAAGCAACAGTTATAGGTATTCATATTTATAATATATATCCACATGTTTCTAGTTTGTATATTCGGAATACGTGTTTGAGTTTCATACAAGTGCAAATCACATATGTTCTAATAAATTATATTCAGTAGAATTGTTAATTGAATATTTTGATTATTTATTTATTTTTTCAAATTAAAACTGAACTTTATTGACTGTGTCCTTTTCCAGACTTTTTATTAATTTATTGTAATTAATTATTTGCATGCAATTAAAAACTAATTTTAAACGATGCCAAAGAAGGATAACTTCTCACGCGCCTACATAAGTACACGCACCCATTTTTTTTTAATTTAAAGGTAATAATTCAAGGATCATGGAAAACATATAATCTGCCGATTTGGACAAGCCGAAATAACAAAAATCCTTAATAAAGTGTTGCGCATGCAGCTGAAGCGAAGCATATATTTCATACTACGCGCCACTCTCTATTTTGCTCTTTCTCTATCTTCCACTCTCTCGCACCGTACCCACATCACTTTCTGTCTACCATTACGCTTTCACAGCTGATCACAGCGCTCGTGAACTCATCAGCGACTGTGCTGATGCTGTTTTTTGTAAGCAGGCGGCATATCGCGCTTGGACCAGAGGCCGCGCTCTTAAAGATCCCGGGGTTGACTCACTGAAAGCTGCCTATAATAATGCTTCCAAGTCTTGCAAAAAGGCTTACATCAGAGCGGATGCCCAACGTGTAGCACGTACTGGCCACGAATTGTTAACTCACCCTACGGGCTCCCGTAGTTTTTGGCGTTTGGCTTAGGCCGTGCAGCACAACTTCTGCCAGCCTTCGCTGCCACCTCTGCGATGGGTCACTAGCTCATGAGCCGCAAGAGAAAGCTGATTTGTTGGCAAAACTCTTTGCGGCAACTCCCGAATCAGTGATTGCAATGCACTGCCACCTGCACTTCCTCATTGTGGCACTACGATGCCTGACATTAAAATCAGGCAACGTGATGTTCGTGCGGAGTTGCAATCACTCGACGTCCGGAAGGCTAGTGGACCCGATGGCGTCCCAGCAGTTGTGCTGAAGCGTTGTGCAGCGGAGTTGTCTCCCGTGCTTACGCGCCTGTACCAACTCTCTTACTCTTTGGGGCGTGTGCCGGAGGCATGGAGGGATGCCAATGTGCAACCGGTGCCCAAAAAAGGGGACCGCTCAGCCCCAGCTAACTATCGGCCGATAGCTGTCACTTCAGTGTTGTGTAAAGTCTTAGAAAGGGTCCTTAACAACCATCTGACCCGCTACCTACCTAGAAGATTACTCTCTGATTCACGATCATCAATACGGATTTAGGCCGAATCGATCGACGGTTGACCTTCTAGCGTACGTGACACACATCTGGGGTGAAGCTATAGACAAGCGGGGAGAGTCTCTGGCTATTAGCCTTGACATCGCCAAGGCTTTTGACAGGGTCTGGCACAAAAGCCTTCTCTCCAAGCTTCCTGCATATGGTCTGCCTGCTCAGCTCTGCGCCTGGGTAGCTGACTTCCTGCGTGAACGTAGAAATCGTGTCCTTACAGACGGATGTAGTTCGCAGTTCATGTCAGTGAATGCCGGTGTTCCTCAGGGCTCCGTTCTATCCCCTACACTCTTTCTGCTGCATATCAATGATTTGGTTCCACATGCGAATATTCATTGCTATGCAGACGATAGTACAGTGCATGCGAGATACTTTGGACATGCAGCGGCTGGGCAGGTAGAAACCAAGGAGAAACGGGAGAATCTTGTCGCTGAACTCAATCAGGCTTTGGACCACATTTCCGAATGGGGTACCAGCAACTTGGTTGTGTTCAATGCCAAGAAAACTCAGGCCTGCGCTTTCACGGCAAAAACATCGCCATTCCTTCCCCTTCCCTCTCTTCAGGGCACAACACTGGCGCTACAGAGCAACGTTACCATGCTCGGTATGGAAATTCGCTCAGACCTGAATCCAAGGGACTACATCGAAACCGTGATCAAAACAGCTTCACGCAAACTAGGAGTCCTGAACAAAGTGCGGCGTTCTTTCACGCCCGATCAACTGTGCTTGTTGTACAAAACGCAAGTGCGGTCCTGCGTGGAATATTGCTCGCACCTCTGGGATGGCTCCGCTAAGTACTTACTCGATGCCTTGGATAGGTTGCAGCGGCGCGCTGTCCGTATCATTGGGTGAAGAGGTAGAGGTACCGATGAAGAGGTAACCTTTTCTAGGACCACGCGCGCTGGCCTTCGTTGCCACCGACTTACTGTGGCCACTATTCCTACACGAACAAAGAAATTTGGTGACTCATTTCTTTGTCGTACTATTCGTAAGTGGAATACTTTACCCGCGCAAGTGTTCCCTCCTTCCTATAACCTGGGGTCCTTTAAGAGAGGCGTGAAGAAGCATTTTTGCAGGCCGGCAAGGTGAGGATGATTGGTGTAGCAGTTTATAACTGCTGTAGCAGCTATCTTCGCGTTTGGACTTTATTACCACTTAACATCAGGTGGGGTAGAGTCATTTGCCTACCTTAATATATAAAAAAAAAAAACTCGTGGTATTATATGTACATCGCTCTGGTTTCTTTGTTTTATTTGAATTTTTGTGAGTTAGATATTTACTATCACGAAGATGAGTGACAATATTATGAAGTGTGTGTTGTGTGGACAAAATACATGTCAAAAGATTGTAAAATTTACATCGGTAACAATAAGGAAATGCAACACGGTTTTGGAGCATCGTCGGAGTAAACCTACTCTCAGAAGATAGAATACAACGTACGATAATCTTAAACTTCAGGATGAAACATCATTTTTTACAATGAGTGTATCTTAGCTTATTTAACCCTTATTTGATTTTCAGCTAATTTTTATATGCATGCTATTCTTTATGAATTTTATTTATCACATTCAATTATTTGAAAAAAGTCACGGAGAAAAAATTCTCTAAACCGTGAAATTAAGAAAATCTCTCCGAATATTCGTCAGATTATGGATCAGCATGACCAGGGTATCAAGCTGAACCGCCTGTATGAAAATCTGACGCGCTCGAGTATTTATAGATGGCGATTTTTTTTGCATTTTCAAAAAGCCGTCACGAGCTTGCATCGCGTCGGAATCGTCAAACTTTTGGATCTGAGCTTCGTTTAGGCTCACTTAACATTCCCTCCGAATATCTGACGCCTCGAGTATTTTTTTTTTCCCCCATTTTCAATCCATCTTTACGGCTAGGCCCACCAAACCGGCAGATTAACATTCTTCCGTCATCAAAGACACAAGGGGCATATACAATATCAATATCTGCTGCGCTCGAGTATTTCCATGTGACTATTTTTTTTTACATTTTTGAAAGCTTCTAAACGCTTGTTCCACTTATTTTCTTTCTACCATCTGATCTTCAAAATTCAATAGGTCTCCAAATCCCCATTTAGCATCGTGGCCTCCCCTACTATTATGAGACCATCTCGCTAACACACTCTTTCCACAAAAAAAAAGAATCATCAAAATTGGTCATGAAAAGGTCAGCTTCGACGCACGACTGGAGTTTACTCCTTAAGTTCGAGTCTAACCAGACGAAAAAAGAGTTTATTTAACTTAAAAAAGATTGATACTGTATGAAAGGGTAAATTAACAAATATAGAAAATAATATACATATATAAATCTATATTTATTCATTTCATATACATTTATTATAACTAATCGACGAAATATTTTACATTAAACTTTTTACAATAGTCAATTTCAGATGTGCATAAATATATCATTAGGAATTTTTATTTTATTTTATTTTATTGACAAAGATTCACCAACAACATATAATTTTACATTACAATTTGAAAAAATATATAAACACCATACTTAAAGATATGCTTTTTAATAGGTGAATACAACATTCAACATTCAATACAAATAAACTACAATGACAGATTAAACAAACAAAAAAATATATACACCATCGTGAAAAACAGGTATACTGAATCATAATATTATTTAGTCTGTGTTACGGTCTAATTTTATTTTTTCCACAAACAACCTCTTATATACTCGCTCAGTATTGTGGAAAATGTCGACACTGCAGTCTTGTAAATCATTGTAGGTACGCATACACCGGTATAGAGGAGCACACTCACCAAGTCTAGTATTGTTGCGAGGGAGATCAAAGCTTTTTGACATCGGATGTCTGGGTATTCGATAAGGGACTTTAATATTCACCTGTTTAATTAGATTTGTACAAATCAATTTTCCATTGATAAGCTTATGAAGTGTCATAAGATCAGATCTGCGTCGGTCAGCCAATGGCGTCATTTTGAAGTGAAGGAGACGAGTATTGTAATCAGCATCCCGGGGAAAATCGCGACTACGTTAAGCTAGGTAACGGGTAAATTTTCTCTGAACGCGTTCTATCCTATGGGAATGCACTTTATAGATGGGGTTCCATATGTTTGAAGCATACTCAAACTTACTGCGAACGAGAGCATTGAATATGGTTTTAAGGGTATCAATGTTTTTAAAATCCTTGCTGACACGTTTTACCAAACCGAGCATTTTCCAAGACTGTGTTACAATACTATCAATATGATCTACAAAATTCAATTTTGAATCCAATAACACCCCAAGGTCACGGATATTGGACGATTCTTTTAATCTATGGTCAGAAACACTATAATAAGATGCAAAAGGAGTCTCTTTTCTTGTAAATTTTATATGAGTGCATTTTTGCGGATTAAGTTTCATCTTATTAGCATTACACCACCCAACCACCGCATCGATATCCCTCTGCAACAGGGAAGAGTCTTCTGTTAATTTAACAAGTTAACAATCATTGTTAACAACTCTGTATAGTTTTAAGTCGTCAGCAAAAATCGAAAATTTGCTATATTTGATGGAAACAGATATATCATTAATAAACGCCAAGAAAAGTATCGGTCCGAGGTGGGAGCCTTGAGGCACACCTGAAATTGAGACATAATCATCTGATTTATATCCATGTACCGTTACGCTTTGGATTCTATCTTTTAAGTAGGAACTTATCCACCGCAAAAGGTCACCATGAATACCGTAAGCTTTCAGTTTTGATAGAAGTATCCCATGGTCTACTTTGTCAAATGCACTGGAAAGATCGGTGTATACAGAATCTACCTGCAAACGACCATCAACTGACTTAATTAGTTCCGTTGTATAATCCATCAAATTACTGACAGTCAATTTACCACTACAAAATCCATGTTGAGAATCTGTTATAAAGTTTTTGAAATAATTTGTTAGAGTGGGATAAATAATACGTTCAAGGAATGTTGATAAATTATTTAATTATTATTATCAGACTATTATCTTTTTTTAAATATTAATTAAATCAGTTTGTCCTTGGTGGGCGATTATGTATAAGTCGTGGCCATATCGTAGATTTGCTCATTTCATGAAATGCTGGAGTATTTCATGAAATGGTCGCATTTCATGATGTGGCCAACTTAATTTGAGCAGATCATTAAATCGTCAACGTTTAACGATTTTGTCATCCACCTTTGGCCGGATCGTATAATTAGGGTGTCCATAAAATATTTAATAAAAATTAAGAACTTGTTTATTGTCATTTGAGTCCGAATGACACAAACAAATTTAATCATATTTTTTAAGAAAATCACAAATCAAAGATTTTTTTCTAAATTAAACATCAACGTGTCATGTAGTTACACAAATGTAAACGTCATTTACATTTAGAAAACTAACAAATATTTTAAAATAAAAGGGTACTTTGGTACATATTGCAATAGTAGGCTTGATTCTCATCCGCACTTTTTACTTCATCCGCAGTTTCCAAAATGTCATATTTTGGCAGCCAGTAATAGTCCATGGATTTCTTTTGCGTAGTCACCCAGTCAAACAAATTAAGGAGAGTACTCCTTAATTTGTTTCATAATCTAAAAAAGAAAAAACATTAACTTTATTATGTCATAATTCACAAACGAAGAATAATATTAATTTAATAGAAACACAATACGTTAACTGGCATAAAGTATTTTAATAAAATAAGTGAATAATGATGTAATTTAAGAGTAAAGTACTAACCTGTGTAAGGCGATCCAACCCACGGTTTTTTTACATTTTACTCAGTTTTTGCTTAACTTGATTAGTATTTGAGAACCTTTTCGTCGAAAACCCTTTTGTTATCACTTTCTTCCTCATTTAATAACAAATTATGCACTTTATCACTGCGAGAAACAACATTGTCGGCAGCGGCCGCCATTTACAAATATAAACAAAGCGCTTGCAGCGCCTCTACCAGTAACTAATTTAACAACTTTACGATATGATCAAATAATTTTGGCCATTTCATGAATAAGCCGCGCGTTTAGTTGGCCATATCGTAAAACGATTTCTCATCATTGATCTGCCCAAACCACATCATGATGTGGCCAATAGATAGTGAGACATTTCATGAAATGCGACCATTTCATGAAATATTCGAGCATTTCATGAAATGAGCAAATCTACGATATGGCCACGACATATACGCCATTTGTGCATTTAAAATTTTAGTTCATATGTATCAAAATAGATGGCGCTGTAGTTCGTTGCATCACGCTTGTAAATATGTTTGGAGCTACATATAGGCAAAACGTCACCTAACTAATAAAGAAATCTATGGTATAACAAAATACACTGTAGTTTCAATTTAATTCTTTTGCACCTAAGCTCTCGGATTTAAGAGTCATTTTGGCTCGAACAGGATGCGCACCAAAAACGTAACAAGGTTATCGATTTCACTCCTCACATTTTTCTCATACCGGGCCCCTTATATATGCAAATCGATTCTTAAGGAGTAAACTCCAAAAAAATGAATTGAAAACCTCTTCTTTGAAGTCGGTTAAAAACTCTAAAGGATAAGAAATACTGCAACATTGAACATTGAAAAATTACCTCGGGTAAGGATGCATATAGTCCAGTAAGTTTTGCCTTTAATTAAATAAAACTGTCCATCCAACCATCTGGGGTAATTTTATAAAGTCTGGCAACCCTCCCACCTGCCTGGCCGAGTGGTTTGAACGCGACGCCGACTCGTGAGGTCCCGGGTTCGAATCCCGGTGGGGGCAGATGTTTGTGTGATGAAAACGAGCATTTATACTCCAGTCATGGATGTTTAATATGTATTTCTATATAAATATACTTATATATGTACAGTATATGTATTCTATCCGTTACCCTAGTATCCCATAACACAAGCCTTATAGTGCTTAGTTTGCGGCTAGGCTAATTAAATGAGTGTTGGAAATATTATTATTATTATTATTATTACCTTCAGGTCCGTCTAGAGTTTTTGGCGGGATTTCATCGAGTACAGTTAGCGAAATATTTTAATTATTCTTAAATTCGTTCATAGTGGATATTGTGAAATAAAATTGGTGTGATTTTATGTAACAACCATCTGCGTAACTGAAGAATTAGTAGAATCTTTAAAATATACGCTATTCCGGTCAAGTGCACGTGAGAACTTTAAAGTAGTATTGACTACCTCACAGAAGCTTATCGAAAAAATCAACTCGATATACGTCGTGCCAAACACTCCAAGAAACATTAGAATGCATCACACCGACATTCTAATGTAAAAAAATAAGATAAAGATTTCTATTTATGTATAACTACGACTGAATGACTTGTATCCATGGTCATGAATAATTAAAAACAAAAAAACAGGTACGCCTGGGGGACATTCGCCTAGCGGGATTGCTATGGCTATTGCTATTGCTTACGATTTCATTTTGTTATTTCTGACCGCCGAAGATTTTCAAATGCCCCGCGCTCTTTTTTGTCCTTTGTATTGGTAACAACAATATTAAAGAAAATGACCGTAAGGTATTTTAAACCTTCGGAGGTTAGAAATGACAAAATGATAACGTACGCCTTAGCTATAGCCATAGCAATTGCTTTAGGCGATTGACACCCTCGTTACCTGATCAAATATCACATGCGGAAACCAACGCTATTAAATACCCTAGGTACAACACGTGCGCTCAAAATGTGTCCCAATCAAGAAGTGCTTGAACACCACTCAAGCATTTCTTGGTTCACAGACACGCGCGGACTGTTGCAAAGACAAAATCCTGCAGAGCACCGTGAAAAAATGCGAAAAAAAAGCGAGTGCGCTTATGACCACACGACTGAAGTGAAACTTCTTTAGCTCCAATGATCTTAAAATCATAAACTTAACCTGAAGATTTGTTGATAGAAAAAAACCACCAACAAGTTCTTCTGTAGTCTTCCTGTGGTGCACAGTTTACAGGCTCACAGCACTAGTACTTCTCTCTTAGTGGTTCCATGTTTTACAACCAAGCTTATAACAGGTAAGACAGAGTTTGTTTGAGTTTGTAGTGTAGTACACACGTTAATATAAGTTGACTTTTAGATAAGATGGCCTTTAAAAGTGTTACATAGGTGTAAATACACTTGACAAAACTTGCTCCATTTATAATCGTCTACAAGAAGTAATTATAAATTCGCTATAAGTGTCATACGCCAGTAATAGTAATTTATAGAACTAAATGTACTTAGAACTATTTGTATTTATTACTGGACCTTATAGGGGTGTATAAGTCAACCTTATATGCCAATCATAAGTGAATTAGTTCTACAGTGGTTTTTTCTAACAGTCTTAATTTCTATTTAAAGGTTTCTTGTAGAACTATTAGTGTCCAAAGATATCTTCGTTAAGTCTATTTTTGCTTTTAATATTTATCGCATCTTCACGGCCATTTTGATTTATTTTGAGTCATTGGGTTTTTTAAACACTTATTTTATCATATTATTTTTAAACACAACTTAGTATTCAATTATACGTCGTGTTCAAAAGGCGAACAAAAATTGAGATGTAAAACACAATATACTTCACCTAAAATATTTATCTATGTGTTTGCCGTGCAAACATGTATGCACATATAAAAAGTGCGAAATACATTTATATAAAATACACTATAATTTTATTAAAAAAAATATATATATATAACTTTCATTTTTTTTTTATTTTTCTCCACAACCGCACAACACAACACAAAACAATTCACAAATGTTTGAAGTAGCTAGTAATAGAAGCGCGGAGTACGTTATAAGCATGCCTGGTTCTATTAAATGCTCATAGCGAGCTTCGCGGGAGCAAATAGTTCTTCGGAGTCTAACTATAAGTGTATTATGGGCTTAAATTAGTGGCGTCTGGTTCTTTTAGATGCTCATAGCTGGCTTCGCAGGAGCAGATACTTCTGGATATACATTGGAATACACTTTGGATTTGAAATTTAACTGGGATACACATTGGATTAGAAATTAAATGGGAAAACACATTGGATTTGAAACTGCCAAGTATTTCGCTTGTGGATTCTTTAATTGTTTTGGGAATTCATATAGATTCTCTTCTTTGATGGAAGGAAGAAGTAAATTATAAAGGAAATAAAATTTCTTCATCATGCTATGGCCTGCGTAGTTTAAGAGAAAAGTTAACTATACTTAATTAAGTTTATTATGCTCTAGTCGAATCTCGTCTAAGATATAAGTAATATAAAATTCTGGGGAAATAGTTATGATTAGGTATAATCTTAAAAAGGCTTTATTAATTTAAAAAAGAGGGATAAGCACAATGTTGCGCATTAGCCAAGACAATCGTGCCGAGAACATTTTAAAGAATTAAAGATATTAACAGCTTTCTGTCTTTATACATGTTACTGCTGAAAATCTAGAAGAGAGATAAAACCGACATGACACTAGGAGAAAGGATATTGTAAACCGGTTACGCCCAAAGCTGCAAATAGTTAAACATAGTGTAAGACATCAAGCTGTAGGATTATTTAATAAATTGCCGAATAATTTGACAAGTATAACAAATATCCAATATATTTAAAAGCAGATTGAGGTCCTATCTACTTGAAAATAGTTTTTAAAGTATAGATGAGTAGATGAAATTTTAATAAATGAAATGATATTTTATATCTTTTTTATATTGTAATGAAATGACTTACATTTTTGATCGATAAATGAAGTGGATATATTTTTTTAAATGTCCGTTTTCTTTTTTATGGGGCGTGACCGTCCTTGTTTTCTTAAATTAAAATTAAGATCGCGAAAACATAATACACCGGTTTAGGCTTACAACTCACAGGCGACCACAGAGTTGTTTTATTCCAAAACTCACGAGACAGCAGCATGTGCGCGCCCGCAGACGCCGCGGCTGCGAAATCGGACGAAGTCCTCCATGTCTGTAGGTGATCGCGTCACACCCGCGCGCGCCCGCAGCGGGTGCCGCAAACAACCGTGCGGCCAGCGTGCGTAAATCGCGTTGCAAATTGTGTTTACCTACTAATTTCACATAATACGCGAGTTGCGGTCCTGCAGTTGCGGCGGGCACGGGCATTATCGCTCCGTGAGCCGTGAGTTCTTGGCTTTAGTCAAGTAGATCCTTTTTAGTAATAAAGGCAGTTACTCTGAATTATGTATATATATGTAACTCTATATCTTGCATACTTCAAAGCGGGCAAAAGTGTCATTGGGAGGTCCCTTAATAGAGAGGCGCTCACAAAAGAAAGATGGCTAGGTAATAGCGGACACAATGGAATACTGTTTGGATTAGGAGCCCGCACAATGGTCGACTCCGAAACTTATTCCCAACACTTACCTATTTCTTTTTCTACACTATAACTTAATATTTACCTCAAAGAGGCGATGTTGTTTGTTAATTTCTGAGATATAAATCCCTTAGGGGAATCCACAATCACTTGTATCACTATCACGGTACGTATGAATGACCTATAGTAATGTTTATACTTTGTTTGGATTAGTTAATTGCTTTTGTTATAAATAGTAATTACAAATAATCCAATGACTTCTGTGATTAACCTTACTGTTTTCTTTTGGGTTTTCATTACTGTTTATTTCTTCATTAACGGATATCGGCCTCACTTATAAGTTATGAAAAAAGTTTGATTAAAGTTTATTCTGTCACATTCTTTTCGATACTTGTAAAGTAATCACATGCAATGCAAATTGAAAAAAAAATGGTTGCCTGTAAAGTCGGTTTTACGGGCGAAGATTTTACGTGACAACGTCTTTTTCTCGGTAGAATATTTATTGATATGAATATAATTAAATTGCACAATAGGAACAAGGAATTGAATGAAAATAAGAATTGCACAAATTTTAACTATAGAAATATATTTTGTTTACTAAAACATTGTACATGTAAACTTAAACTTAACACGAGAGACTCATCGTAACGTTACCGAGCGTTACACTTTTTCATAAGTGACTCCCAGCCGCAACCTAATTTAAGACGTTGTCACGTCAAAATAAAATAAGTACCTTATTTATTTTCTTCTGTTTATCCATTCATACAAATTGCTTGACAAGAATACTTGAGATTAGTTATACATATTGAGTCCTATGTTTGTATCACTATCACGCGTAGGTTTATAGCTAAGTTTTATAGGTACGGTAACTGACAATTATTCGTAGATATATTAAATACTGGTAATCTATTATGAATTTGCGCCTGCCATTAAATACTTATAATGTAGTTCTTTAATGGAGACAGAATTTTTGAATCTATATAAGTAATAGATTTAACGTCCAGTAACATATCTTTCAGGTAACACCGGCGACAAAATTAGTCAAATATATATTTTATTAGATATTTTAAACAAAAAAGATAAATATTATTTTCTCGCTTTTAACGCCAGCAGTAATCTCCTAACATATATGAAGACCTTCGTGACCGAGTGGTGTGTACCGTGTGTACGCCGGGTTTCATGGTGTCGCCTACTCGAGAGGTCCCGGGTTCGAATCTTAGTGGAGGCAGATGTTTGTGTGATGAATACGAGCATTTGTACTCCAGTCATGAATGTTTTAATATTTATTTCTATATAAATATACTTATATATGTACAGTGTATCTATCCGTTATCCTAGTATCCCAAAACACAAGCCTACAGTGCTTAGGTACTTTGGGGCTACGCTAATTGGTGCGAGTGTTGGAACTATTTATTTATTTAAACTACTCTCCTTATTTATCAGTATCACTCACAGCTGCCACAAGATTTAAAGGGAACTGAAAAAAGTTTTAATGATATTCAGCAACTCTTCTTTTCATATGCATTTAACAAATTGTTCACCGAGTGTTCCGCGTTCTCGGCTCTGTGTTTACCTTTAGTACCTTCTGCACATAAGTCTTTGTCATTTAGTTTTTGGTCTTTGGACCGATAAAAATATCTTTTATTAACTTTGCATAACTTATTTAAAAAAATAAATTGACCTGATTACCTTACGGTAATAATTACAAACAATCATAATGATACTAATGTGCAACAAACATTTTTTTATCAAAAACTGTATAAAATACGATGTATCATTACATCGTGAATTTGTGATAGAAACAAAATGCATGAACTGCCTACATACAGTAACTAATAAAAAAATAAAATAGCAATCAGTTTTTCATGTACCGAAATCATGTCACGCAGTGAATCATCTCTACTGAATCTTAAAAAGATTAGTAAGTTCGCAAGTTTATGGCGGTAGACCACACTGAGAAGAACCGACAAGAAACTCAGCAAGGACTGCTATTACAGCCAGTTTCATTTCATACACTCATCGTCCATTAAAACATGGCGTCAACTAATATATAAATAGGTGTACTTACTAGTAATAATTAACTCTAAAAGTATCAAATATACTGTATATCATTAAATCTGAGAAAATATACAATTAGAAATAGACAATACGTAGGTACTACACTTCCATTAAATTAACTTCTCTTGGTACAGTGAGGAAGGGTATTAAATTATTTAGTATTAAATGAAATAATACGCAAAGTCATCATAACAATCAATGCTATTTTCACGGCAAGGTTATAATATTTTATGACAATGCTCTAATTGCGTTCAAATACAAACCCAGTTTCTATTGATATCAGTTATTTTGACACGCACTACCCATCGCGAGCATACAGGTTTGTTATACACGACAAGTTTTGTTGACATTCTTATTTCTCCTAGATAAGGTTGTGAATTGCATGATTACACTTTTTATAAACGGTGAATATGTATTTATATGCAAGGTGTATTGTACGGGTTCACACAATACGTCCCGCGGCTTTGTGCCTCGCATTTGCACCATTGTATTCGGACATATTATCCAACATTTTCACATTGTATCTTCTACTTCTAGTTTCTTTCTTTGATGATGAGGTAGGTAGTAATTGCTTATATGTCGCTCGCTAGGACAGCGTTTCCAGATTATTTTTCGCGCGAAGCGGGATTATGAAACATTTTGAGAAAAAAAAGCGGGATTCTTGTGTCAAGAGCGGGACAGTTTAATAAGAATCCTTTTCATTAAGTTTTGGTTAAATGGGCTCGTCGTTGTCGAAAAGAATGTTTTTTTTACTATTACATAAACAACTGTCTGTAAGTCATACAACTGCGCCCAAGAATTATTATTAATTAACTTTAACGGCTGGCCCACGTTAACATATACCAGAATAAATCTAGCGATTTGATCATATTATAGTAGTCTGTGTTGACTCAATAAAAAAAATGGTTTATCCTAGTAATATTATAAATGTGAAAGTTTTGTTTTACTTTGTTACTCAATCACGCAAAAAAGGCTGACCGGTTTGGATGAAAGGCCCATATAGTTTATTACCTGAATTGAGACAGAGGAAATTTTTAGGTAATAAAAATTCGAGGTTCCTGAGGGATACTTAAAAAAACTAAATTTAACGCGGACGAAGTCGAGGGCGGCCGCTAGTATTGTAATAAAATGAGGGTGCCAGTCGATAGATTTATAAATCAATTAGATAAGTAAAACTGTATGAGTATTTTCCAAACGTAATTAAATTAAACAATTCCCGAACATAAAAGTTTAAAGAAGATGACAAAGGTTTAGTAAAATATGTAATAAAATGGATAACCGTCTTTTCATGCGATTTGATGCAAATCCCTTTTTTTATTCTTTGATTTGTTTTCTTTACTTAAAAAATAACCGGTCAATTGCGTAACGGACTCGAGCGCGAAGGGTTCCGTACAGCAAACCGCGAAAGGAAAAATCATTGGTTTGTTTTGCGTCACAACTTACAAAGTACATTCTGTGTAAATCAGCGTATTCAGTACTTGCTGTTTAAATACAGCATATGGGACATCATATACCAAAATTTCACATTCCTAACTAGAATCTAAAGAAATTATAACTAGAAAAAAATCCACGTGGACCAGGCAGCAAACGGAACTTGAACCCGCACCCTTCTATCTATATCTATATATATATATCGCTATCCGGCCGAATGCACTGACCAATCAATATTGCCTTGCAGCTTAAGAAAGGCTAGAAAGATTTCGACACGTCCACCAGGGCCGCGGTAGCATATTGGTCAGTGTATTCGCCCGGATAGCGAAGGGTGCGGGTTCAAGTCCCGTTTGCTGCCTGGTCCGCGTGGATTTTTTTCTAGTTTTGGATCGTATTCTGGTTTCGGATCCTTACTGGAACATTTCGAAATATTTTGGTAATTACCTGAATGTGACCCATGTTTTACTGAGTTCGTTAGTGGAATATAGCGATTTATTTGGAAAAGGATAGTAATCGGACTTGCTCCAGAAGTGAATCGGATAAATATTTCACTTAGAATTTCAATTCTATAATTAACTCAAAACTCTCTTCGGAGAAGTTCCGGTATTGTCTCCGATAGAAGATATACTTACTTAGGTTCACGGTACATTAAACTGTGTAAAAATGAAACTTCTAAGTTAACGTTAAAAAAGATGCAGCCGTTTATGTTGCGGACCTACAAATTTGTAAGGAACCCTCGGTGGGCGAGTCCGTGTCGCACTTGTCCGTCTTTTTATATGTAGTGTTATGTACTTTTGAAGATGATATGAGCGGAAAATCTGTTGTTTGTATTAGACAGATACAATAGTTTATTTTCATATAAATTGAAATTTTCATTTACAGTTGATATAGTGAGGGGGTTTGTGGTTAAACTATATGGAAGGGTGAAAATTGATGCGCGTAGATCATGCGCGATAGCCATGTTAAGGCAAGGAAAGCACGCCGCACCGGCCGGCTCGCAGTCTGTGCCCGCTCTTGAAAACACACGAGCGTTTAGCTGAGCGCTCCCCGTCGCAGTACAACAGAACTTATTCGAAAACTTTGTTTCCCGCCATGTTCTTTTTCAAATTTTCTTTTTAAATCGATGTATGTGTATTCGATAACTTTTGCAGTGCATTGTGATTTTAAGTGAAGTGTGTTGTGGTTGTGGTTGGTTGTTTTGGAAATGTTTGCATTGGATAAATTTACATAAGATCAAGATGGATTTAGCGGCAGGTATGTCTTATTTCCTATATACATTTAAAACTATCAATTTATTTATGTTTAACATATTATCAAAATCAGAAATAACTAGGCACATAGTATGTATCTATGTAACGAGTAGTCCTTCAAATATCCTATGTATTTTTTCTTTTAAAAATGTAATATTTTAACAAAAAATGTTGTAAGTAATTAATATACAAATTAAATAAATCGAAAATTGGTAACATTTTAAATGTCTTCGATAAAAGTTAATCATAGTATTATTTGCTATCAAACACGAAATTTAGCATAGGATACCGGTAATATTTTAGCCCTTTACAAAAAAGTTCTCATTATATTTCATTATAGAAAATTTTACCTTTCATGCGAGTAAATCAATAGCGATGTCACGGCATCAATAAGCGGCGATAAAGTTGCAAACAACAAAATAGGAGAGTCGCGGAATTAACGCTCCTATTGTGTTAGTACAATAATCCGCTATCTAGGCCAGCCTCAGTGCTGCAGATGAACCTTTTGTCTTTCATGTTCGCCGTTAATAATGGCGGGCACCGAAACAGCCGCGCACAATACCGCGAAATGTGCGCGTTTTCATTTGCAAGACAAAACGCGCTTTGTTGTGTGTCCGCTCAATACTAAATTTATAGCGGGAGGACCGAGAGGCGTATTGACGCCGCTAACGAACGGCCAGCGCCATAAATGCATTTTGATCGGACGCCTGATGCGACGGCGGCTGCGGTCGGCGCCGCGCGGCGGACTTGGGCGGTTTTATGCGAGGAACTTAATTAGCACCACAAAATAGAGAGTAGCGCCAGGCTCCCGTCACACTCGTAAAAATAATTACCTAAACCTTCGATCAACAATTCAACGTAAACCTACCGCTATCGATTTTGATAACAAACAAGTGTTACTGGACAATAGTGAATTCTGCTTGAAACATCAATGTGTGCATGACAGAAATGACACTTTATTTCTTCTGAGCAGTCTCACTCTGCATAGACGCTGCGTTAACGTTATTAGTGATAGCACAGCTCACCACGTTCGGTATAGTTTTACTGATGCATATTTTCAGAGGGGTTGGTAACCTCTGTGGTTTGGATCGGAAGGCATGTTAAAGGAGACGACAAGAGGAGGAGTATCGCGTGTATGTCTTTAGTTTCATGCATCATCTAATTTGGCGAGTTTACTTACTGAAGAATTGTGGAATTTGGTTGCAGTCTTATGTTTTGGAGAGAACTTGTTCAGGCTGGTGTAGCGCACGGAAAATCAACTACGACGATGGAATTTTGAAAAATTCAGACAATTCTTTTTTTTTATGTGTAACATCTTTCCTCTCGCTTTCCTGCAATTAGTGGGAGTGATTTCGTGAAATGGTACGGAAGTGTGTAACAGGAAGTCCCGAAAGCGTGCGCTATTTGATTTGATTTGAGAACATAATGTTGAAATGGCTTATTCCTTTTGTAGTAGGTTATATTTCTTTTTTTACCAATATAAGGTGAGGTTTCAAATGTTACACATCATACGCGACTACGCGTAAGGCTGCCACGTTTTTTTTTATTAAAACATCCGTCTCGTGATGCGATTAAGAAAAGTATTTTTTTATTATTTATTGATACTGGACTTTGTGACTAATTGTTTGACCACAAGATTTTTTAAATAAATTATGTTACATCATCATTAGATATTATTCCACCTAATAAGAACATTAATATTTAGGTTATTAAAGGTAATTTGGCTTGTTTTCATAAGTTCTATTCATGGTTCTGTTTCATTAGACCTGGATTTCGATAAAAAGTTTAGCTAAAAAGCAGAAGCCCGGCACAACCGCAAAGGCTTTGCATCGCTCAGAAAGCTACCTCAAGATGGCGATACAAAAGTTGAAAGGGAAACTTTTTTTACGTCGTACCTAATATCCGAGTATCCGGGTTGGAGTTCTGTGTATATAAAAATAATTTTTTCTATAGGTATTTTTCATTTATCTGCGATATAGTGATATAGAATTTAGTGGTTTCGAATTTCCTGGAAAAAGTTCTTTAGTATTTTTTAATTTAATTACAGTAAATGCATCATCAATAGATCACTGTGAGATGACCAATTAAACAATTGACGAATAGTATTGAATTCGTTGTATAAATCTAATGAACAATATAATTGTAAATAGTTCGCAGAAAGGACGAGGACAGCATAATTAGACAGCTCAAACACATCAAAGGAGTAGTAAGGAGCCAAAGTGCAACCGCCGAAACCAAATAAAAACCCCCATACGGAGTTACACTCGAGTCCTAAGGAGGTCGTCACAAAGCACCGTAATTGGCCCGCTCTTTTTTACTTCCCGGAGCATTCAGAGCCAATGAAACGTGTGCATTTAAATGACGAGGACTGCTTTGTGGGGTCACACTAAAGTTCTTGATTCAACCGCACCAGGTTGGGCGACTTTGACATCTGATAAGATATGAGGATCTGTAAGGATGTTGGTGCCTGATTAATAATTCCAGATAAATTGACTAATTTAACACTGTTTCAAGATTTTTTAACCAAAGTTTTTGGAAAATTTATTGGAAAAGGTGATTTCCTGAATTTCTTCCTAACTCTGCAAGTATAAGAACAAGAGGAAGAAGGAAAATGCATGTGGGAAATTGCAAGAAAAGGATCGAAATATCTCCATGCCAACCAAAGTATGTCTCGAAAGAAACTTCGAGACATACTTTGGAATTTAGTGAAATTACAAAATAAAGTTAATCTTAAGTATTTTTATTTAGGGTTGTACAATGTAATTACTTTAAGCGTAGATAAAACTGACTTTGTAATTAAAACTTTAATTAATAATAAGAAATATGTTGTATTTTTAGAGCCTTCTCAAGATTCTGCTTTAAGAAAATTAGGCGCCAACCATTGTCAGTAAAGAGCGTAAAGAAAGGTCCATATTAGCTTTAACAGGAGATGCGAGAATTACTATTATTTATTTGCAGACTACTACTACTTATTAACATGGCTTTGCCCAACCTGACAGCCCCTAAACCCGGACAGCACCCTGGCTGCTTTTCCTAAACAATATTATCAAGATTTCCTCGCTTTTCTATCAATGTGTTCAAAAATGAAAGTCTATGAAAAAAGTCGAGTGATTTGAGAACGTTCGAACACTCAGGTTCAAAATGTACCTAAACAACATGACTGTTGAATACTACACTAAAGGAAAAAAAATCTCAAAATATTATCAAAAAAGGACATGTCAAAGTTTCTTGAATAAAATTCGTTCCTAATAAATATTTTCGTTACGCTTTTATCAAGTTTCAAAGTGTAAAAAACCGCTTCCTCTACCTACAGTGCCCCCGCACGCACCGCAAAATACACTTACGTAACTACACCCCCTTTCTCCTATTGAATCGGCTCCCTCCCATTCATTCTTTACAGCTTTTGTAGGAGCGCTCAGGCTTTTTGTAACAATGCCGCCGGTTCGTGAATAGTAACTGTCGAAATATTGTTAGCTTTATGTCATCTCGAAGACGCTGGGTTGTGTCTTTATAATTTTAAACAGCGTCTGGCGCATCCCAGCATTATTTGACTACAGTAAAATTATTTCTACTGCTTTTATGCTAAATATTCTTAATCGTCTTATTTTTCTGTAAGTATTCTTTACGTCGTATATGTATATTTTTATACATTACAAAACTACTTATGTATATACTAATAAAGTCTTGTGCAAGTGCTTGGAAGAACATCATAAAAATTGCGATGAAAGATCCTTTTTAAGTATTTTATTTTAATCTCATGTATGTTTCATTTATTTTTCATATTCCAATAAGAGAATACAATCACAGAAAATAAAAACAAGCAGGTACTAACTGAATTATTACATGTTAAGCATTGATTCAAGTTTATATTTTCTTTTGTGAACATAATTAAAAAATCTAACATTATGTTTTATTCCGGATCTCAAACTTATTACAAAGCTTTCAGTTCCGAAGATAATTTGCTAAAAAGGCATTGTACACGAAAAGATTTCTAATAAGAAAATTCCTTTACAAAGGACAATGTTAAAATTGGCCTAAGAACCAACACCAATTTGGCATTTATGATAATTCTTAGTATATTTTTTGCGATAATTATCAGTATTTAGATTTTGACGGACACTTCCAGTTAAGTAAGCTAAATTAAAAAGTTAAAAAATTATCTGATACAATAAATACCATTTTATGTGTATAATCTATGGCAGCGCTGCAAACAAAACACTCTTTCTTCCTAATGCCGGCACTTCACTTGGCTATTCGTATTTGCTATTTTAAAACATGACAGCAGTCTGTCCTTTTCATTCCTTATTAAGCATGATAAGGACAAACTATGGTCAAGTGAAGGGCCGGCATAAAACTTATTATTCTGTGGTTGTGGTGCATGCAAGCAAAGACTTTATATAATACCATGCAGGTTGCATTCGTAGTAATCTGTGGCATTCGTGCATTCCAAAGAGTAGTATAATACCTATACCGGAAAGTGCATTCTCGTTTCGGATTACCTGTTGTGTGTGTTTATTTGCATTGTTTTGCCTTAATTTAACTATTTCGGCTATCTAATATGCCATCGATGTTACCAAAGAGCAGAGCCCCTTATTACCACGTGCTAGTGAACCTGTGCCACAACATCCTGAGAGGATCATACTGCCAATTTATTCAAGAACACCTGATACACATTCACGCTGCATATTTACACAACATACATGTGATATACAAATAAATACAATAAAGAATATGATACAATTATGTGAAAAATAGTCAATAATTAAGAAGCAAAACTACAGTTTTTATTTTATTCGTGATTCCTACCTTACCAAATTTTCCTAATAGTTGTTATTCTTTAAAATCGCACCAAATAAAATGAATTAGGTGTTATATTAATTCACTTCATACTGAGTTCATAATAAATTCACAGGTTGACCTATGTTTCATTGAATATTAAACATAACCTCAAAAAAATTTTAGTTTTCCTAATAATTTAAGTTCTCAGAAGTGTCCGTCAATAATCTTTGTTTTTACAGTCATTTACTTACGATTTTGAAACTAGAAAATAATATTTCATGATTGTTGGTTCTTAGGCTAACTATGTATGGACGCTGAACAATGTCCTTTCTCAATAACTCAATCTTGCGATTATATCGTCACCAATATACATAAAAATGGGGTATTAAAGTAAACAATGGATTGGTAGCAAGCCAGGGAGGTAGGGGGCCGATCGGTATTTGGTGCTCGCATTGTCGTTGAATAACTTTTGTCCCTATTGTGTTGCTGAAAGTAGAGCCACAAAGACTCCAACACCGTGGAACATAAACCGAAATTCATCAGCGTTCCGATTGTTCGTCTCCTAATGGTGGTTGAAGCTAGATTTTGTATGAACACGGATTGACGTTCAGCATCCATAAACAAAGCGCGGAAAAAAAACGAGTAGGTAGTGTTTGTTATTTAGTAACCCACCTAATGGTGCCGATTCTGGCATGAATCTCTAAACTTATGCTAATTTATCGTCAGTCCTTTTCGTTCTGTATAGATAATGACAAGGATACACAGAATCAACACCATCTCCACCACCATCTAAAATTTAATTAGATAACTGTATAACTCATGTTGATTTCTTAAAACTAGATCAGAATTATGTACCAGGTGAAACCCATATTAGCGTCCCTAAAAAAATGGATCAAACCATATCACATGCTTGGATACAGGCCTACTCTTTGAAAGGCATAGGAAAAACACCATGATATGCTACACTTACATGGGCACAGTGCTGATTAATGATTAGTATCTACACTCGCTACGTGCTTTCCGAATAGGCCACTGCGAAATTTGTTTATTTTTCACGAGCACTGAACCGACCATCTGCAGTTTTTCTGCGTGCCCTAAAATGCAGCTTGAAGTGAAATTGCGACGAGTTATGACCTAACCTATTTTTCGCCCTTTGGTTGGATATCCCTGTCATTGTATCCGCTATTGTCGCAAGATGTAGATACGGATGAAAGGGGCGAGTGTTCGCGTCATATTTACACATGTTTAAGGTCAGCTCGTGACATTTCCCTCAGAAAATATAACGGGATTGAGATTTTAAGTACCTACCTAATACATGATTCGCTTTTAATTTTTAATATTGTTTTTTACGTGAATGAAAATGGAATGGAATTGTTCATTTTTTCCTTATTATGCTCTTATGTTTTAATCAGGTGCAAAACTTATTTGTTTGAAAAATACTATTATGATATTACTTGTTCAAAGTTAAAGTAACTTATTTAACGACACTACAAAAAAAGATGATTATACATTTTAATGTATTTGTAAGTCTGTAACACTGTGGTTTTAATATAGCATTATTAAATGGTATTTTTGATCTAAGAGACGCAACGAAAGAAAATTATTGTAAGGAAATTAAAGAAAATTAAGTAAAGAAAATTAATCTATACAAAATTGTACACAAAAGGACGCTGGATAAATAAATTGATCTAAGGCAAGCAATAGCACTTAGTTTTAATTCATATATGTAACGTGTTATTCTCTAGGAAATTTGCGCTTTACGGAACCGCATTCTGAATTTGAATCAAGCAACGATGTGCGACATCGTTGCATTCTAAGATGGGACACAGTAATCGTACCTCGGCGTTGAGGCCTCTTCACAACAACAGATGTGAGTACAAGACGGCTGCTTTTGTTTCGAAGCCGTAACACCGCATAACAAATAATAAAGCGTTGGATTTCTTTAGAGTAAAATGAAAGCTGTTATGTATAGACTATGGAACACGAAAGAAAAGATAACCTACCAGCACAGTTTGTCACTTTGCATGTGAATTCCGTAGGTAAAGTGACCGCGTTGAATGTGGCCGGCGAGGCGGCAGGATTGCCGCCCTCATTGTACCTTCACAATGAGCTGTCCTCGACCTTACAGCGGCCCGAGTTAAAAGTTCAAGCGCTGGCTGTAGCGTAAAAATAGTCCAACAGTTTTTAATTTTAAGTAGCATGTGGACGGCTCCTTATTTTTTAGTTCATACAAGTACCTAATATTATAAATGTGAAACTTTGTAATATGTTTGTTACGCAAAAAAAAAATTAATAAAAGTTGGCACTCATATGGTTTATTACCTGCATTGAAGCATAGGATACTTTTACTCCCAGAAAAAAAATAGGTTCCTGAGGAATAAAAAACTATAACACGGATGAAGTTCAGGGCAAGTAAGTAAATAACCATTGTTTGAACTTATATAAAGCGCTAGTATATTAAGTTTATGGCATAAAGCCCGATTTAATAACTTTTCACATTAGAAAAGAAAAGAAAAAGATTTTTATTAACCCTCATTACTTTCACACAATCAATCCTAAAAAAGAAGGAATATAAAATAGCAATAATAATAAGGGTTAACCAGGACCCTGTCTCAGCATGAGCTGGTGCGACGATGGTCGCATCAGCGCTGATGTTCTGACAGGGCCTGATAGGAGTTAGAGACACACATACAGCATAAATGGTGCAAAAACTATAGTAAGCAAAAAAATAAAAAGGCAATTTTCTGGTGACGACAATAAATTATTTAATCATTGTAAAATTTAAAAAAAAAAAATTTTTTAACGAAAAATCTCAAGCAAAAAGTGAATCACCTATTTTTACTCGTGCTATTGATCGAAAACAGCTTTGTACGAAGTGAACAAATAACGTGTACGGTAGGAGAACCAGACCCGTCTTTCCTAGTGGACACCTCTGATCAAATACAAAGTCCCTATTTCCTGTTAAATCACCAAACGGAAGTCATCATCCTAATATGCCCAGGGCCTCCAATAGGTCAGAGACGGCACTAAGGAGAACTACTACCTTCCTAGTCCCGCGTATGATCAACGAACTACCCGCGGATTTAGTCAATTGCCTAACACCATTGTATGTAAAATACAAGCTGAAAGACTATTATTTTAAGACCTTGGAATTAGGGTTGCAACGATATATCGGAATAATATCGAGACCAAAATATCGATATTTATATCGATATTTGAAATTCACTGATATCGATAATATCGATATCGAAAATCCCAAAATATCGATATTTCGTAGCCTAAATTTGAACACAATAATATCAATTAATTTACCTGCTATGACTATCTAAATTGAATAATATCGAAATTACTATTGCTTTGAAATCGCAAGAGCTTATAGATGTATTAAAAATATCTTGAACCCCAAGAAATATACTAAACTGGTGTGGATTCTGGCATGATTCTCTAAACCTAAAATTAAATTTGACAACAGTGTATCCTTGTCATTCTCTATACAGAATGAAAACGAGAGACTGATGTTAAATTTAGTTTTAAGTTTAGATAATCATGCCAGAATCGACACCAACGTATATAGGTATAATCGTATACCTAATAGTAACTCATGCACTTGAATAAAATCCTTGCCTCTCATTCTAGATAATTGTCAACTACTGATTAATTGAAATTTAATATCATTGTAATATAACACAAAATTAAATTAAGAATCTTATACAAATCGTAAATTTTTTAAGCTCGCCAAGTCAAGAAAGTAAGATAGGTATAGTAATTTTGAAAGCTTTGGGCTTACCCTATTCTGAAGCCATGTGCACGCCCCTGATGTGTAGGTTTTACTAATACATAACAATTGTTTTTTATATGATTATCTATTCTGATTTTGGCTGCGTGCAAACATTTTAAACAAAATAAATATCTTTGATTCGAAATTGGTTTTGATTTGATACTTCTTACAGCGCTATAAAAATATAGAAAATATCGTGTTGAAAATGTTGGAATGGCTGATATATCGGATCGGATATCGATATTTACCTGCCCACATTATAAATATCAATATTTCGAAAACCTTTGCTTCCTTAATTATAGGTTTTTGCTTTGCAAACTTAATACAAAGCAAAAAAAAGAAAAAATATCGATATATCGATAATATCGAGTTAAAATGGTCGATATATCGGATATCGATAATATCGAGACCAAAATATCGATATTTATATCGATATTTGAAATTCACTGATATCGATAATATCGATATCGGAAATCCCAAAATATCGATATTTCGTAGCCTAAATTTGAACACAATAATATCAATTAATTTACCTGCTATGACTATCTAAATTGAATAATATCGAAATTACTATTGCTTTGAAATCGCAAGAGCTTATAGATGTATTAAAAATATCTTGAACCCCAAGAAATATACTAAACTGGTGTGGATTCTGGCATGATTCTCTAAACCTAAAATTAAATTTGACAACAGTGTATCCTTGTCATTCTCTATACAGAATGAAAACGAGAGACTGATGTTAAATTTAGTTTTAAGTTTAGATAATCATGCCAGAATCGACACCAACGTATATAGGTATAATCGTATACCTAATAGTAACTCATGCACTTGAATAAAATCCTTGCCTCTCATTCTAGATAATTGTCAACTACTGATTAATTGAAATTTAATATCATTGTAATATAACACAAAATTAAATTAAGAATCTTATACAAATCGTAAATTTTTTAAGCTCGCCAAGTCAAGAAAGTAAGATAGGTATAGTAATTTTGGAAGCTTTGGGCTTACCCTATTCTGAAGCCATGTGCACGCCCCTGATGTGTAGGTTTTACTAATACATAACAATTGTTTTTTATATGATTATCTATTCTGATTTTGGCTGCGTGCAAACATTTTAAACAAAATAAATATCTTTGCTTCGAAATTGGTTTTGATTTGATACTTCTTACAGCGCTATAAAAATATAGAAAATATCGTGTTGAAAATGTTGGAATGGCTGATATATCGGATCGGATATCGATATTTACCTGCCCACATTATAAATATCAATATTTCGAAAACCTTTGCTTCCTTAATTATAGGTTTTTGCTTTGCAAACTTAATACAAAGCAAAAAAAAGAAAAAATATCGATATATCGATAATATCGAGTTAAAATGGTCGATATATCGGATATCGATAATATCGAGACCAAAATATCGATATTTATATCGATATTTGAAATTCACTGATATCGATAATATCGATATCGGAAATCCCAAAATATCGATATTTCGTAGCCTAAATTTGAACACAATAATATCAATTAATTTACCTGCTATGACTATCTAAATTGAATAATATCGAAATTACTATTGCTTTGAAATCGCAAGAGCTTATAGATGTATTAAAAATATCTTGAACCCCAAGAAATATACTAAACTGGTGTGGATTCTGGCATGATTCTCTAAACCTAAAATTAAATTTGACAACAGTGTATCCTTGTCATTCTCTATACAGAATGAAAACGAGAGACTGATGTTAAATTTAGTTTTAAGTTTAGATAATCATGCCAGAATCGACACCAACGTATATAGGTATAATCGTATACCTAATAGTAACTCATGCACTTGAATAAAATCCTTGCCTCTCATTCTAGATAATTGTCAACTACTGATTAATTGAAATTTAATATCATTGTAATATAACACAAAATTAAATTAAGAATCTTATACAAATCGTAAATTTTTTAAGCTCGCCAAGTCAAGAAAGTAAGATAGGTATAGTAATTTTGGAAGCTTTGGGCTTACCCTATTCTGAAGCCATGTGCACGCCCCTGATGTGTAGGTTTTACTAATACATAACAATTGTTTTTTATATGATTATCTATTCTGATTTTGGCTGCGTGCAAACATTTTAAACAAAATAAATATCTTTGATTCGAAATTGGTTTTGATTTGATACTTCTTACAGCGCTATAAAAATATAGAAAATATCGTGTTGAAAATGTTGGAATGGCTGATATATCGGATCGGATATCGATATTTACCTGCCCACATTATAAATATCAATATTTCGAAAACCTTTGCTTCCTTAATTATAGGTTTTTGCTTTGCAAACTTAATACAAAGCAAAAAAAAGAAAAAATATCGATATATCGATAATATCGAGTTAAAATGGTCGATATATCGGATATCGATATTTTCCTGACTTCGATATAAATATCGATATTTCAAAAGACTTTGCATCCCTTCTTGGAATGCACCTAACTGTATCCTATAAACACAGTACTTTGTATTTAATTAACTATTTAAGCTAGTCCCTGACGTGTCATTAGCATTGCTACAAACCTCTGTGGTTTTTCTAATGCTGTTAATATAAAAGATGTAACTACTGTTTATAATGATAAATAAAAAAAAAAGGATTCCTATGAATGTGAGTGACAGTTCAATGAAGGCACCACCGTCTACGTAAATGACACTGCTGGGGTACAGGCTTTCTCTATGATCGAATAGGAATATTGGGCCGTGCCGTAATCAACCACATGAGTCCAGTGCGGATTGATAGGTGCTAACGACTGCAGTTGCAACCAGGACCGAGCCAACGGTTCATCGTGCTTTCCGATGTACCGAAGAGCTCAAGATAATAAGATATCGAAAGTTGCTAATTTTCCACGATCGAAGTTCAAATGCGCTAAAAACCGGGCCTGTTCATGTCCTCCTACTCTGCTATCAGATACTCATAAAACACTGGCCTGCAAAATTAAGTATCACACTTATAAAATACTAAAATCTTTTTAAGTACGCAAGCACTACGCAAGATATACTTTCACTTTCCAAGAAAGCTGTTAAAAATTTATTTTATATTTATACCGGTGTAAAAAAACCTTTAACAAAGTCGAAGGCCATATGGTGTATTTTCCACATCATGACGATCATTTTTGTCTTTTGGACCATACCTGGGAAATTTATGGCTATGGAGATATTGAAGGTCAAAATCACAATTTGTTTTTCAAGATTTTTACATTAATAGGAACTTTTTTATCGACGCACTTACCCACACTCACACACCTACACACAGGCACATTCTTTGCGTAGCGCCACAGTAGCGCGCCGCGCTATACATTGCATACTGTTTTTTTTTAATTTTAAATTACAAATGATTCCCAAGTATAATATTTTGTAACATTACTGGTTTGGGTATACAGAATGCGTAGTTTAGCTCTTTGTCTTAGGTTTTTTACACCCTGTATTAAAGAAAAGGGTTTTTATTTTAAATCTCTAACTTCTGTTGTTTAGAAAATATTGAAATTTTAGAAATTTTATACTTAGTTTTGCGGGTCATTGTAGTTTAGTTGAGTGCTGGTCATAAAAAAAATGATATAACAAAAATGTCTAGGAGCTTACCCCTCATCCCTCACGGGGGATAAGTTAACAATGACAATTTGGTACCACTAATTGTCGATAATTGACAAATCAGCATCTTGTGAGATCGCTGAGCCCCGCTTCCGTTCATGTTTTACACCATTAATAGCCATACCTCCTCCTGAAAGAAACAAAATTACGCTCTATTCAGCTCTACTGAGCGTAATGTATAAATTGGAGGATTTCCTCTAACACAGCTACTTGATTTTTCCTTTGAAATTAATAAGTGCTCACTTGCTTTATTTAGTCTTTTTAAATGAATACGATGATAAGAGAGTCAGTTTTAATTCAACCCTCTTTGTATTATATGGCAATGAATTTTGTTCATCATATTAAACTGAATGAAAAATTTATATAGTGCCAATCAATTAATTATATTTAAATAAAAAAAAAACAATTATATAGTCTCAAATTAAGAAGACCATCTTAGTACAAGTATGGATTGATGCAGCTCAATAATATCTTATGCACAAATAAATGCCAGTTGGACCATTCAAGCAAGCAAAAGGCAGGGGGGCTAAATAAGAACTTGGATTTTCAATCCGCATGATACGATTTACCTTTACCTAAGTTAAAATGAGTTTTAGAGGAAAAATTGGTAGAAATGACAAGCTGTTTCGTACGCACCCTCGAAAATGCGAGTATGTGGAGTTCGATACGTAAATACTTGTTCACACAAAAGGCTTTAACCTCCCCAACGAATAAAAAAACTAAATCACCAAAAGCACAGACAATGTAATAAAGTGCCGCTATTATTCATAGCTGTATTAAGTTAATGCGATTCAATATTGCCTCACTCATTGGGAGGGTTGGGGTGGTCAGTGTGGTGACACGCTATTTCAAATGTTCATAGGGAATGATGGAGTTCGCACAATATAATGCGTTGTTGGATGACTACGGATTGCTCACTGTTCAGTAAAAAATTAAAAGATTTCTTCATTATTAACTGTTTTTATAATATTGATGAATATGAAATTAAATAATTGACAGTATACTAATATTGAAAATAATAATATAACAATAATAAAAAATGTACAGTTTTTCAATCGTTGCAATACATGTATTAAAATAATTAATTATCAAGTTATAATAGAACACCAAATATATATATATAAATAAATGCATATCAATTTTATATTAATGATAAAAATAATTAAATGTAAATATTTCTTTAATGTTATGTATTTTAATCAGGACAAATAATGAAATAATATATAAACATAATTATCGCTTGTATTACATAAATGAATCATGCTGCTGAATGATATAGATATTATATAGAAAAAAATTGATATTCTTTAGGTAAAATGTTTTGATTTTTGTAATTGTAAATGTTTGTTAGAAATTAAGAAAATTTTTGGAATGCCCTTGCAGGGCTGATGTTGTGAATCTTTATTTTAAATTTAAGAACCGATGTATTTATCAACATGAAGCAATAAAGATTATGATTATGATTATTGCTCTGAGGAGGTGACTAAAGATCCTAATAAGAATTTAATTTCATAATGCTTATAATTGCGTGTATTCTGTATTTGCAATCACATTGAGGTAAGTAGGTTCACAACATGATATCCAGGTACAGTCGAAAACTTCGGTAGTTATAATTTATCAATGGCAGCAGCGCCTTTGGTACGTGAATAAGAACGTCATTTGAATTTTTGCAATTGTATTCATTGTTATATCATCGACTCTGCCTTTTGCTGTCTGCACTATGAGGTAGGTATAACCGTTTATACATTTTTGATTTTATTAATGTTAGAAGTTCGAAGGGTGGCAAACAACTATAATTATTATATCCCTGCTGACGTTAACCGGCTGTCATAACCAAATTCGAGCATTTAAGCATTTAAGAGTTAAAATAGGTTTATCACTAGATTATTGAGATACGTATATGTTCGCTTAATAATCAAAACATTAGAAAAACCTACGAAATGACACATTCAAATCTTCGTATAAAATGATGGTGAGTTTTAGTACGTGTTAATAAAGAACTATTAAATCTATTTACCCAAATAATTTAAGCCACCTTAATGAATGCACCAGCATTAGTTGGAAAAGGGCCAAAGGTTTTTTATCGATTCTCGTAAACAATGGTTACCAATGGGATACAAAGCACAATAGTTGAACGTCGCGCGATGTAGATTAGGCATGCAGCCCTCTGCTACGACTTATCAAGCGAGATTTACTAGTATAACTCCATTAATGTATTTTTTTGTATTTGATTTCTTTTTATATATTCGTTTTCAGCATTAATTAACGCAGAGCGACAGCTGACTACGTGCATTTTTTTAACGCAATTTTTTTATACTTTGTTTGAGTTTGTTGCTTATGGTAAAAAGTTTTTCTTAGACACACTGAAACCTGATATAAAATAACCTATTCGAAAATTTCAACTAATGTTTTAATTAATTGATTATCGATTTTTATAACATTGTATGCTTGTGATATTGCTATGAAATAGTTTTATTTTCAACATACTTGCTCAAAAATGCATTTCAGGAGGTTGTATGTATACATTGTTCGAAAGTTTAAAATAGGGAACGTGCAATATTTTTATTTTTGTTTTCATTTTAAAGAGTTCCATGTAGAATAAACCACAGATATATTAAAAAATGAAAACATTGTGATTTATCGGAAAAAATGCGGTTTTAAATTGACAATTTAAATTTTCGCGCGAAAACGAACCTATGGTTGCGATGACGTCACTCCTGTCTGTCACTGGTCGTAATTGTTCGTTGCTGGCTTTAAATTTTCATACTTTTGCATATTTTTTCGACTTTCGAAATATTTTTTTGAAAAATTTAAAATGGACTATCCATCAACATCATGTGATCATAACAATACCACTAATATTCCGAAAAAAAGCCGTGTTGACTCATTTTTTATGCCAATCTTCTTCAACAAAGTTCCCAAATAAATTGTTTTTGACTGGAACTTCTGACCCAAAACTGAAAAAAGTGGTTTCAAGCTGCGAACAGAAATGACAATTATTATCCAAAGACCTTATTCGATGCTGAGAAGATCACTTTGACGTAAGTCGGCGAATATACTTGTTATATGCTTAATTAATCTGCTTGTACGTAAAAATGCATTAGTAACCTACCTAATACTTACAAAACCTGTCTATAACATATTTTTAATTTTACAGTTGGAGAATTCCATCTCTTCAAATTTGGACATAGCCGAATGCATTATCGCCGTAAGATTTGTAGAAGCCGCTGAATAAAATGCGAACTTTAACCGTAGTAATTTAGTCCCTTTCATTTCTACACTTAAAAACTCTGCACTTTGGACAAAAAAAGTTATAACCATGTCAACGCTAACTCTTGGTAAATTCCTGGAGTCTGCTTTGATAAACGCAACTTCCATTTTTATTAAATGTAAAAAAACGCAATAAATATTCCCATAAAATAATATTTACTTTAACAACCATAACCACAAAGAAGTTGTCATAACAGGAGTGACGTCACTAAACGCTGATTGGTGTTTTAAAATACGTTCCGTTTCAAGTATTTTTAATTCGTAATAATTGTTAAAAAACAACATTATGTAAAATAAAAACATTGCAGTGGCATTTCTTTTATATTTTTTTAACATTTTAATCATAAAATTTTCATAAATATTATATATGCATCTTCCCTATTACGAACCATCCAATGACGCGTGTGGTAAAACTTTTCATCGCACGTTTCCATAAATGGCGCCATGCGTATTTTTTACGTCTGTTTTTTTTAAATTTCGGTCTAATCTCCTTGGAAGAACTAATACAAAATAAAACGTATGCGTCGCGGGACGCACGCTAGATTAGGGTAGTGAAAATAAGAACTACATATTTCGTCTTTTTTTTGAAGTGGTAAATTCTTATGGGAGGGTTTCCCGCTTTCTTTACGTAACGCGTTACGGCGCCAGTCTGTCTGGCTTCCCTTCGCCGCGAGCGCGTCCCCTGCATAAAGAGAGAGAGAGAGAGACGCCACAGCCCGCCCAGGTACCAGAGGAGAATCACCAGATCCCAGTCTTATTTGAATATATAACAATATTTATGGTACTTCAATAGACACACTATGACGAACTTCGGTTGTTCCAAGACTACATTACATTAACTTTAAATAAATATTGTTCATAATCACTTATGGTAAATACCCTGACCACAAATGGTAAGTTACTGATGTTCGTGGTTTAGATTTTCAAGATAATTTTCGGACAATATTATGTACTTTTTTTATAAAATGTATTCAAACGAAATCAATCTTCATACCTACAGCTAACCGATACTGTAAACTTGAAGCCAGGGTCCTTCCTACAACCGCAAACAAACTAAACAAAAGTGTTTGACCACAAATCGCGAGGTTTAAGTGAGTTCAAATAGGAAAAAAGGGAAAGAGGTGGTGGTCCATCCATTGTTGTATGAATCTCCCCCGCATTGTTACGCCTAGGGGAGACGAAGGAGCTTATTGCTGCTAGATAAGACATTTTCTTGTTAGTCTCTATAATAAAACAAAGTCGTGTTAGTTACATTACTAATCGATACCTTGGGACTCAAAGAACGTAAACGCTATTAAGCTAATTTTACATTAGAGCAAAACAAAATCATTTTTTTACAGTGTTTTAAAGTGTGTATCTTTTTTTGGTTTTTGTAACTGAGAACTTTGACATTTGACTGAACATTGAAGAGGATATCCACATAATTATACCAGTGTGCCCAGGCATTTTAATGAGTATATTATGGTTGACCACATCGAATGCCGTAGAAATATCTTTGTAAACAGCGTGTACTTCGTTATTCCGTTCAAACGCATCAGTTATATCGTTGATATAGCCAAAAAGATTTGACGCTTTGAATCTTCCTGGCAGGAATCCATGCAGTTGGCAATTTATTAAAGGTTTTAGATGAAAGAAAAGGATGTTTTGAACTATTGATTCAAAAACCTTGCCTACCGCTGATAAAATAGATATATGTTTGTAATTTTAATATCGTCGTTATGTCGTTATGGTGACTTTTAGAAGTTTCGGAGAAAGACCCTAGTGATATATGGCACTTATCGTCACTACGTGAAGAAGACAGAGCCAAATGGAATATATACGAGGTGTGTTCAAATAAGGTGAATTTCCGTTTTTCTCAAAAAATATTTATTTATTCATCAATTTCTATTTTATGTCCTTCAAAGTAGTCCTCCTTAGATACATTACACTTGTGCCAGCGTTTTTTCTAATCCTCAAAGCAGTTCTGATATGCACTTTTTGGTATGTCCTTGAGCTCTTTCAGTGATTCGGTTTTTATCTCCTCAATCTTCGGAAAACGCCGTCGTTTCATAGGTTTCTTCAATAATGGGAACAGAAAAAAGTCGCAGAGGCCAAATTTGGTGTATACGGTGGCTGAGGCATGATAACGGTGTTGTTTTGGCCAAATAATCTCTCAAAAATTCAGCAATTTTGGAACAAACTTCAACATTTTTTCAACATTATCATCGGTTGTTCATGTGCGTCTAGAGCGAGCGGCATCATTCACATCTTCTTGACCTGTGAAAATAAGCTTGTACGACCACAAAAACGAACCACGACCACAACACGTAAACATTTTTTTGACTCTCTTACTCTCACAGTATGCCACTGTCAATATGTCAAGTGTTTTGAGCACTTCATTCCATTTTTAAACAAAATTTGATGCAACGTCTTTGATAATTTATTTTTCGATAGCAGTAGATCGCCGAACACGCAAAACACTTGGTCTTATTTATGCCTCTCACAAATAAAACAAACATGCTATATCAATGCTATATAGCTAAAACCGTGAACATATCTTCGAGATAAGTGTACCAACATAAAACATAATAATAATCGAAAGTCGAATGTACATAGCCCGAGAAATTTGCAAATTCACCTTATTTTTTGAACACACCTCGTGAAATATGTGTAGTCTGAAAATAAATCACTAATTTGTTGACCACCCTTTAGTCAGTAAGAGTTTGACATAACCTTGCAGCCAGCTGTGGGGTAGCCATGAAGATTTCACAGGCGCTCAAATCTTGGTGTAACTAGTCAAAGCCTATTCCTAATTTATCTATAAGGGAAAATAGTTCAACTATAGAGCACAGTCTCTGATTAAACTCCTCTTCCGTTTGTTTCGTAAAAATATTTACATTTGACTCGGATGCTTAAAAACAACTGCAAAAAATATATTTTTGTTTTAAATATTGTAAAAAAATATATGAAGATAATAAAATGGCAAATATATATAGATATACTAAGTTTTTTTAAGTCTTTTCATTAAATGTTTCAAAGTTTACACAATAAATGGTCAAATTTCAAAATGCTTAAAAAAAGGGGATTCAAAAATGTTGTTTGCAATAAAAATAGGTTCTAAAATCAATCATAAATCATTATAATCTAACGAATATGCTTCTCCATTTATTTAATTCAAGGTATATTTGACAGTATAACAAGAGCTGAAAGTCGAACTTGTGTCATAGAATTTATAACTTTAATTTTTTAATAGTTTTCAACCGCGAAAAACTTTGTTTATGCAAATGCAACCTGTTACACGTTTGTTAAGATTTTTGTTTGGTTTGATCACCATAATTATTTATTACCTATGTTTTGTAGTATTTGAATTGCATGGGCTCCACGCCCTCACATAACAACCAAAATCCCGTTCAATTTTGGTTGTTGTGTGAGGGCGCGGTGCCCCGAGCGGATGCCTACTTCGACACTATACTTCATTTATTTCGTAGCCCTAGACTCTATGGCGGTTCTATGGTATAGAACACAGAATACAGAAAGAGGTTTCTGTGTTCTGTGGTATAGAATAATACGGATGACTTATGTCCGTAGTGTGGGCTAAGGTAGAAATGGAATGTTTTTTATAGTACTGAGTGTGGTTTAATTAGTTTCTCTTCTATTAGATGACGTCGTACTGTAATTTGTTAAATCCCTAATTTACAGTTTTCCCTAACAAAACTACAACAGAGTATCCTAAGTGCAGATCACCAAGAGCTCCATCCAGTGTTCTAATTATTGCGTCTACATTGTGTTACGATATCATATTTGTCGACAATGGCGTCCTTTATGTAGCAAACAATCGTGTTGCTGATGAATTTCGGCCTATGTCTGCGCCGTGTCTTTGTGTTCACTCCCTCTAGTGGACAACACAATGGGACAAAAGTTGTTCAATAGCAGAGCAGGCACCTAATACCCTAGCCCACCCCCCATTGTTTCGGGTAATGTTCGACTTTTATGGATATTTTCAATGGATCGGCCATAATCTAGTGAATGGAGTTGCGAACTCTCGCTATTATCGCTTATGGCTTGTTCGAGCTCCTTAGGTGTAAGATTACATTGTAGCCACCGCATTAAAGACCGTATGCTACGACTGAGCGGTTAAACTTTCGAATTAGAATTAGTGTAACTTTTTGTTATCTATACTATTATATAAAGAGAGAAAAGGATACACTGACAGACTGACCGACTGACCCATCAACGCACAGCTAAAACAGAATGATGAAATTTAGACAGTAGGTTCCTATTATTGCCTAGACAAGTAATAAGATGGGGATTTTTGAAATTTGCAAAAAACGTTTGTTCGTAAAATTTTATCCCGTGGTCCTATTGACTGTAAATTTTGCATAAACGTTATTTAACAGATGTACACTAAGCATGTTACATAAAACTATTTATAACACCTCCAAAAAAAATAAACAGTTTCGTGTCAAAGTTTGTATTTGGGATGGGATTCATCCAAAAGTACATAGGTTGATAAAAAATTTGCACACCTATTCTGTATAAAAAAATGGTTGCCTGTAAAGTCGGTTTTACGGGCGAAGATTTTACGTGACAACGTCTTTTTCTCGGTAGAATATTTATTGATATGAATATAATTAAATTGCACAATAGGAACAAGGAATTGAATGAAAATAAGAATTGCACAAATTTTAACTATAGAAATATATTTTGTTTACTAAAACATTGTACATGTAAACTTAAACTTAACACGAGAGACTCATCGTAACGTTACCGAGCGTTACACTTTTTCATAAGTGACTCCCAGCCGCAACCTAATTTAAGACGTTGTCACGTCAATAAAAAATTCTATCTGTGTAGCTGTGTAATTTTTCAAAACTACCCTCAAAGATATAGCATGTTGAAATTTTAAATAGTGTGTCAAGGCACGCCTACACTTTTGGTCGTAGAGACATGGTAAGTAGGTTGTTTAAATGACATAGCCATCAAACGAGAACGAGAGTTATGAATATTCCACCGTGAATTTGGTGATATAGGGGTTCAAAGTTTGTATGGGAAAACAAGTTTGACTAGCTTGACAGCTTTGAAACTCGGCTGAGATAAACTAAACTGAAATAAAAAAAAGTGTTCATTGTTTTTTTGATTTTCAATCTCTACGACGAGAAATAAGGATAGCAAGTTGTCTATAAAACATATTCAACAAATTTGCTCCTATATGTTATTACTAGCTGCGCCCCGCGGTTTTACCGGCGAAGTATCCGTTCCCTTGGGAATTCCGGAATAAAAAGATATTCCAATCTATATGCCTTAAAGAATCTCTTTGTTAAACGGAAAAATCACGAGGGCCATGCCCATTACCCATGGCCAAATAGATTAAATATATTCGACCTATTTACTTAGAAACTTTTTGCTAAGCTGAAATATCAGGCTGACCAAGTAGGGATAAAAGTGATTGGTGTATACAAACCACTGCGTTACAAGATACACTTAATAATAAGGGCATGGACCAATGGTAAGGGACACATACTTTTTTTAACAGCGGAGTTATGATGATATGCTATACAACGGGTCCTTGTCCCAAAATTTTGTTGCGTGGTTTAACTCAACAAAATTTTCACTATCAGTTAAATAAATTTTCACATAAGGTTTATAATAATATTAAGAAAATCTATAGTCTACACTACAGCTCTACATCGAAGCGAAGCGAGGGCGGGCCACTAGTCCTCTTATAAGACTGATGTTCGACATAATATATTAAAACATTCCTTCAAAAAGCTAATAAAAACTATTTTTGTTTATTTCTCATGAATGTGATAAATTGCCACATAAATTGTAATTAACAATGTATTTAATAAAATACCTGAATGGAAATAAACTATTCAACAAAAAATCAATAGTACCGTAAAAAGAAGATGATGATAAATCATAGTTACTGTACTTTCGAAATCGCAATCAATCAATAGTCGAGTTACTTAGAAATAAAGAGATATAAATTTGATTTGTATAATTTTTCATCAATATCTTCCATATCTCAGGTGTCCATTCCCCGATTCAATGTAACTAGTAAACAAGGCACTGAGTTTGTTAACTTCGACACTGTAGGTAAATAAAAAATACATATTTACTTAAAATTCTTATACAGTGAAAAAATGAATCATCGTCCATTTATTAAGAGCTGAATAATAAGCGATTGATAAAATCGACCCTCGCGCTGCCTGTGACAATTCGCACTCGAATCTGACTTTACAACAATACTGAACCAACACCGACCCAAGTAGACCTCTCCCCCTTCTCTTATTATAAGCGAAATTAGAGCTTGAGGGTAAGCTTGTGGTTCCAATTTGACTGGTCTAAAGCCACCCACGAACTATTCAATATGATATTATTCAACCCCATGATGGATCACAATTTCAGACAACATTCTATTGAAACAAATGAAGTATTCAATTGATTGAATGCATATCAAATACTGTTCAATATCATCATTTTAAATTAATGGTTCCGAGACTGGTTTGGATAGGATTTGTGAACTCTGTATGCTATTTTTTTTACTTAACTCGTTTTTGCGACAGTTTTTATTATTAAATTACGTGACGTATGTTACGGGAAGATATATTTGGGTGTTGAGCCCACCCATACCCGAGGCCGATTCGGGATTCGGCCAGAGATAAAAGGTAAGGGCGGGGGAGAATATGAGTAGTGTTGTTGGGAAGATAGATTTGGGTATTATGCCCACACATACCCGAGGCTGATCCGGGATTCGGCCAGGGATAGAAGGTAAGTGCGGGGGAGAATAATATTAGCGTTGTTGGGAAGATATATTTGGGTATTAAGCCCACCCAAACCAGAGGCCGATTCGGGATTCGGCCAGAGATAGAAGGTAAGGGTGGGGAAGAATATGAGTAGAGGACGGATGAGAGAAAAGCTGGATGTAAGCAAGAGTATCAAAGAGAAGAAGGAAACAGGAGTTAACACAACACATATCTATACTTATTCGTTTACTTTCGGAACAAGTTAGAGAGTCAAAATAGGTAAGTATCTATCTAAGTTTACCTAACGTACTTATAAGTTTCTGCAGAAACCTCTTGTGACCTGACCCGATAAACGATGTCCTCACTGATAAAAAAAACTTAACAATAATAATAATTCATTTATTGTGGAGCATAGGTACAATAATGGGATATATACTAGCGGCCGGCCGCGACTTCATACGCGTGGATAAGTTAGAAATAAAGGTTCACTGCTCGTTCCCCGTAGGTGATAGCGTGATATTATGTAGCCTATATGTTGACCCGACTACTTAATAATATCCGTGCCAAATTTGAAGTAAATCTATGCAATACTTTTTGAGTTTATCCCTGACATACATATAGACATACAGAAAAACAGAAAAAATTCTAGAAAACTATATTTTTGGCTTCGGTATCGATCGTAGATCAGACCCAAAGTATTCTTTTAAAAAATATTCAATGTACAGTTTTTACGTACATGTATAGAATTATATAAATACTATATAGTAAATCCATATCTTCTAAACTAGTCCTAAACAATGGTCAAATGTCAGTATCTCAATAGGCGATCGAGCGAGGTCATCCATCGTGGCTTGTATTGCGTATTTGTTTCCGGAATACATTAATCTCTACAGTCGAATATTAGGGGAGAATCATTGAATCAAACATGAATTTACGTTGTAAGCATTAAATCAAACTGACACATTTTCAAACACTAGAGATTTTCTTTTTGCTTTAGGTACCTACTTAAATATTCATCAATAATAAAGTGTAAGCTTGCCCTGTTTACTATGTCACGCCGCCTATCATGCATTTGCAAAAGGAGGCTTAAAAGGATCTGTGTAGCGCCAAGAGTGATAGTCATTGGATGGGTGACCAAAAAACTTATTATCTCGAGTTCCTCGGTGCTTTGGAAGGAACGCCGTTGGTCCCGGCTGCATATGCAGTCTTTACCACTCACCAATTGCAACACTGGGCTCGCGTGGTGAGTCATGTATGGCCCAATTCTCCCTGTTCGATCCTTATGGAAGGCCTGTGCCTCAGTAGTGGGCACAATAATAGGCTGGTGATGATGATGTTGATAGATGGTTTCTATGATACCGCCACACGCACGTTGCCTACTTTCATCACCATCTCTTATCCCTATCCCACGATGGGTGCTCTAATTCAAAAGGATTATAATTTCTACTAATCTTGTATTCAGGAAATTAAATGACAAGCCAGATACCTACTTCATTTAATCAACTGACATTCAAAAATATTTTAATCGCCTGCCAATAATAATCAAACGTGAAAATAAATGTAACGATCTTTATGTATGTTTATATGTTGTTATGAATGATAATATAATGAAATATCTAATTAAACAAGCGGTCCAGTTAATTTATATTAATGTAAATTGGCAATGAAACTATTGGATGTACTACAAGTGGGTACATTGTTCCGGCTGATAATAGGAAAATCTGTCAACACGGGAACAATGCACGAAGTTACATGGATCAGGAATTAGCAGTCATTGTCCTAAGGACAATGGGGCGCAGGCTACGACGACGTCGACACAGCGAAATCTAATTAGATAATATTACAATTCCGCGGAAAGTGTAAGTATTCATAAATATATTAAGAGATACATATACTGAACGTCAATAATAATGCATTAGCATTAGAATTGTGTATTGTTTGGATATTTGTGCTCAAGGCCAGTTTAAAATCAATCTGCAGTGAAAACTTATTTTCTGTTTTCGTTTCGTAGCAACAACTATTGAAGCGAAGTTCCTTATCGCGCGGTACGGATTTGGGGGATGGAAGCTAGGGAAAAAAGTGTAATATTCGTCGATCGTCAATTGTTTCGTCGTTGACTTATGTTTATTTTCATTTCGTTCCAACCGAGTGTTCAACGACACTCATGGTTCCGTTTTATTTTAATCTAAAGCTCTACCTGACAAAAGCTCCGCAGTGTCATATCACAAAATTTTGGTGGTGTTGTATTTCTGTTGGCGAGCTGCAGGGTTCCATGTGTTTAGGTTCAGCTGGCTATCAAGATGATGATGGCTGGGAAACTACATTTTTCCGCCACATCTTCGCGACTGGATCCCACTTTAATTTCAAATCAGGGGGTCATAAATAGCGATATCGGATAAAATATCCGAAATATATATCTTATATGAATTCTAAATTTTGGTCATGTCTACTATGTGACCATTGTACGTATTCTCAAACAACTTTGTCAAATAAGCATAAAGTAACACGACGACGCGGCCAGCAAATAAGGCATTTTATTTCATTTTCCTTTGATGTTTCGAGAAATATTTTCTCTTTTTAAGATTTGAAAAAATGTAACTTATTAAGAATAATATATAAACAATCTACCAGATGAAGAAATTTCCCGAGTATTGCGTAAAACAATATTTTTTCTTTGCGATGAAACCTCTCAGTGTAACTAACTTTAACAGAACCAGAACAGATCACAAACTTTGCAGAAAATTGTATAGCCTTTGAAATTGCGTTTGATTGAAAAATGTTGTTTGAATGCTTTCAAAACTTTGTTTCTTAGTAGTTAGTTACTGATGTTAAACCTGAAAACCTTCAAATTGCTTACAATTTTTGTATGAACAAAATACAATGAAGAAGCCATATAAGCGGGAAGGAAAAAGTTTGCGAAAAACTTCCCTCGATAACATTGTCTAGACCAAAACAAAGTTGATTATTAGAAGAATGGTTGGGTAAAAAATTGTCCTTGTCAACAGGCTAACTCAGTGAAATATTTAATTTGTAAATTATTGTTGTACCTTTTGTTGACATTAATTAATAATATTATTATATCAAATATCGTATTCAAGCCTATAGTTGCCGAGTTATTATTATTCGTTTTGACAGAGACAAGAGTTCTATCGGAAAGGCTTGTGACCAAATACGACCTTCCAAATACACAGCAAATAGACATCGGGGGATTTTTTATTTTTTTTGAATGAATAAATGTATTTCATACTTGATTTTACACATATAGTAAAAGTTTTTATATTCAGTATAGCAATATATTTCCACACACGCATACAATGAAAATGGGTGCCACAAAAATATGAAATCTGACACGTCCTCGTGTGTCCCCTAAGAAAGACTCCAACGCAAATTGTATGTTTACTCTGCACTTCATATTGAAAGCGGAAGCGCCATCACTTAATGCAACGCTTCTCCATCAAATAAATAAGAATATCCTATATCAAATAGGTACAAAAAGTGGTTATGCTGTGGAGGTAGGTACACACATCAAAAAAGTTTGCGATCACTTTGAAAAATAGATTGTGTTTTATGTTACAGAAGCCTTTTCTGTAATTTCTTTTTCTGATTAGATTCTAAATTTTTAAGAATTAGAACGTCATACAATAAAGTAATTCAATTGTTTTTCCATATAAAAGGCATGCTGACACTCATCTCGCTGTCAATATTATCGAATTTAAAATATTTTTCACGGAAAGTTGTGATTTAAAAAATGCCACGAGGATTATTAAATGTTTTACGAGCCCGAATTGTAACTTTGAGGGAAGAACAATATTCTACGAGCGAAATAGCACGCAGAGTTGATATATCCCAATCCTGTGTAGTAACCACGTTGCAGAGGTACCACGGCATGGGTAATTTAGCTGATCGACCCAACTGTTTTGACAGCTGCTCAGAACCGCTACATCAGGTTGCTGGTAGCCCGCGACCCAACAATAAACGCCACTAAATTAAAAGAAATACTGGCCGCCTTCGACTTGAAGTTAGCACTCAGACCATTCGGAATTGCTTACACAAGGCTGGATGACAAGCACGGAGGTCTTGGCGAGCACCTTTAAATTCACGACAACTTCAGCGACGGAGATTACAGTGGGCTAGGCTCCGGCAAAACGAAGAGGAAACATTTGGCAAACTGCCTCTTCGTTGACGAATCGCGAATCAGTATTCATCCAGATAACCGACGTGTCCGTGTTTGGAGAAGACCTGGACACTCTGAAAGGCAAAGAACGGCCACGGGAACGGTTCAGCAAGGTCGTAAATATGTGTACTTTTGGGGTGGTATTATGATTGGGGCTAGAACGCCTTTAATCCCTTATCAAGGCTTCATGACGGCAGACACATACAAAACAGTCGCTATTGATGGAATCGTCAGACCTTTTCGAGTAAACCATGGGCACCAATTTGTACTGGTTGACGATAATGCGCCCGCTATTGAGCTCAACGAGTCAATGCTGCGCTCCGAGAATACGATATCACAAGGTAAGACTGGCCAGCCGGCTCTCCTGACTTCAACCCAATAGAGCACGCGTGGGATGCTCTTAAGCGAGCTGTTTGGAACCGGCAGCCATCACCCCAGATAGTGTCGCAGCTCATGGAAGCTATTGTTTGAGAATGGGACAGGTTACCACAAGAAATGCTACATAACTTGATCCTCAGCATGCCCAGGAGGATCTCCGCATGTGTTCGAGCTAGAGAAGGAGTTATTTTGTATTAGATAAACAATAATTTATTAATATATATATTTTTTAAGTTTGGTTAAACTATCTTTTTATTTCTATCAAAGTTCTATTACAATCGCCTTAGGATTGAATTATTTTTTTTTACACTAAAAAATTAAATTAGTTTTATTATTTAATTTCATAAAGTGTATTTTTAAATAAAAAAAGATATACCTAACGTAAATCTTTTCTCTTGATTAAGTTAAATTTTGAAAATATATCAGCTTTTACATGTGATCTCAAACTTTTTTTGATGTGTGTATGCTTCCATTTTATTGATTCGAAAACTATTCCTAATTATTGTTGGGTGGTGAACATCGATGAAATCTACATAAGTGCAAGAAAATAAAAAAAAATGGTGATAAATTGTAAAATATTATCACGACCGATTTTACCACACCGCGGGTCGCAAAATAAATATAATCGCGAAAAAGTTCGAGTGGTGCGGTTCATTCTAATATAAGCCTTATGCGGTGTGCGGCGTAAGGGTAAAAGTGCAACGACATGTGCACTTGTTTACAACTCATGCGCGTAACCTAAATATAAGTAGGTACTACCTGCTAGTTAACTCTCAACTAAACTGGACCTTTCTGGAATACGTAGATTGGTGTTATATATAAGCGCGTTCGGCGCCGCCCAGTAGTTACGTTTCAACACCGATTTCCGAACGAATACAGAGGTCATCAAAGCGCAAGTATGTACGGTGAGTGTAGTACTGTGTGTTTATAAAAGAACTCTGTAAACTGTGTGGTGAATAAAGTCCTGTCAAGCGTGAATTGACATATAATTTCGAACTCCGCGTAACAACATACAAGCCTACATAGAGAGTTTTGTACACAAATCTCCATCTATCAGATAACCTTTTAGAGTTTCCTACTCAAGGTGATACCTAAAATCCTATTGCTAAGCTTTTGCTAAGCGTCCGTCTGTTATCCCGCCCATCCATCGGACGCAGGCTGTGCACCGGCTGTACTTTCTGGAAGACAGCAGATTTTTTTCTTATAACCACTTACCTCACTTTATCTGATGTAAAGTGTACCTAAGTGGAGTGGAGAAACGTGCGCCTCTTTAGTCATTCCCGCCCTGGCGGGTGAAAACCTTACCCCGTGGTGGTCTGGAACCTCACTTACAGGTAGATCACAACATGCCTAAAAGGCAAAGGTGTTTACTTTTTGCAATGATTTGTGAACAGTGAAATACATTGTTTGCATAGCCGCATCACTTTTGATGAAAGCTTATATTCCATTCCTCGTGGATTTCCCGCGTTTTAACTGTTGCTTTCTGTGGCTTAAATCAGTTCAGTCTGAAAGCTGAGGTTGCACAGAAGAGCTCTCCAATTAAAATAAACTATTATTCACTTTACTTTTCCTTTTATGAAATTCCATCTTTTTAGAGGTGACATTACTAGCCATATACAAAAATTTCAAAAAATACAACCAGACGAATAAACTACAAATTGATATTATACAAAAAGACTTTATCCTCGACCAATGTAATTACCTAAATAAATTATAACAAATTAATCTTTGTTATTCTGTTGCTGTTCTATGTTCAAACTAACGTAATAATAGTAATATTAATAATGAAACAGCAAATGATCACATCGGCATATTATTTGTGTATTTATTATAATAAATACAAAACATACGTCGATGTGAATACCTGCACACACGGTTACATTACAATAGTTTGTACGGGAGTCTGGCACAAAGTTCTTTTGTCATGATTATCGTGGAAAATCCGATCGAGGGAAGCGTACCGGTCGCTTTCAACATCGGCAAACTGCATTATGAGTTATCTGTGCCTGGGCTATTGTTGGACTCCGCAACTCTATAATCTACTGTTCTGCGTGAAACGGCACGGTAGACGCCGCGTTAGAACTTGTAGTGTAGCCCGCAGTTGAGCTCACAATCCCAGGCAGGGCTGTCATACTGATCATACAAGTATCACACATTAAAGATTCAAATAAACCCAGAAAAAATATTTTTAATTGTCTTGATAGCCATTTTATGCTAGCTATATTGGAAGCCTAGCCTAGCTTTGCCCCCCCCCCCCGCTCTGAAAGCTAAACTATTGGCTTGAAAAACTTGGAAAAGTTCATATAATAGTGCTTATTATGAACTTTCAAGAAAAACTATAACGGTTAAGATAGATTTGTTAGTTTAAGAGTAATAGTCGTTCAACTTTGGTGAAAAAAAATTATTTACTTATTCAAAATTCCTTAGAAGAAAACATTAATAGTGACAAAGATGAAGTTACTCTAGCGTAAAACCTTGCATTGCAACTAAATCTAAAAAAAAAACTATTTAAAAACCACAGTAAAATATCATTAGTTCCACAACGCTACCGCGAGTACCAACGGCAACGGCTTCTGAGTCGCGCTAACGTTACGTTTTTATATTAAGTATCTAGACACTTGAAAAGATCGGCGGTTATACCGCATCATCCCCTTCTCAGGGGATGATTGCTTCAGATGAATATCTTTTAGTCAGTGAGAGACTGACATAACCTTGCAGCCGGCATAGGGTGGCCATATATCGTATTGATTTTGAGTTTGAATACAGTTTGACTTTAATTTAGGTATTTTAGTTGAGATATATAGTTTGATATTAATTGTTTTTTCTAATTTCCGATATAGAAAATAAAGACTTCTGCTCAAATATATTGTGGTAACTACAGACAACTACGGAACCCTACATTGCGCGTGGCACGACACGCACTTGGCCAGTTTTTTTATATGTTTGAATAAATTTTAGCATTTTGTTAGTTCTGCATTCATATTTAAATTTTTTATCTTTTTATTAATGAATTTTTACTTTTTTTATAATAATTGATTTTTAGTTGTGAACCCTGTTCAACCTTAACTACTCAATAGTGTCCACTGGTTGGCGTAGTTTTCATCTTGTTATTTTGATTGCTAAGTCTCTTTTAAAGAAATAGGCGATTTTTCTGCAACGTTGCAAATAAAGATATAAAAAGTTATATATATATTGTATACATTATTTTTAATTTCGACACCAATTTAAGTAAAAGTAAGTAATATAAGGCTTGTGTTTACTTGCAGTTACAAAGTCTTTTTTAAACTAGCAGCTGCCCGCGACCTTAGTTTTTGAGAATCACTCAGGAAACTAACATTTTTTAGGGATAAAAATGTCCTCTGTCTTAATCTAAGTAATAAACTATGTGTGTGCCAAATTTCATCTAAAATGCTGTTCAGCTGATTTTGCGTAATTGAATAACAAACGTACGAACGCACATTTATAATATTAGTGGGATATGTTAGTTACCAAAGCATATTTAGTGATAGTAATTATTTATTTTAAAAGGTGTTATACGTTATACATATTGAAAAAGAAAACGACGGGTTGCACTCCGGGAGTGCCAGCAGAAGTGAAAACTTGAATATTAACGTTGTGCATTTTTGATATTTTGGAATGGTTAGGGAATAATTTTGCACGAATTCCTTTAATTATCAGTATAAATATACTATCATTTATGTGGTAGAATACAATATTTATTTATTGCGCTATCGTACACAAACATGACAATTTATATTACATTAAAAAATTACATCTCTCAGAAAAATCAACTTACATGAATCACATTTAAGGCACCTAGTGACATCTATTGTAAGAAATGCATTTTCTTCGCAATAAATCTGCCACCTGGAAGTCCCAGATATATTATTATAATCCGATAAAATAAAATATTACTATGTTTCGTCCAATATATTGGAAGTCAACAACCTTTCTAATTTTATTGTTTCGTCTTACGAGTCACGTGTCCACGTGTCCGGACGCGAGTTTAACATTTTTTCCTAAACAAAAAAAAAATGTACAACGCCGCTAAAGAAGTTTTCACTTCAAAAATTACAAATTGAGTCTTCTAAAAAAATAATACTTCTAAAAATGAGGAATTCTTGTAATCAAATTTTTGTATTGGGCTTAGCTTACCAAACAACTCAGTCTTCGTCTGCCACGAAATATTACCTAGTTAAGGTAAGGTATGTTCTCTTCATATTTATTTCTACCTAAAGGTAAGGTATAGAAGTCTTGAAGAAAATTCAGGATGGAATATAATGCCAAAGGGTTTGTATCTGCCTCGTTACAAAAGCTACGGTCACCCTTTCACGGTTTTGTAAAGTTTTTAGAACATATATGGGGCTCAGACTGACCCATTTGACAATAATATACTCCACATCTTACCCATTATTGAGTGTGAGAGGAAACTATAAACGTAGACTGCTCCGGCAGAGAAGCATGCATGCATCACCTTGACGATCAGTCAGTGTATTCTGTAAGAAAAAATTCACTATTCGCCGGTGGGATTTGAAATTTGTTTTCTAATTTCAAATCACAAGCAAATTCCGCGTTGATCTGATTAGCAGTACCATGTTTGTTTTTACAGAACAGCTCAGTTGAACCCAATTCTTTTACCACCGTCTTAAGTTCTGGTAATCATATTCACTGTAGGAACACGACACTAACGAATGGTTTTAGTCTGTCTGCAGTAGTGAAAGGTTCAATCCCACATAATTTCTATTGAACTGACAATGTAATGATACCGGTACTCGGAAAAAAGGTTTAATGAATCCATAATATAGATAAGCCCCCTTAAATCAACCTTTCACTCGGCACTATTACAATATTAAAACCATTTCGCTCGATTTGGCCGTTTGACTGAACACAACAGCACTGATACCGAACGCTTTCATTGTTGGAGGTGACAACTGAAAGCATTGTGCCAAGCAGCCATTACCGCGCCATTGTGACAATGTTAACATATCGTTATCTAGATCAAGCGCCATCTATTGTCCGACGAAGGAGACTTTTGTAAAGAACGCTATTCCTTTTTACTGTTTGTGGGGGGTCGGATAGTTTTGTTGCGATTTATCGATCGTTTCGCATTGGTATATACCTATAATATGTATTATACCTCAACTCATTAAGATACTTCTGTAATAGTATGAGAAATTCTAGTTCAATCAGTAATCACAAATTAATTATTGTAAAATTCAAAAGTTTAATCAGAAAAAATATTCGGTAGCTAGTTACTTTTCTATAACCATAACGGCTACGTAGTAGCAATTGTAGCAGTGTCTACGACGTGCTACGAATTACATAATTAGAAAAATTTTCAATGTGTGTAGAAGTCTATAGGGTAAGATAAATTGATTATAATCTTTTGTTTCTTTTACTCGTATACGTTACAGAGGAAAGTTGTAGTAAAATGAAAACAAAGGAGGTACTTTAGCAAAAGTTAGTGAAAATGGGGATAACGTTTAACTTTTTTTCTTTGTCTACAGATTATTAAAAATTATCAGACATGTTTTTTTTCTATATGAACAAAATCAAAACATCACACAGATATATTGATTCAAAATGACGCTTACGTCACGTCCTAGTACAATGTTTACTTAGAAGTAACGTCACGAGCCCCCACCCCCTTTGACGTGTTTATCTTTGTAATTCTTTGGTTGATTGACAAAAGAAAAAGTTCTATTATTTTTTTATTTAACTGTCGGGCTAAATAGGATTTTGTTTATTACCCCGTCATCCCTACTGTAAAGGATTTCCTAACTGAATTCTTTTTAAAATTGACATATACGAGTACAACTATCTTCTTAAGTACCGATATTATTATACTACTAACTTGTTTAAAAAAAAATGTGTATTTACATTATATAACGGAACAACATCTTTAATTGTTCAGTGAATAAAAAATGACTGTAACTTTAATGACTTAATTTTATAGTCAATTGATCACATCCCAAATTTAATGAAAACTGTCCATATCTCGCTAGAATAACGATGACGCGCTGCTTAGGCGAACTGACCATTGTTACACCACAATACTGGTTAATGAGATGAGGTCCATCCGTGCTGGACAATAACCCCCCAGCCACCCTAGATTTTATTAATTAATTTATTACAATGGAACCGAACCGGCCCACGGCACTATTGGTCCATTGTAGCGATAGTGACTTGCCAACTGACCTTCTATTGACTTTGCCCCGATGTAGATGAGCTTTGATGAATATTGGGGTTGTGTAGTTAAAGTTAATACTATAGTACGGTGTATCCATTACTGGTTGGTATATGAGTGGGCTTTATTTATACCGAAAAGCGAGATCACAGTGATTATAGAAAATATGTCAAGTAGCTGACTTTTATTAAATTTTAAAAATAGTTTTCCTTATTACAGCGGAAATGTCGTTTGAAGATGTAGGTATATTGTTTTGAATATAATTTATTGATTTTTAGAAGAAGTATGATATAGCTTAATTATGTAATATTGTGTATATTTTATTTTTTAATTGTTGTCATTGAATAGCTTTCTTAAACAGGTGATTTGGTGACTATGTATGTATCAAAAAATATTTCAACGTGCTTTATAAACCACTCTATCATATATTTGATCTGCGTGAAAACACAAGAAACATTTATGTAGTAAGTTTATTAATCTCTCTTGGTTCGGTCCTTCATGTCTGAGGATCGTGGTCATCGTCAGAGTTGCACCTGGAGCGAACGATCTGCTTCCACCGGTTTCTGTTCAGCGCCTCTCTTACCAATGTATAAAATTTGGATGAGGATGAATCTTTAATTTGGTCGGTCCATCTTGTTGGAGAACGAATGCGCAATCTTTTACCTTTGGTGTTCCCAACCATAATAAGTTTTTCCAAGCATTGCTTCTGCGCACTATACAGCCGAAATAAGAAAGAATACACTGCCGTCATAAGGTAGAGAAAGGAGTTTTGTGCAAAGCTGGGTCAGACAGGATCGATGCATTAGTTGGTTTTGCTGTCCAAGGTATTCTTAGCATTCCTCTCTAACACCATATCTCGAATGCATTAATTCTTTGCCTTTCTCGGGATAGTCCACGTTTCGACTCTATACAGGAAGATAGGGAAAACCAGAGCTCGTATCAATCTAATCTTAGTTTTGATACCAATTCCTCTTTTCTTCCAGATGTTGCTTAGTCGGGACATAGCATTTTTAGCCCTCTCGATTCTTTTTTTATCTCGGGGACACAGCTACCGCCACTGTTGATTTGAGAACACAAGTATATGTTGTGGTTGAATTCTTTAATGACAGAAATGTTGCAGTCCCTGTTTGTTAGCTTTCCGGCTCGATCAACTTTAAATTGATGTTGTTGATGATGTTTGAAGCAGGTGTTGGCGATAGTAAAGTTTTCATTATAGTAGAATTGACCACGAAGACGAATTTATCTACCTCCAGTGTTATTTCGGTATCTATTATTATAATTAGCGATATTCAGAGCTTGGTTGGCGGCGCAATATTTATACGAAGCCACAACCGCTCCATAATATCCCATTGTTTTTGAAGTACAATGAAGTACTGGCCTTTAAAATAGCCGCTCTGAGTTAGCATATGAATAAAGTGGACAAAGCCTTCATACGTCTATAGAGGAATTTTATTAATTGCGCTCGGCGACTACAAAGCTTCAATGGACCGATTGTAATGACGATTTATGCAAAATTCAGGATAGGAATAGAGAAATTGGGAGTGTGTTTAATAAATGCAGTCTACATGTGCAATGGAGATAACACACGATTTCATTATATATTCTTAGAACGAAGAAGAAAGTCTTTAATGATTAGTGCTACAACTTATTTAATTGTTCATAACTTCTGGCTTATTAACACGTTCTTTGTTACTAAGCCAGAAGTTATGCTACATATCAGGCAAGATGCTAATTCTATTTTTAATAGACGACAAAAAAACGGAGGAGGCTATCAAGTCGACGCGTATATTTTTTTTAAAACATCAATTTACCAGCAAAATCATTTTTTTTAATAAAAAAAACCTATTATCATAATTGTAGTGGTGTAGTATGTCTTACATTCTATCCAATACATTCAACGATGGTCCATTCGCAAAGTAAACTTGGAGCAAAATTTAATTTTAATATTGCTGTATGCATGTAACAGTAAAAGATTGAATTTTGATACGAACCCGGCTACGGCATTCATCTCCGGCCGGCCGTGCATTCTGCGAGCACGACGCGCGCCGCGTAAGTACTGCTACGTGTATGATGTGCCATTATTATTATCGGGGAATAGGTATGATTGCTGGGTAAATTAAACGAAATTTTATTAAGTCCGTCAGTGAGATTGTCATGAAATAATGGATTCTTATTTTTCTTTTCTTAAGTAATCAAAATATCTATATATATATAAAAAACTCAAAGGTGACTGACTGACATAGTGATCTATCAACGTACAGCCCAAACCACTGGACGGATCGGGCTGAAATTTGGCATGCAGGTAGATGTTATGACGTAGGTATCCGCTAAGAAAGGATTTTGATCAATTCTTCCCTCAAGGGGATAAAATAGGGAATGAAACTTTGTCAATTTTAAACCGTTCGGGCTGAGGCTGTGCATTCAGGTATAAGAAGAATCATAGATGAATGTCATTGTGTATAATACAAGCCTGAGAACAAAAACTTTAGTCTATACTTTAGCTCTACACTGAAGCGGAGCGAGGGCGGGCCGCTAGTTATAAATATAAAGCGCGTCAAAGTTTAAATCCGCACTCCTAAACTTTGACGCGCCCGCTCGTGACGTCACTTCAAAAAAGTAAAAAAAAGTTGTACCAAGGCCATGACGCCATACGGGATTTCAAATCAATATATCTCTGTTAAAAAAATTGGTCATCGTCCCTATACTAAGTAGTGTGTTCCTTAAGTAGTGTTTTATAAAAGTAGAAAATTCTTTACATAGTGCAATTACACTTGATCGTTAGCCCGAATACGATGGCAATGGAATTCGGGTAAACGACTAAGTATAAATGAATGGAGTCGAGTACACCCGTATTCGGGTAGATTTCATTTTGTTTACCCGACACCGTCATTCAGCCCGTATTTAAGCGTAAATATTGCTTCGGGTGCCCGAATTCGAGTAATGTCTTTTGTGCACCCGTATATGGGCAACCGACCAAATATAATTGCGGCGTAAGTATGATTGGTTACAAATTCCGAGATGTTATTTTCATAATTAAAAACAAAAAAAAAACATTTACTTCGAGCAACATAACTCATAATAATCATAAAGAAGTAGGTACATGTCACTAAAAATACAACTAATCAATTATTTAATTTAAAATTAATTCAAAACAGTAGTTATTAATTTAATATAATAATTTAGTGTACAGTCAACAGTTTAATTTTATTATGTCAAAGGGTATGATTGTTTTGGAAAAGGAAAAAAAGGAATTGCAATCTTGTATATTTTTTTTCGAATAACATCTAGCCATATTTCGTTATTTCATTGACGATTGCTAGCATTTTCCAAGCGGAGCAGGTGCGCAGCGAAGACGTCGCGTACACGCAACGTTTCCGTTACCTGTACGGTGCGGTGTACGATTAGCGGTGGGCATTTAAACGAAAAGCGCTTAAATAAGCGCGCTTAAAATATTAAGCTGTAAGCACGCTTTTAAGTATAAGCTTTATAAGCTTATCACTTAAAAAGTGTGAGTAAGCTTTTCACTTAAAAAAGTGGAAGTATATTTTTTACTTAAAAAGTGCAAATCCCGCCATCTATGTCTTTGCCAGGAAACTACATACTTCGATCCTTCTAGTCCACTACAGTATCGTAAAATGGGTACGCGGAATTCCTTGGTACTAAATATTTCACAATATCACAGACATAGAACGCGCGACTACAGCGCCGCGTCGGCGTGCCATCTTTCGTGAGCCGGTTAATACAGAATGCGAATTATTATAATGCGACGTAAAAAAATGCACTTTTTTAAAATTTGGTCGGATAACCAACGCTTTTTTCGTTAAAAGCGTTTAATTAAACGAAGTCGAAAAGCAGTACGCTTGTCACTGTGACGGGGTAAGAGCGCGTGGGTGTTGTACGGTGTGTTTGCATGTTTGCTTGACGTGTTAATGCGTTTCGTGTATTGGTTTAATGTGCATATAAAATAGTTAAAAGTATGTATATAAAATCAATGAACTTTTAAGTACGCCTGGATCACGAGTATATTAACTCCAGACAGTCCTAAGCTTGTAAACTAAGAAGGAAAGTTCATTGACTATTATAAAAATGTTTATTATAAAATCTAAATTCAATTGAAAATCTTTCGTTTTTAATGCCAATCAATTCATTAGGTTTAAAAAAAATAATAATAAAAATTTCATTAATAAGAAGAAAAAACGCAATAAAACACTTAAACACATTAAAAACGACAATAAACTTTTCACGCTTTTTTAAACGATATACCTAAACGAAAACACAACACAACGTCGCGCTTTTTACGCATGCTTTTAAACGTTTAAGCCAATAAGCGTTTAAACGAAACGACAATAAACTTTCACGCTTTTTTAAACGATATACCTAAACGAAAACACAACACAACGTCGCGCTTTTTACGCATGCTTTTAAACGTTTAAGCCAATAAGCGTTTAAACGAAAAAGCTTTTTTTCAAGCGCGCTTATTTTAAAAAGTACAACGTTTAAACGCTTTTAAGAAATAAGCCGTTTTTTCCATCTCTATGTACGATACACTCAGTAACATAATGGATTTCGGAGAGGAAACATTGCTGTTAGCTTAATGGATTCGAAGATGCAAAAAAATTAACACGAATACACCGGCGCATTTGAGAGTATCCGTTATCAAACCAATCGACTGCAAGAGGACGTGTACAATGTGTAATCCAAAACAATTTCGTTTCTACCCTATTCTATGAGTTGTTACACTTGATTTAATCTGATATAAAATCTAAAGATACACACATAAGACTGTTGTGTCCCGGTTGTAAAGGCATGCCCATGAGACTGTACATAATAAATTATTAATGACGTCCACGGTGCTATTCGCAACGACAACGTTGCGGTCACGCAACGTGTTCGGTGTGCGGCCGGTGCGGCTTTGCCGCGCTTCGCTGCGCGTCCACTCCGCTTTAAAAACGTCGCCATCCGTCAGTATGATAGAACCTAATATCTAACGAATGCTAAATATATACGAATGTCCGTCTGGAGAAGAAACCTTGGCCGCTTACCATCAGGCAGACTACCTACCTGATTGCCACATTATTGTCTTTATGAAAACAATTTTTAAAATCATGGTAAGAATAAAAAAAAATACATTTCTTCCCCCACAGTTCTAGTTATTTTCCTATCTCAACAAATATCGAGAGAACTCGAATTATCTTATTATTTTTCCACTATGCCATCCACCGAACCGGCGAAAGTTATAAAGGCGAGAGATCAAACGCAGCACTGGGGCATGGCAGTCGGCCTTTTTAGTCCGCTAATAAAATGAAACTCTCCATTGCCCAGAGACGGCCGCTAGGTGGTTTACAACAATTTTCTTAACTACTGACGAGTTCGGCATGGGGTGGTTTGATAAGATGAAAATTCACAACCAATGACCATCCATCTAGGATGGATTTGGACCCCTAAATTAGGAACAAAAATAAATTATGGTGAAATACGGCGCCACCGAATGACATAGGTAATATGATTTCACAGTGGTTTTATGATTATATTAACTTTTTTGACTAAGGTGGAAGTTACTTAGCGTGAAGGGCCGTCCGATCGGATCGCTAAATTTTTTTTTTCATTAGGAGTGTTTTTGTTGTGATATATGTAAAAGTATCAGGTTTTGGTGTAGTCTTGAAAATATTATTATGGGTACAAAATTTATAAATTAATCTCATATTTTGTTTTGTTCCAGATGACTTCTTTTTCTAATCTCATCAATGCGAGTGAGTTATACATTTTCGTACAAAATGTTGCAAAAATTAGTTAGCTCAATATTGTTTGAATAGTATTAAGCTTTAATAAGAACTCTTAAATAGAAACCATAAACAAAGCGCTCATAATAGCAAAAAATAGTTATAAAGGCTTTTGCTTGATGAGACTTGAGTAGACCCTCGCCCACATGATCTCAACAGACTGTCAATAAATTTCCAATAAAATTGTTATTTTTTTATATGATTAATCAAATCATCAGCCTGTTAATGGCATGACTGAAATAAGCACTTGACTGTATTAATCGAATTTGTAGCGCCATGTAATGAATTTACATCTGGGAAACGAGGGAATTACATTTTTAAACGATCAATCTGAAGATTTCTCCAAACAATTGCTAACTATGGTAAAAACTGTGTTCCTTTTAAATTTTAGCATTCATTTCCTCCAAATTATTGTTAGCGGTACAAAGTTCGCCCGCTCAGCTAGTGACTAACAAAGAAATATGAAAAACTGGGTTTTGTTGATAAAAAAACACTTTTTTCTCATTGTAAGTATATTAGTTAGCGATTCGTGTCCTTGGCTGTATTAGACGAGGGAGTTCAATTAATTGCTAAAAGCGCGCCAATAGATTTTGTTCAAACGAAAAACTACCTTCGTTTTTTTTGCAACCATGTGAGAACGAGAGACTACAAATAAGTACGTAAGAAAATAATAATGCGGCAATTCCAAAATTTAGAACGCCCAATGGCTATCTTTGACAGATAGACTGAACGTTGAATAATATTACATATACTCAATATCACTGGTTAGGTTAGAGACTGAAAAATCTTCTATCCCATAAGTCTACGCTAATATTAAAGGCAGCTAATCATAAACGACAACGCGTCGACTCGGCCAGATTCTGACAAGGCCGTGGCGATGTCAAGTTCGCCACCACGTATCCCGGTGAAGCTCTGCAGACTAGTAACAATAATGGCCCAGCCCATTGTTTGGGTCCGTGGCACATTACGCCTTTGTCTTTGCCCTCTCCCGCTCACACTGCGGCCAGGAAACAAGTGAGCCTTTATTTCGCCTCTTTTTGTCTCTGAGTATCGCTGCTTATTGTCTTCATTCGATTGTTCGGAGCACTTCAGAGGGCACATTGTTGTGAACTGCGTCGTTAGTGCTGAGCTGGCGGATGCGATGCCCTAAGTGTCGTTTGAATTTTAATACTCCGCGATAGAGGATGTATGTGAACCGTGTGTGGAGATGTAAGTACACTGAAAAGTTGGTAGCATGTTGGTAAAGTTTTGTGCTTTGTTGTTGTATTGTAGATGAGGCACTGAAATTATGTAGAGACTGCCTGACATTATTTGATATTTTTAAAGCTGTATATGGATAGCGCGCGTATTCTTTTGCTATCTACGCGTATTGGGACACGCTGGCTACGCATTCAGCTCCTGTACAGGTAGCTGCGAATCTAAACGCGAGACCGAGTTATTCACTATTTTAGAAATTTGAATTCCATGCATCCATTTTGCTGTCCAAATAAAGCGTGCCCGTGCGTGCAAGTTGCCTTTGACGCGCGATCAAAAATGCACGCGACGGTGGTGTCTAGCCAGCGAGGCAAATCGGGCAGTACGCGTTCCCCAAGGGTGAACGCGCTGTCCGTACGAAACCTAAGAGTGAAAGGGCGAGTATTTATCTAAGCTTAGGTGGAAATTAGGAGAGAACAGCAGCAGAAACACACAAAATGAAAACACACAATTTTTTAAATACTTCTTGTTATGACAATCACTTGGGACTTTTTTTTACCAGAAGCACATGCGGGGACAGTCAGTCAATGTTATGTTTCGCCTTTTGAGAGATTAGTACTACATGATTGCCACTGTGTCCTCATAGAACTATCTCTATTTATTTATTTATCTTTACATACATGTAGCAATTAAGTTAACTATTCACATGTTGCCCCGATGAGTCGACCTGTTACCGGGGCCATATAATTTTATTTACCCATATTTCCCAAATACTAGGGACTAATAAAACGTTACTGAAATTGTACGAAATAATTTACAAATATTAAGTACTCTCGGACCCGACATTTTGTCTTGATGGATAAAAATGTTTAAAAAATCTTAAAACCCCACTGCAATAGATTTTTTATCAATTACAGTTCAAAGTTATTTAATTTTTAGCAACTTTACCCTATCGCCATACTATTTATCTCCAACAATCATACTGGTTGACTAGTAGAGAATGCCTATGGCATTAAGTCCGCCGTATGCTTATGTTTGGCAATAAAGTTTAAATAAATTTAAGTTTTCAAAAATTTTCTAATTTAAACGCAACTTCAATGTTGTTATCTTTTGGTGAGAACCGTTACAAACCGTTCGATCTACGTTTCTTTTCTGCACCAACTAAACTATATCACGGAAAACAGGTTTTTCTTTTTTTTTGTCTTTCATGTGATCGAGCGATAAAAACAAATGTAAGCATGTACTTACTAAAATTTCAGAAGGACACTACGAAGCGCAGCCCACAGCAACGGGACCTCGGAGTGACAGGTGCTTGTATAGAAAAAACTAAATGCTATCATAAATACTTTTTTGAGATTTTATATAATTTAAATGATTTTCAACGAATAACCGATTTTCAATACAAATTTTCATCCCCTATCTAGTTAGATAGGGGATTTTTGTTGCGAACATAAAACTAGGTAGTTACCTAGTTTTATGTTCTCAACAAAAAGTAACACATGTCTTTCTTCGAGGTTTCCCTTTGCTTTTATATCAAAATTCATCAAAATCAGTTCAGAAGTAAGTAGAAGTAGAATGGACATGAAAGCGGAACACAGAGAGTAACTATCGAATTCATAATATTGGTATAAATAGAAAGCTTAGTGCCCACGTGTCCAGCTAAATAATAAAAAACATATTGACACGAGTTTCCGCCAAACTCCAGCGAGGCAACGTAGCAGCGCTGATTCCACAAAATTATCCGTCAAGCAGCACATATTGACGTCGATATCGCGGCGACTTATCTCCGAATGATACAAGCTACAACAGCATCTTTAGTTAGCATTGTTCGCGGCCCCATTGTGTTGGGGGCTTTGTTACGGCACGCCCCGTTTTTTCCTTTTCGCCCCCGCAGCGGGCCGTTGTACCCTGGAACGGGTACAAGGGTTGCCGTTGTAATTCCCTGTTTACATAATGAGTGACGGTTTTGTTTTGGCTGGACGATACGGTGTGTGAGAATTTTTATTTTAACTGGTTAATGTCATACTGGGCTAGGTAATCGCTGGTAGGTCATTTTCGTAGCAAGTTCTTTTTACAGGGCACAGGATGGTTAGTGTAAGTTGAGTACAGTCGGAAAGATATATGGTCAAGCAGAAAATTGTACTGCTCTTGGAAACTTCATGTCCTTAATATCTTTAGTAATTAGTAATAAAAGGTTTACCTCGACACAATAACTGAATTTTGAGCCGCTAACTGGATAGTTTAAGGCTATAGAAAACGGCGCCTGTTACTTAATTTACTTGACTTGCGCGAAGGGACTAGCACGATCAAAAAGTGTCAACACGGTGCCAGTGTTAGCATGCTGATCAGGTTGGCACCAGCCACTGTATCAATGAAAGTTTGCCATTTAGACAAAAAATCTTACAGCAAAGGAATTTGAATAGTAATATTCAAATAAATTAATTGTTTGAGAACATTATCCTTATATTTTAATAATACCAAATATCATCAAACATTACATGTGGTTATTGTCCTCTACTGTTCTTGCTTTATTAATACATATAATCCCTAATATATGTGCCGTGGGCGAGTGTCACACGGCGTCGCATCGGATCGCCACATTCCATAGTCGTATTTCCCGTATTTTCCATACACAATGTTGCTACTTTGCAAAGCTCTCCTCAAGTCTCCAAATGCTCTATTGATGAGCACCGAGCAATCTCGCTATAGCGAATTAACACTATTCATGGGAAGTTTTGAAAGAGGACTACTCTCATACAATTTGGTCGCATTCATAAAGATTCTCTCCTAAGGCAGCGCTGAATGAATAGGTTTATATTCTGTATTTTAGTTTCAAACTTCGTGTCAAAGATTTTCGCGTGAAAAGCGCGTGAAATTGTTATGTGTCTTTGAGCTTTTAAGTTCGGATCTCATAATTAATATATCAACTGTTATATGTTCAAATAGAGGACAATAATTTTACGATGAATAGATTATAGAATCAGATTTTGAAAGTATTCGTTTGTATTTTGTTGGATAGTCAAGTAAAGGATATCTTACTTTGGCATTTAATAAATTAAACGACTGCACCTACCTACCACGGTAAGTTTCGTTGATTACGCATAGTTACTAGTTTTTCATTTCTTAATAAAATAAATGTTCTTAGGGTTCTATAGTTAGGTATTCACTCCAACCCCCATAGCATGAGCACCGCGATATGATATATAACGCGTTTTTAACACGCTCAATTGTCAAATTACTATGGAGTTTGACAGTTAAACGCGATAAAAAACGTGATATAATGTAAATTTCAGTGTTCATACTACGGGTACAAGGCTGACTATCTCCATCAGTGGTAGCTCGACAAAGTAAATAAAATAATCATTAGTCTGACGATGCAGACCTGAAAAGGCTGCGAAACGTCAATAAATAAATAAATTTAGTACGTTCACCCGTAAAAACTAGTTTTATTTAATGAGTGATGTGCATGAAAACATTTTTTTTTATACGCAGGCAAAAATACTACAAACGACGGCGCGTTTAAGAGGCACACCGCCAAACGGACCTCACACCTGGCTCCCGCAAGCCTTACGAGCCCCAGCAGTGGCTGCCCACTGAGGACTCCGTAACCCTTACGGGTGCTTTACGGCATAATATTCGCTAAAAACCCTGCGTACACCCTCTAAGCTGCTTAGCGCGAAGCCGCGGGATCCCCGTTTAGGGCTTCTTCCGTGTCTCCGCACCTAGCAGCCTCCCGTCCTTGCCGGGGCTCCGCGGCAGGGGTCTCCCGGGGTATCGCAGAGACCCTGCAGACGTGCGCAGAATGGCCCGCGCGTGGGGGCTGAGTACGCCCCCGGTCCGCTGCGGAGGGCTACTTGGGCGTGCCCATGTAGCTCCCTCCGCCGCCCCCCTCTTTGCAGGACAGAACTACAAGGGGGGGCTGTTGCACGGGGTCCGTCGGTGGCCGGCACAGCTGTAGCAATGCCGGTCAGCGAGGGACCCCCCGGGTAGGGTCATGGGACGGGCGCAGCCAGGGCGAGCCGACGTCCTCTCCTACCTGTCCTCCTTTAGCGGGAGAGAGCGGCCAGAGGATCATCCTCCTGCTCCCTCTCAGCCGCCTCCTTCTGCGAGATAACGTCCTCGCAGAAGGAGGCCTCCCACACCCTCTCGCTGCGGAACATGGCCTCCACCATACACCGCAGCGAGAGGGCTCCGCATCCCCGCGAGCTTATCGCGGCGCTGGTGTCGCCAGGCCGGGCACTCCAATAAGGTGGTGGGCGTGTCGTCCGGGGCACCGCAATGATGACATTGCGGCGTTTCCTCCCGACGTGCGACAGCAGATAGTGACCGAAGCATCCATGCCCGGCCAAGATCTGCACCATGCGGAACGTGAGGCCGCCGCGCCGGCGACTCACCCACTCCTCCAACACCAGACGAATAGCCTCAATCGTCCGGTGGCCGGCGCTCACTTGGGCGAGTGCCTCATCCCATCGCCGCAAGGCCTCTGCCTGCGCGATTTAACGGACCTGATGTGCGTGAAAACCTAAGAAACAAATAGTTTAAGTTTTGATTACCTATCACCGTCTTCCAGATCATATGCCAGTGTGAATATTCCTTCGGGTGCCCAAATTAGAGTAATCGAGTAATGTCTTTCGTGCACCCAAATACGGGCTAACGATCAAGTGTAATTGAGTCATCATACCATCGTGTATGACGACGAAAACTTCATACCAATGATCTTGATACCTACGTTGTACAACATTATACGGTATACAACTCACAACCGTCGGATTTATTCAAAACTTTTGCCACTTACAATAAAATTATGTAATTTATTGTTGCCAGCGGACTGTTATGACCTAAAACCTTTGAAAAAACACATTTTTAGGGTTCTGTAGTCCTGACAAAGAACCCTTATAGTTTCGTCATGTCCGTCTGTCTGTTCGTCGTTCTGTTGAGGTTTTGCTTAGAGACTATTGGCACTAGAGAGCTATAATTTTGACGAAGTATATAAATCAATCACGCCAACAAAGTGGTAGAATAAAATTTCGAAAAATATTTTTAAGGGTAGCCCTTCATGTACAGTAGGGATGATTTTTTTTTCATCGTCTACCCCATTGTGTGGGATATCGTTGAATATCTTTTAAATGAATGACTTTTAAAAGCTAAGACTATTTTTCGATTACGGGGTCCGTTCGGCAAATATTAAACTTTAAAGTGGTAACTTTTGTTCGAGTGGGGCGTCCCCCCCTCTAAAAGCTTAACTATAAGCTTGAAAACTCTGGAAAAAAAATAGTGCGATTCATGAACTTTTAAGGAAAATTGTAACCGCTAAAATAGATCAGGTAGTTTAAGAGCAATAGTCGTTTAACTTACGTATTAGAAATTTTCTTACCTAATAAAAATTCCTTAGCGGAAAACATTAAAAGTGACTTAAATAAAGTAATTTCTTAAAATAAAATAAAGACTTCCTCTGAAATATATCGTGGTAACGACGGGAAACTACGGAACCTTACACTGCGCGTGGCACGACATACATTGCTTTTGGTATTGCAACCCCTCGTTTACACCAAGAAAAAACTCATACACTACTTTTACACAAAACTTGTAGAATACTTGTTGTGATCGCTTACACCTTCCTTCGTTTACACTGCATAGACATCTTGTATAATAATTTAAATCACTGATTTACTTCACATATTTGGTTTATCCAACAAGTTTGAACATACAACATAATAACAATAACACATACATAATATACAATACTTGTTTCCCCGACATTCCGTATATAGGTATATCTTAATCTTAACAGAAAAAGTACTCATTCTTGTTTCCTATTATATGCATATAATTTAAAATATATACTAATATGCTGTAACCGTTAACAATTCCTTTTTAATAATAACTCTGAAACGCAAAGCCTATCCATTAACCATTAGTAAAATAAGTCACTTACTTTATGCATAAACTATGAATGTAAAACATATTATGTTAAATTGTTATCACTGTAATGAAAAACAATGTAAAATGAAAATGAAACCATCAATGTTGGGTTTGCAATAACCAATAACTCTTTAGATTATATGCATAAGAAAATATGATTGTAAACTTGTTAGTGGTTCATCAAATAAATTTAAAAAAAAAGTGTGAACAAAAAATTAAGATCTTTATATATATAATTCTTCTGTGAGTGTGTATGTCACTGAACTTCTCTTAAACGACTGGACCGATTTTGATGAAATTTTTTGTGTGTGTTCAAGGGGATCTGAGAATCAATCACAATTTTGTCCGCTGGACAACCCCTATTTTTTTAGGGCGGTACGAAGTTCGCTGGGTCAGCTAGTATTGTATAAAATTTGTATTCTACCTTGGGTAATGGTTACCGTTAGGTATACAACTACCTTGAGTAGATGTCAATAAGTGACAGCGCAGTGATGACTTATCAACCGGTGAGTGAGTTGAGTAGTTTGTTAATTTGTACGGAATTCTTCGTATCCGCCAAGTAGGAATGTAGTGAAAGTAGGAATGAATTAAAGGGAAAAGAAATTATAGTATAGTAAATATTCGAATACGTTACTTAGTTCATTTTATGGTTAAAAAAAACGACGGGTTGCACTCCGGGAGTGCCGGCAGAAGGGAAAACTTGAATATTAACGTTGTGCATTTTTGATATTTTGGAATGGTCAGGGGATAATTTTGCACAAATTGCTTTAATTATCAGTATAAAAGTACTATCATTTATGTGGTAGAATACAATATTTATTTATTGCGTTATCGTACACAAACATGACAATTTATATTACATTAAAAAGTTTATCTCTCAGAAAAATCACCTTACATGAATCACATTTAAGCGCACCTAGCGACATCTATTGTAAAAAAAATACATTTTCTTCGCAATAAAGCTGCCACGTCCTAGACAGAGACTTATTATTATAATACGATAAAATAAAATATTACTATGTTTCGTCCAATATATTCAATATAAAATATTCAATTTTATTGTTATCGTCTTACGAATTTTCGATTAGGCCACTTGTCCTGACGCGATCAGGCCACGTGTCCTGACGCGAGTTAAACATTTTTTACCCATTACAAAAAAAGTGTACAACCCCGCTAAAGAAGTTTTCACTTCAAAAATACAAAGTTAACAGTTTTTATGTACAAGTAATTTATAGTGACATTAAGTTCCACCGTGGTTCTATCGTGTCGCCGTCAACTAGACGACGCAAGGAACAATTACCTCGGTATAATACTGCGCTCGCATTGTGGACCACCGCTGCACCGCTCTAGCAGCGGCTGTTCAGCCCGCCCGCCCAACAAACGCAGAAACAAAAGCATGCCAATTGGGTTACAAGAAGATTAAAGTAGTATGAAAGTATATTAATCGTACTAATATTATAAATGTAAAAGTTTTGATGCTTGTTACTCAATCACGCAAAAACCACTGAACGAATTTGGATGAAATTTGGAATTGGATTGAGACATATGATAGTTTTTTTCCCAAAAAATGTTAGGTTCCTGGGGGATTCCTAAAAACTAAAGTTAACGCTGGCAAAGTCGTGGACGGCCGCAAGTAGAGAGTAAAGAGAAAAATTATTAGAAAGTATTTAATAAACTTCATTCCTTTTTCGCGGTCCGGGCGAATGCGCTCACCATTTTACTATCGGCACCAGCGCTATTTATTAACAGTGTGAATCTTCAATAACAAATGAGATTTTTTTTAACTATTAAACATGCAACAAAAGCTGTACTCATTAGTTGATCAGCAGGCAGCAACAAAATTTAAAATTATACTAGGGTTAAAATGCAATGTAGGAGTACGATAATTACAAAACTCAAATTACTATCATTTAATAACCCGGAACTATTTTAATGCAGCACTGTATATTTATGTAGAAATACATATAAACATTCATGACTTTGGTACAAATGCTCTTCATCATACATTCAACAACAGTGGCCCAAGTACGAATTTTGACAGTTCCGTAACGAATCGCATCTTCAAGGTTTCTTCTTATTCGTTTCAAAAAAAAAAAACAAAACAAGCTTTTTCTCTTCTTTTTCCATACAAAGTTTGCGGATGATAATCTTAGATGATAATACGGAGCTGTCAAAAATTCGTGCTCGGGCCTCAGATCAGATTATCTAACTTTGTCAAATTGGTCTAACTAACATTTGGCCCTAAACTGCCTAAAATAATATTAACAGTCAGTTTCACACTTTGCGATGACGTGACATGATGTGTGGTCTGCGTTTGCAATTCGTCTGTCCACACCCTCAGGAAACCCCAGATTCGGAGATTCGAACCCGTAGATTCGAAGCAATATTGAAAAGTTAGTATTTGGTTGGGTTTGTAGATGCCATTGATAACTCAATAAGAATGGGATTAAGAGTGGCAGTCTGGTAGTTAGCTTTTATCGGTTCCGATGTTGTGTGAACAAACAGAAAAGGAAACGTTTGTTTTGTTGTTAGTGTATGTTCGATAATGCCTGATAAATGTCTATACCAATTTTCTCTAAATTTCTATAGAAATACGAATCGGAGAGGCGCCATAAAAGGCGTCGTTGAGATGAGACCCTCGAAAGATTTTGAATGGTGTTAATTTACCGCTGTAGTAGAATCTCCAGAGTGTGAGTTTTCAATAGGAATTCGGTCGACATCCGAAACTCTCACAAATTGTATATGGAAAATGTGCAAAGCATAAATAGATGCTGCAAAAAGCGACTGGAAGGGATGTGATTTTGTAAAGGTTTCAATGGGCCACTGTTTAACATTGCTCATTGAGCGATATTTTCTGTTTCCTTTTGAAAATACACGACTCTCTACTGTACACAAATAGGCACTTCCCTGTGAAAGGGCAAAGGGAACTTTTAAAAACATCTTCACTTGCGCAGAAACTCTGTTTTGTTCTTAGACTCTAAAAGAAGTCTTACTTTAAAGGAAGCTTACAAGGAGAAAAGCGAGGGCTGAGAAAAGTACGACTTTGGAATTCAAATAAGAAAGACTACTTATTTATCTTTATATTATATTTCTTCTGTGCTATGTATGTAGTTGAATGCCTTCGAAGCGGCTAGACCGATTTCGATGAAATTTAATTTGTGACTCTCCCTTTATGGCTTACATTCACAACCGGACCTAATGGGTGGTGATTTTTTTTTCTTTGTCGTAAAAAGATAAATAATAGATATAGGTACTTAGATTTTTTTTAATTTTTTTACAGATATTCTTTTTTGTGTCTATGTAATTACTTTTTAATTCATTCATTAAACTTTTGTATTATCCATAGGCTTTTGTATTATCCATAGTATTTAAAGACTGACAGAGTGAGGTAAAGAGATATCATACCCAAACGCCAATCCCGCAAGGTAGAAAGTGACGCAAAAGTAAGGGCCAATAGCGTCCTATCAATCCTTTAGCCTTAAAGTTTATTATGGAATTCTCTGAAACTAAGACAAAAATTGCGCTTATACAATTCAGTTTGTGTTATGATATCCCGTGTTTAAAGCATATCTTGTCAAAACGACACTATCATTCCAATGAAACACCGATACGCACACATGCACAATTAAATTTTTGAAACACTTGCGATAGGTGTTCTGTCTAGAAGTCTGTGCGGAAAGAGAATGGGATTTAGATTGGAGGACGCTGTAGTGCTTTTCTACCGTTATTGTAAGGTTTTACTCCTTTTTGACATGATTAAATACAAAAAACCGCAAGAAATCACAACAACAAACAAATCCGTATCAATACAAAACTTTGACGTTTTACAGATTGCTGGGTTTGATTGCCAAATAAAAATCTTAATGTTAGTTCCGTTTTTCGCTTCTTGGTTTTTCGCCACACCCATTCTCTTTCCGCACAGACTCTATCTGTATTATCATCAGTGTATAAAGCATTATGGACCTATAATTTCTCTACAAAGTTTCCAATCTAACGTTTTGAAGTATGTGAATATTACGGTCATGGAGGTTAGAGGGAAGGTGAACAATGGCTGTAGAAAATGTGTCCCAGAAATATGGACAAAATAAGTGAGGCGCTGCGATCGCTAAGTTGTCTCAATAAAAGCGGGCTGTTGTGCGCTAATTTTAAATGACCAATGCCGCGAAGAAAATTTGTACATTATTCAACTAACTTCATCTACTTGTACTCATAAACAGCTAACTTCACAGATACTACTTACCGACGGCAGCGCGGCTGGTGGATGAAAAATGAACTATAAATTCTACAAATTTTCAGGGACAGGCGAGCTAATGCTTTAGTACGTAGCGATCGTTCTCCTTCTCTCTATCCTCCATGATTACGGTCATGGATTCCGTTAGGGCGCTTGTTAACGGGATGGGATGGGGTATAGTCGCTAGCGCCGGTGTCGTTAATAAATCCGCCATAGTATTCCATACTTAACTGACAACAGGGCATAGATACGGTTTAAAATCGTGCCTAGACCCGGGTAACAAGCATCCTTTGTAAGTCTCCTTAAAAGGCGCCCTTACGGTTTTATTATAAGCCAGGGCGAATGTCTTTGAAAATCGTAAAAAGTGAACAAAAGCAGAACAGCATGAAACCTGTACTTGAAAGAGGAAGCGAACTTGATAAAAAAGAGGGAAAATAAGTTACGGGCGAAGAGTGTCGGGAAGAGTGGTGGGTGATCTTTTAAATAAATTATTAAAAAAAATGGTGGAAAACGGTTTACGGCTTAGGTCAAGCAATTTTTTCGATAAAATATTCGGTAGGAGTTGTAGTTTCTCCAAAAATTGTGATAAACCGTTTTCCCCCTTAAAAGGTCACCCGCCACTCTTCCCGACCTCAAATCGCCCGTTTGTAATTTTCCTCTTTTTTTATGTGTAGCTTGTTCTAATTTTTTACCTATCAAAAATTATATCGGCCCTAACCTTATTACCAATGTTTTAATATGGTTTTAATTGTAACTCCTACAGGTCCTGATTAAAAATGCGAGAAGCTCTACATGAATCTCTAGTGAAGTGTATGTAATCTCTTTCTGGTTATTTTTTTATCTATTGTGTAAAGTTTATTGTCATGTGTAAATGTCACTTGTATATCTGATTTATAAAGTACCGATTGAAATTATATAAGAATAAAGAAGTAATTACTATCATTGAGTCCTGAGTAAATACAAAAATTGTAAAGATATTTTGATATTGAACAAATATTCTGTCGAGATTAGAATGTATGTACAATAAGTTCTAACTAAATCTACAAAAATGTTGTCAATTCCTTGATGGGCTTCTTAGTATTATTCTTCTCGTTAAAGTCGGAATAATAATTAAATATAAAAAGAAAAAATGCCATTCAAAAAGAAGAAGCCTAAGGAATTTATCATAATACCTACAATACCTCCACCGCCGCCGCCGGTTTTGAAAGCGAAGAAATTTAACACCAAGTGTTTCATAAAAGTTTTATTAGTTAGTGTCTTTGTAATTATACAAATATGTATACTTGTATTATATTTTATGTATTTTAAAACTTTATAAATGCATATTTTTTTTAATATTATGGTTAATGTTTTGAATTTCAATTATAGGTTAAAACTTTTTCTAAGATATTATTATTTGATTTTTTAAAGTTCTTTATTATTTGATAAATAAAATTTAAATGATAGACATAGATGAATCTTGCTCTCGCTCGCTCTCGCTTGGAGCGAGACCAATCATGTATCTATGATGATAGAATATCACTTAGCCTCTCACCGAATTTGACTGTTTTTTAGTGTGTTCGTAATTTTCATGACCCGGTTGGTAAATAAATAATAGTTAGAACAAACCTAAAGAAAATTTTAATAGAAATAAATTTCAGTCGGTCCATCTTGTAACAAATATAACACCCTTTCTGAAAACTGTTTTTTTTTTCTAGTAAAAATTCCAATATATGTACACACTTAGCAGTTAAATTCTTAAAATAAAAATATAATAATGGTTTAAAATAAATCCTCCAAAATTATAAGGAAATCGGGATGATGTTTTTGTCCGGTGTTTCGGGGGGATGCACTAACTGCTGTTGTGCTTTTCTTAGTAAATTATGTTACCACCCCTTCGCCCGTTTTCGATACCATTTACGAAAGAAGAATTACAAATCTCTTTTCGAAACTGGTGTCGAAAATGGCCGAAGGGGTTAAGGAAGCCCCTAAACGGCGTTTTGACCTTAGGTCGTGGCTGAGCTCAGAAACCATGGTGCGTTTATCAATCTTTGCTCTGGCGGGAGAATTAAGGTGGAAAATCGGACTTGAAAGGTAATTTTATAGTAATATTTTTTTATAGACTTCCCCAGTCGGGCGTTTACAATAACCTCCACATTATAGAACACCACATTGAAACCCCTTTTGATGGTGATGTGTTTCTGCCATAGTAGGCTCGTCTTACGAGTGCTCGAGAACTCACGAGATAGGCAGGTCATTTACTTAAAAAAAACGGACAAATGCGAGTCAGACTCGGCCACCGAGGGTTCCGTAAATATGTAGGTACGTAACAAAAACGGCCGTATCTTTTTTTATGTTAACTTAGAAGTGTAACGCGTTCGTGAGATAAAGTGTCTCGCAGACAGACACGGCCAGCCCTTATTGGTAGCGCGTGTTTGAACACTCGCTTACATTGCAAGCGAATACAACTAACCGCTACCCTAGGCGTCTCGTCTGTCTGTGAGACACTTTAAGGGTCATGGCAGTCACACAGACAGACAACAAAGTGATCCTTTAGGGCTTCCGTTTTTCCTTTTGGGGCACGGAACCCGGAATAGAAAATACTGAAACAGTACTAAAGCTTCATTTGACGATTGAGGCTGTTATCATTGTTAAGTTTTATCAAGTTGACTAGTGGCCCGCCCGCCCGTGGTGTGTAGAGCTGTAGAATAGGAAGACTATAGTTTTAATTTTTATTATTTTAAAGCATGTAACTGCTTGATTTTTAAATCTAAAGAAAATATAACTAGAAAAAATTCCACGCGGACCAGGCAGCAGACGGGACTCGAACCCGCACCCTTCGCAATCCGGGCGAATGCACTGACCAATTATGCTACCGCGGCCCTCACGGACCGCGTCGAAATTCTTCTAGACATTCTTAAGCTGTAAGGCAGCACCATCTCTTCGCATTATAGGAAACCTAAAGACTATAGTTTTTGTTCTCAGGCTTGTTTTATACGTAATAAATTTCTTTGTGTAATTATAAAGCTTCAATAAACATTTATTTCACTGATAGTGAAAATTTTGTTGCGTACTTCCTAAAGTAATAATCCAAAGGTTGAACGCGTAAATCTCAGGAAGTAATGGTTCGATTTGAAAAAAACTGTGTTAAATGCATTATTGATGAAGGCTTAAGGCTATGCTATATAACATCACGCTGCGATCAGTAGATGCGGATTATCGATGTAAAATGTTGCAAAAGCGGGTAAAAATAGACCATTTGTGAGCTTCCGTTGCGTGCGCTGCTTAAATTATTACAGTTACATTAAAATCATGGATGGCGAAAATGTTCCCCATTAAAATTTCTATAAAAAAGTCCGCGACAGCATATGCCCATATTTTAAGTTTGGCGCACTATAACCTTTTTCCTCAAATTAACGCGGCGCGGGTAACTAAAGGTCCCCTTAGTTGTGACATAACTGTAATAGTTAGACATATGGTATCGCGGACTTTTTTGTAGATATTGATGTACTCTATAAAATTAATAGTTTAAAAAACCAAAATACGCTCTTACTTATATTTTTACTTATTTATTAAATTTAGTGTAAAAGCATGTTTCTAGGTTTTTAATCTATTAATTTATTTTTCTCTTTAGTTTATTACAAAACACAGAACGAGTTAATTGTGACTGAATACGTATCCTCTTCATTTCCGATAATGCTTCACTATTGCAAGAGTTTTTTATTACCCCCCTTTAACGTGAAATAAACAGAATATATTAAGACGAGTGTAATGAGCCCAAACTCGATTGGTTTACTAGTAGGCAGTCCCGGGTCCATTAGCCACCTTTCAGTCCATTATCAGGTCCTCGTCATCAGGAGAAATAAACAGAATGTGTTACGACGAATCTAATGAGCCCAAACTCGATATGTTTACTAGTTGGCAGTCCAAGGTTCCATCAGCCACCATCCAGTCACATCATCAGATCAGCTCGGTAGTACAATAATATTGTTTTGTCATCTAATGTACATATATTTGTACATACAAGTTTAAAGTAAATCTGATCGCTTAAACTTGGGCAAAATCGAGTCCAAACAAGTCAGTTACATAAAAACAAACAGTCAAACATACAGGTGAAACTAATAAAAGCGTGTTAATAATAATAATTAGTACATCACTTTGCTCTACTGTCAATAACTTTCACAGCGTCAGCGATATAAGGTTATCTTTTGGTATTTTTTTCACACCCCGGGTTACGTTATCGATGTTTTCAGACGGAACCCTAACTTTTTTGAAAATACTCTATATCCTATGTTCATCAGGGATAATGTAGGATTCTAAAAATGAAAGAAATTTTCAAATCAGGCCTGTAGTTTCGGAGCCTATTCAACATAAACAAACAATCAAATCTTTCCTCTTTATCATCATCATCATCATCAGCCTATTAATGTCCCCACTGCTGGGGCACAGGCCTTCCCTATGGATGGAACAGGGAGATTGGGCCGTGACCCACCACGCGGGCCCAGTGCGGATTGGTGGGTGCTAACGACTGCAGATGCAACCGGGACCAACGGCTTAACGTGCGGGCGTTTCCTCTTTATAATATTAGTATAATATCTTACGCAACCATTAGATCTACCTACCTACCTACTATAGATATTTAAATATTACAGTTTGCTACGAAGTCATAAATGGTAAATCAGAATATGTTTTCACTTATCCAATACTAGTACTAGGAATACATTTCCAAATTTTCTTCGTTTGACAAACAAGATACCTATCTAGAGGTATTGGTACTTCTACATTCTAAATCAAGCAGCAAAATACAGTTCTTTTGCTACGAAGTCATAAATGGTAAAACAGAATATTTTTTTATTTATCCAAAACTAGTACTAGGAATACTTTTCCAAATTTTCTTCGTTTGACAAACAATATACCTATCTAGAGGTATTGGTACTTCTACATCCTAAATCAAGCAGCAAACGACCTCTAAACTAAATATTTTAAATGAGCGTCATTCATATGGCAACATGAAAATTCATGTCAATATTCTGTATGATTGGGTATTGAATTTACGTTTTTGTGTTAGTAATGCGACATGTTACAATTAGGGTTGACGATACAGAGAAACATCAGTCTACTTTAAAAATGAAATGTCTTATTTTATTGTTATTTCAAGCATTTCACGGCTAAGTTTATAAATTCAAACTAAATTTCACTATCACTAGAAAAAGAACACCCGCTCTAGATAACTTAAAAAAGTTAAGTACTTACCTAATCACTTGCTAAAAATTCATTTTAAATGATAAATGCTTATCAAAAATATGCTAAGGATTCGACGTCCTGTCAGGACCAGCGTATAAAAAACGAATTCGCTGATCTATTATAATGTCGTCTGAAAGAATTGTCGAAGACGTCCAAGCAATTCTACATAATCTACATAATTATTTAAAGTAACACTTTTAACACCCCTATTATGTGAATGCGATGAATTGAAGGCTGGAAATATCTACGTACAAGCTAAGGCCTCCAGTGAAAAGCTACTGAAAGAACTTCAAGGGAACTCGTTCCACAACTCACAAGAATCAGTATTCATACATTCGCCACCCCTGGCGTGGTGGAGCGTGTGACTCGTGAATGTCAATGGAGATGAAAGGAAGCCTGTAGGAGCCGCACAACCCCGCGGCTCCCAATTTCTTCCTATTCAAACGTTTAGCCTATCCCGTGTACAGTCAAGGTGATTTTAACACAATCCTTTTGGGCAAATATGGCGTTTATTACAATAGGTTACGTTACGGGTAACGAAATAGGAAGTTCTATTTGTGGTTCGACTGTTTTATGCAATCGGGGTTAACGTTGCTACTTTTAGTTAAAATTATGGCGATTAAATTGTATGTAGGGCCGTAGCCAGAATTGTGTTTAAGATGGGGGTAGCAGTAATAAGAGCAGGGGTGTATCTAACGCCCACGCTAACAATTTGAAAATCAAATATATTATGTCAATGGTATTTTTAAGGCTACGGCCCTGATTGTATGCCAAGAAATTAAGGTATAGGGTAAGGTAAGTAGCTTTATGGAAGAGAATAATAAATACAACCAACAGCTCAACTCTCCATTAATAGTTATTTATTATACAAGAGTGGAAAGTTCCTTTTTAACCGCGTGCTCGATTTGGATGACCGAGCAAGCGAAGGATTCTAAAGTTGAATCACGAGCGCAGCGAGTGATTCTAAATTAGAATCCTGAGCGTCAGCGAGGGAAACAAACGAGCACAAGGTGAAAAATCTTTCCACTCGAGTGCAATACGTAACTTTTCATCCCACCTCAGCGAGGAAATGACAAAATGAAAAAGAAAACAATTTATAATGACAAAATATTTTTATTTCAATTAAAACACATTAAGATAATCTATAAATTGAAGAAAATAATAAGAAGTAGAAAATAATTAAGAAATATTAAATGTAACGTTGCTACAGTTACTTATGTTAAGTTTAATATTTTTGTTAGGTAATGTTATGTTGGTGTTTGTGAATTGTGCGCTGTTTTGTGGTAAACTACTCGTATCAGTAATTTTAAATAGTTGTGCCGATTCATTGGATTCTATTGGCGTAAATGTTGGCGAGAGAGGGCTATTGTTTCCAATCTTATGGGGGCTCATTTTAGATGTAGAAGGGCGAGACCAAGAATCTGACAGAGGTTCTTTCAGCGTTATGGCCTCCACGATACTATTACAAATTTTTGATTTACTTTGGATTGAATCCTCTATGTATCCCTCTACAACCTTATTAGACTTCCAGCCTCCATGGCGCTTAAGCGATAGAAGATCAGCCCCTGATTCGGCCAAAAGTGTGGCTGAGGTTCTTCTAAAACAGTGACCGGTGTATAACGGGGGTTCTAAAAGTCCGAGAAAAGTTGCTATTTCTCGTGGAATACTGCCAATTTTATTCTGACCCATAGGTTGTCGGATACACTTTCCGTTGCGATATTGTAGAAAAAATCGTTCAATTGGGGTGTTAGAAGGACGTAAAGCTTGATATTTCTGAACAATGTTTACATATTCCTTGCGAATAACGAAGTTGCGGTCTTTTTTTGTCTTGGTATTTAGTACATTAATTAATAGCAATTCATCAGAATTATGAGAATATTTTGATACGTTATTGACATTAAGTAGTGTAAGTTCATTTGTTCGACATGCTCCGGTTATACCAATAATAAGAACAACCTGTAACAAAAGAAGTATTTATAATCGTAAATAAATTAATCAAATTAAAAATATTGTAAGTACTATGTACAATTTTATCAACAACAAAAAATTACACGTATTGACTTACTTTTGCCGCTAAATATACGGAATCAGGTGCTTCATTAATAAACTTTGCAATTTCAGATGCTGTGAAAACCTTCGATTTTTTTGGTTTATAACCAGATGAGGCTCTTTTTAAAAATGCCACTAATTTATGATAGGTGTCGATATGAACGTCTTTCTTCATCTTAATTGTTAATTTTAGCATTGAATACGTACTCCATAGCGTGCTTGCTTTCTTGGTCTCAGATAATTCTATAAAATATGCCAGCAAAACGTTTTCGGAGAAAGTTTTTGCTCCTTTAGCTAGTCGCCACATGTTAAATATATCGTACTGTTTCAAATACTTCTCTCGTGATTGCTGAGGGAGAAGGCTCATTTGCGCATTATTAACTGTTTCAGTTAACTCAGTTGGCGTTAGATAAACTTCATCGTCGCTAATGTCACTCATTTTAGTTGATTTTTTTGTACAGTTTTTAGGTTATGTTAATTATATTAAGCAATAAAACGTGAAAAACTAGAATGGCGCGAAGCACGCAAATAAAACAAAGAAACCAAGAAGGTTCCAAATTTAAATTTTTTCACAATTTAAAAAGTTCTAATCATAAATTTGGCACCATAGAGGTTACATTAAATAGGTTTAATGACGTTTTGAATTTACAATTATATTGAGTACTCATTATATGTGATGTTCTAAATTCAAATCTACTTTGCCGCTCAAGCGAATAAAATAGAATTTTCCAGCCAGATTTCGAAGCGCAAAATTACACTTTCCGAGGTGGTGGGATGAAAAATATTTGATAAATGACAATGTATCTAATGATAAAGAATACATGAAAACGTTCACAATACACCACCGATATCAAACAATAGAACAAGAATCACGTCTTTATTTACCCTAGAACGATGGTCTCAGAAATTCGTAATTTCTTTGATTCCCGCCCATTGTAACACTGATAAAAGCGACAGTTTTCAGTCGCCGTTCTGAATGAATACACCCATTATGCCGACACAAAAGTGGATATACCAAACAAAAACATTATTGCTGCGGTTATTGCGTTGAGTAAAAAACAATTCATACTATATTCCATTATAATTCCGAACAATGTAGCTGTTGAAAATATAAATTTTGTGGTGAATGGACGGCCAGAGCTTGGGTGACTGTATTGTCGATGAAATAGACTGTTTGCATGGTTTTTAATTACAGCAACATTAACACATTTTAGTTATAATAAATTTAACTTAAAAAAAACAAGAAATAGTACCTACCTTTAATCTAAGTCTTTCAATACTTCAATTGAATTTGATTATTGTTCGACGTAGCCTTTAAACTTAAAATCGTGTAAATTAATAGGTATGTGTGGAGTGAATTTAGTCTTGCTATTTTTTTCATAGCCACCTGTAATTTAAAATTACAAAATGAATTTGAAAGATGAGTCTTTTGAAATTCGTGGTCTGATTTTAAATCACACCGCGGGTTCTGCAGTGAAACGTGAGTTTATTCTTACAGAATAGCACTGCTGGCAATTTTTCCATAAATTGGTAATGGCTTCAGTAAACTTGATTTACACGTCCCAAAATAGGATGCGACTGTCATAAAGAAGTTTCATTTAATCCTACTAATAATTCCTATAAACTTTGTATGTTTGTTACTAAAGCACGCAAAAACTACTGAACGGATTGGTAAGAAAATTGGTACACATATAGTTTATGACCTGGATTGAGACACAGGATAATACCAATCCTAAGTAACTTTTGTTCTATATTTTTTTTAACTGAAACTCCATACTTTTCGACTACTTACTTATTCAGGCAGAGGGGAAACGGTTTTTCAAAATTATATTTTAAAATAAGTATTTTATTAAAAAAAACATTCGCAGTAAAAACTTTGCTTATAAAAAAAAGAAAAATGTACTACTACTATAAAATAGCACTAGACCCAATACAAATAATAGCTTGGTAAAGGTTGGCACTTCTTTGTCGAACGCCAAAATCCAAGGTTTCATGGTGAAATATACAAAACAATGCATTTTTCTGGAGAAACTTTTAGAACTTTTATGAAGCGTATAATTTTTTTAACTTCCTGTTATTAAAATTTAGAGAGTTAGGACTAAAACCAAATTAGTCCCTATTTTTAGCGGCAAAAAAACCCCCAGTTATGACCACCCCAATTAAAAATCATCGTTACCATCACTTACAATTCATTTACTTGCTTAACCAGTCCAAGGTTTATTTCATTTTCCAATTCCCTCTATTATACATAATATTATGCTTGTAAGATTTTATTCATGTCAATCCCAAAATAATCCCATCATAAAAGCTTAATTTTTAGCGGTATCGGTTGCAAGTAACTCTTCTATTCAATAGAGGAAGAAAACCAAGGATACCTATCATCAAATCAATATTTTATATTCGACGGGTTAATATACTATAATTATATCAGGTTTAAAGTGCTCCGTTTTGAAAAAAAAATACCTTGAAATGAAGAGAGATTTTTAGCAAATTTACAAAAAAAAATGCCTATTTAATACTTTGACTGAATTGAATAAAGCCGAAGAAAACATTATTCGTTAGTTCTCTCGTAGTTCGTAGTCGTAGCGTAGTAGGCGTAGCAAGTTACCTTTAAGCTAGCATTGCAAGTTTTTGTGACTACTAGAGCCATCTATTGGTGTGTTTTATTACTAGTCTCACGAAAAAGCTACATTGTGTTGCAATAGGCACGACCATATTTACTAGATGGCGCAGCTAAAGAGCACACAAATTGCTTAGTAATACTGCTCAACACTAGGTGGCGCTGCTCTGCTTTTACAGCAGCGAGTTGGAACAAAAATAACATTACCTTGTAAATAAAAAACATTTAACACTTGATTCGTGTTTTAGATAATTCCTACTATTATCTTAATTTACTATACCTATATCTTACATTTGAACGCCTAATATTTTTATATACGAGCCTGCAAAAGAATACCACATTGCTATGTAGGTACTTATTCTACGCTTTATAGGTCCTACAAAGTTAGTATCAATACATTTTAATTCAATAAATTATTTAAATAGATGTACTACCTATCTCAAGTCTCAACACCTACAGTAGGTTGTAGGTAACGATGCAAATTGGATAATGTTATGATATCATATCAATCAAACAGCGCGAACGCTTACAAATCTTTGACGTCATTCTATCATTACCTTTTTGGTTTGAATGAACTTATTCTAAATAGGTTGAGAAAAATAAAAGTACATATTATCGAAAAACACGACAATGACAATTTTGATTGGTATGTATTATGGAATTATGACATTTGTTTCATTCCCAGTCCAGCATAGATCCCTGAAATACATATTTACTACTAAATTCGAAAGTACCTACTACCTCAATATTGAAGTTTATTATGGGCTTGGCTTCCTATTAATTTGATACAAGATAAAATGCTGATATAATTTATCTACACGAACTACGGTATTTACCTTTTGTTGTCATTATTTGTGTTGCTCAGACGCTGGAAGCGTTACCAGATTGGGTATTTCTTTGCAATACTGGGGAAAAAATTTACTGTTGGGGTATGGAAGGCTCACGAAAACAACAGACCATATCATGAGAGTGGGAAGTATCTTAGAAAATCACGGCGGGTGCACAAAGTTTAACTTTGGACCAATCAGAAAAATGTATTTTTTAATTCTGAAAATGTGTATTCACAAACAGAAGAAAATGAGACTGAAGAAGAACCTACGAGATATTTTGTATGAAGCTTAAATTGACAAATATAAGCCATTTCAATTTTTTTGCAACCATTCCATTGGGTTTTTTTTAGAAAACGTATAATTTTATGGAAATATACAAATTAGTTTGTGGAAAATCATATAATTTCATCTGGCAACCCTGGACGCAGGCATGCTTACTCAATAGTCAATACCTCGGGTTATCAGTCATCCTAATCATTCAGTCATTCATATTTTGACACGTGATTCAATAGTTATCCTCTCAGTTGATTACAATCTGTTATGTACTGACTTGAAAATGCTATTTCAGCGTCACTAATTCTTAAATAATCCTATTGACATTGTTTTGGTTGTAAAAGTAAATAGTTAGGTATATATAATCATCATTTGTATTGAGTGGGATATGATAAGCTTGGTATAGAAATAAATTGAGACTACCTACCAAGTTACATGGATCAGCGGCATCCTGTGTGGATTGGATTTCGCAACTAAAAAGTACCTACCTATGATTGGTACCATAAACATTTTACGAGATTACATTATTATGGATTCTTAGTTTGTGAAACTATTTAATCCGAAGGTTTGTATAAGTAGGTACTTCAAATTTTAAGGAGCGCCCATCTAGGGAAATATCCTCCACCATCCTTCCTATGACCCCCGTTTGGTGATCTTACAGGAAGGAACTAGGGACTTTGTATTTGATCTGAGGTGGGCCTCTATCGATCGCGGGGCCCTGGGCACTTGCCCAAAGTGCCCACTGGGAAAGAGGGGTCTGCGAACAGTGGAATCTTAATAAAAAGGTACGGAACCCTAGTTAATAAGAAATACCTACCTTCGTGTTAAGTCCGATTTGATTTTCACACATCTGTTTCATTTAGCTTTAAGCGGTTAAGGTTATGGGCATAAATGGTTATGGGTTAGGTATATAAATAAGCCATGTTTACTTCATGCATTTCATCACACCGATATTTATGATCACACCAAACATTAACACCAGCGTGGGGTTCTTTTTCCCGACCATAACACTAAATATGTGCTCAAAGCAGTAGGTATTTTGTTAATTGTTTATTCCAAATTATGTAATGGAAGGTGACTTAATGAAAAATCTCATATTGAAGTCATTTTTCAATTTGACGACTGTATTTAATAATACAGGGAGAAAAAAACAGCCCTTGCACCAGTCTTTTTGCTTTAGCTTTTATTTAACTTCGAGGCTGATCCACTGCACGTTGCGAGTAGGATTACCAATTTTTTTCTATTATATATTTTCGAATCTGCTCCGCTAAAAATATATTAGATGACAAAAAAAATGGAAAAAAAAATTGTATGCGGTTAAAATATTTTTCATTATTTTTGAAATGAATAAATTTTTGCTGCTCTATGCCTTAATAAATATTTTTTTATTTTTAAGAAAACTTTTACTGGCAAAGGAGTCTGCTTTAAGCAAAATATAGTAGTTTCGCCTGCTATATACATTTTTTAGACATATAGTATTTGATCCTCTAATATAGTAGGATACTATATTATATAGTAGGGTCAGCAACCCTAGTTGAGTGTGACGGTGTCATAGTGAAGAATTTTTTTTCACCAGCCCATTTTATTGCACTGGTGTTGATGTTTATTGTGACGGTGCGAATGCATGGTGCGAATGCAAGCTTCTTTGAAAAGACTTAAATAAAGGCAGACGTTAATTTTGGTTAGACGGTTGAGTCTGACCTTTACTCTAGCTTTACACTCTTTCATCATACATAATGATATACTTACCTACGCTGTGTCGTACAGCAATGAATAGGAAGAATGATCTCAGCGATAGGCGATTGTTAGAATAATTTTTATTACATCATACCTACGCAGGACTTAAGATGTGTTTTGCTATACTTACCGGTCATTGGTCACTTAAGCAATACACATTTATTATACTCTCAATAACATGCTCTGATCTGAACGTGATTGTTTATTTACACCAAAATTATTGAAAACACCTAAATAGAAAGTAATCTGTAGTAATTCTCAATCTCTTGTGCTGTGCCAGCAGACCTTATACTCATCAGGGCCGGATTTAGAGGTGTGGGGCCGATGTTTACCAACTTTTTCTATAGTACTTTAAAGCTGTTAAACCTTTAGTAACAAAAAAATTGCATGCGGTGAAAAATATGTGCTTTATTTTTCCAATGAATATTCTTTGCTGCACTGCTCCACGATATATATATTTATTTTTATTTTAAGAAAGATTTTACTGGCAAAAGTCGCCTATATAAGTACGCATTTTCTTTTTCAGGAATATATTATTTGATCTTCTAATATAGTAGGATACTATTGTAGGGTTGGCAACCCTAGTGGGGGCCCAGGGGCAACGAAGGAGGGGAGGAACCTAAATCTGAACTGGACAAAGTACGGTTTGAACCCCTCTGGTCTGATGACTCCCGATGTTGTTTATTTTTTTGTCGCCCTGAGACAAGATGGGATAATAATATTCGTAGGTTGGCTGGATGAGAGTAGCACAAACTCGGGAGCAGTGGCGTGCATTAGGGGAAACCTATGTCCATCAGTGGACGAACATGGGTTGATGATGATGTGAAACATCTTTCCTCTCGCTTTCCTGCAATTTGTGGGAGTGGGACGGAAGTGTGTAACAGGAAGTCGCGAAAGCGCGCGCTATTTGATATGATTTTAGAACATAATGTTCAAATGGCTTATTCCTTTTGTAGTAGGTTTTATTTCGTTTTTTACTAATACAAGGTGAGGTTTTAAATGTTACACATCATACGCGATTACTGTAAGGCTCGCTCCTTTTTTCCTCTGTTGTGGGGGCCCTTGGGCCCCAGCCCCTCCTAATTACCATACCATTGCCACATAGACTGTGCTATTGCTTTACAGGATGGCCATAAACATTACTCTACAACAAATCCGACATCGTCCTGCAAAAAGTTTATCGAATTATCGCGGATCTTACTGAAGAGGCGTTATGTAGGAGAAGCGGTATAGTTATTGGTCCCTATACAGTTATTGGCCATTTGAACTTTGATGTTAAAAAACAAGCTACACCAGACACAAATGGTAGGTTTAAAACAATATTACTGGCAACACTTTTATTAACTGTCAAAATGTTTCAATAAAATTCCGATAGGTGGATTTATTCTTTTCTGCTAAGTGACTTTACCAGAGGAGCGAACATAAGTAAGTTTGTTAAAAAATTGTTATGACTAAATATTTTTTTTAACGATCTTTTTAAAGTATGTTTTATGGTAGGTAGCCTTATTGAAGTCTTATAAAACTCACATTTTAATTATGCGTTATAAAGATATTTGAGGTGTAATATAACCTATTTTTTCATAACCTTAAAATTTTGTAGTGGCCAATAGCTGTCACAATAATTTGAACAATTTATAGTTATTGGCCTCCCATGCCAATAACTATATTTATAAAGAATAATAAAAAGTAGCTTTATTAATTAAGAAAACGTCTTCTTGTATAATATTAAGCATCCTCTTCAAATATCAGAAATTTTAAAACATGATGAACAGTTAATAGCCTAGGCCAATAACTGTGTCATTTGTCAAGCTAACTCATACAAAAGTAGGCCAATTACTATATTGATCAAATAAATTTACGATGAATAAATTAGCTTTAAATTATTTTTTGTTTATATCAGATTCGTAAGAAGAAATAATGCCGAAGGTACCCCAGTACACAAAAGAGGCCCTTGATGAGGCATTAGAAAAAATAAATACAAAAACAATGTCCATGAGAGCAGTGCCAAAAAAATATAATATACCAAGAGCTACTTTACAGTTTAAACTTAAAAATCCTACTTCAAAATCTCAGTTTGGACCAACACCGTACTTAACATATGAGGAAGAGAATACCATCGCAGAGTGGTTAGTTAGAATGGCTCGTAAAAGCTTTCCTAGGAAGTCAGATGACGTTCTGGATACAGTTCAAACATTCGTAACTAATAATCCGGCGTAGTGCGTGGATTATTAATTGTTTCTCAATAATAGGCCTGGTCAAGGCCCTTGACTCAAGGGTGGCTTAAAGCTTTTAAAACGTCACCCCAATTTAGTTCACAGAACTAGTGAAGGAGTCACTAAATCTAGGGCCTGCGTGTCTGAAGCGGATATAAAGATGTGGTTTCTTGAAATAAGGAATTACTTAACTAGTGAAGACCTGTTAGAGGCAATACATGATCCACAGCGTGTTTTCAATGCTGACGAGACAGGATTTCAGCTCTGTCCTTCTACTGGTCGCGTACTTGCTGCTAAAGGAGACAGAAATATTTATACTGTGCAAGAAGGAAACTCTAAGGAAAATGTTACAGTCTTATTTACATTTTCTGCTGATGGCAAAACATGTTCTCCTTTAATAGTATTTCCCTACAAACGACTGCCTGAAAAAATTGCGACATCAGTGCCACCCAAATGGGGTATCGGACGCAGTGATACGGGGTGGATGAAGGCAGATGTTTTTAACCAATTTATTACTGAAATATTTTCACCATACCTTGCAGAAAAAAACATTAAAAAACCATTCATTTTATTTATAGATGGCCACAAGAGCCATATCACTTTGCAACTTAGTTTAACTTGTAAAGAGCTAGGAATCGAACTAACCCCGCTCTTTACCCCAATACAACCCGTATCACTCAGCCAGCAGACGTTTCCGAGTTTGGGCCTATGAAAAAAATGTATCGACAAGCTGTTAGAAAATTTCAATCTGAAAACGTAGGCGAAGTTGTAACGAAGTTAAACATTGCTATTATTTTAAAAACTGTGGTAGATGATATAAAACCTGAATCTATAATAAATGGTTTCAGAGCATGTGGTTTGTGTCTATTTGACGAGAATGCAATAGATTAGTCCAAATGTCTGGCTACAGGAAAAAATGTTTAAGAGCGCAGCGGGGAAACCAAGCTCATGTCCCTAAAAGAATTTGAACATATTGTAGATCCTGAAATGTTAGACAAGATGAAAGTACTGAATCGCAGGGTGTCATACCGAATAATTCTTCGCCTACATTATATAAAGTTTGGAACTTTTTTAAGAGTGATCTTCCACAAAAAGAATCAACCAATATTGAAATACAATCTGATAATAACACAATAACAAATGTAAATCTTACCAGCGAAAATAATATGACAACAGTAAAAATTACTATGACTCCTACAAAATCTCCCAAAGATATGTGTCAGCCTTCCACTTCTACCGCTGCAACAACTTTGGCAGAAACTGATCATCTTAACAAATCAATTAATGATTACCTACAGAATGCCCCAGAAAATAAGAGGAAGTTTATTCGAAAGACTGAAAGAACCCCGTTTGTAATAACTTCTGAGAAGTTTAGATCTGCTATTGAAAAAAAAGAAATAGAAAAGCAAGAAAAAGAGAACCAAAAAATGAAAAGAAAAAGGAAAAGAGACGAGAAGGCGGCTGAAAATGCTCTGAAGCAAAAAAAAGATAAAGGCGTAGGAAAAAAGACGAGAAAAGGGAACAAAACAGATGAACTTGGAACACAAAATATTAACATAAAGTCTGAAACCAGAAGCGATAGCTGTAAACCAAAGATATTATCAAATGGAAGTGGTAATTTGTGATATGTGTCGGCGTCTAGCTGTTAAAAATGTCCATAGTGTGTAGTTCTTGTAAAAAGAGTTATCATCGTCATTGCATACCTATTAAACACGAAGAGCATATTCCAGATGACGATGAGCTTTCTGACTTTATATGTCATAACTGTTTTTTGTTAAACGATGATTCCGAACCTTCTGAAGATTGAAGGCATCATGATAACATGTTTAATTCAAATTTTTGAGTTTTTGTACAATTATAGGTTTATTTTTTGCTGTGGCCAATAACTATATGATCTCATGGCCAATAACTGCAATATTATGGCCAATAACTGTATTTTTTTGTTTTATTTGTTTATGTTAATTTTATTTTTCAAATATTAAATAAAAATGCATGTAAAGTACCTGAAATAATAAATATATTATTATAAAACCAGATGGCATATTATTTTTTATTCTCTAAGGCAGTGGTTCTCAAACTTTTTAAATGACGGAACCCTTTTGGGAAGCAAAATACTTGATGGAACCCTACAATAAAACAATTATTTTTATAAGTGTATTCTATATTAATCAGCATAATAAAAGTACAATGTATCCGTTACTAATTATTATTTACTTCACCACTTGGTAAGGACAATAATAGAAAACATTAAAAAAGAAAAAATCTAACTAGTGGGAGGTATGAAACTGTTTTTTATTTTTCATCAATTGCTTGATATCAGGTTTGATGGAAGAAAGTTGGAGTCTCATATCAGCTTCGGCGTCCAGTCTATTGCGATATTTTGTTTTCGTGGCTGCGTAGGTAGAGAATCCTGTTTCGCACAAATATGTAGTTGGGAACGGGAGAAGAATATCCAGAGCCATTTGGCCAAGCATTGCATATTCATCTTGGATTCTGCACCAAAAATCATTAAGAGGCGTCGTTTTGAACAATGACTCCATACTTGTGTCTGATGACATTTCTAAAAGAGATTCATATATCTCATTTGACATGTTTTCAGGCTTTTCCAAGTTGGGTAAAAAAGGATTATGAATCCAGGAGTTCACTTTAATTTTTGTATTGTGTTCTTCGGGAAAATACTTTTCAAAAGATGCGCGCATCGAACTGAGATATTGGACCAATTCTTCAAACACATTATCTTCAAACATTTCTGAGTCGTTTTCGCTAACAAACTCAGTGAGTAACGTAAAACTTTCTATTTCTTTCTTACCAATGCAAATGATCCAAAAATCTAATTTTCTTTTAAAAGTAGTTATTTTATTATAGGCCTGAAACACTGTTGTCTGTTTACCTTGCAATGATAAATTTAATTCGTTAAGTTTTTGAAAGATATCCGCCATAAAAGACAATCGGATCAACCAAGTTTTATCATACAAACGGTCCTTCAAATTAAAAGAAGTATCTGCTGAAAGAAACATTTGTAACTCGGCTCTAAGTTCAAATAGCCTTGTTAAAGTTTTTCCCCGAGACAGCCATCGCACTTCTGTATGGAGCAGCAGTGTTTTATGTTTGCTGCCATAATCTTCACACAATAATGAGAACAATCGGGATTGTAGTGGTCGTGATTTGATAAAATTAATTATTTTTACCGCTTCATCCATAACTAATTTTAGATTAGACGGCATTTGCTTCATCGCAAGTGCTTGTCTATGCAGAATACAATGACTGGAACTACAATTAGGCGCTTTATTTTTCATTCGTGACACTGCTCCTGCTGTTTTACCTGTCATCGCCTTGGCCCCATCTGTACAAATGTCAATGCAATTGTTCCAACTGAGATTATGTTCTTCAAAAAATATATTTATTTTATTAAAAATTTCTTCCCCGGTAGTGTTTGTAAGCAGCGATGAACACATAAGCATGTCTTCTTCAAAAGAACTTTTATATGGATATCTCACAATAACCAGCAGGATAGCCAAACCAGCGACATCAGTCGACTCGTCCATTTGCAAAGCGAATCGTGTATTTTGTAGACGTGTAACTAGTTCTTGTTTGACGTAGCTTGCCAGATCATGGATTCGTCGTGAAACAGTATCGTTTGATAGCGGAACAGTAGAAAGATGCTTTGCAGATTTTTCATCAAGCATACATTTTGTTATGTCTAATACACATGGTTTTATTAATTTCTCAGCGATAGTGTGCGCTTCACCTGCTTGTGCAATGCGATAGCTAACTAAGTATGATGCCTCCGTGGCCTTTTCGTTGGTAGTTTGTGTTACATGCATCATATTTTTTTGACTTTCTAATAACTGATCTTTTTTGCGAACAAAAAATTCTTTATTCTTGTCTTTAGTCTCGGGGTGTACGGTTTCTAAATGTCGACGCAATTTGGCAGGTGCCATGGAACTATTAGGAAGCAGTTTACTACAGAGCATGCAGAGAGGTGAGCCGTTGGAATCAACAAATCCGAAACTGATATAAGATTCATCATACTTCCTTTTTTTCGTCTTTGAAACCGTCGAGCTTGACGTCGTGGCACTCGTGGCATCATCTTCTGGATCGGTGATTGCTAAATTCTCCGCGCGCATTGCTTTTGAACATTCAGCGTCATTAGAAGATGTTGTTGGAACACGTTTAACACCTTTAAGCCAACGTTCCATTCTTCTTTATTTATAATGTTACAAGTCAGGATAGTGGGGTTTAAATAATGCACAATCGTTACTGCGTATAAGAGACTAAATTTAGAACCTACAGGGAAGAAATGTATAAAACTGAGACAACAGAATACAGCAGGCAGTAAAACAATGAACACCAGTTTCTCGCTAGCGAGCTTGTAAGTAGGTAGTAACTTATCGCTCCGAACGCTAATCATCAACTGACGACGCCAACGCGCGATCGCCGCTTTTATACTTAGTCCTAGACTCGATCTCAAATATTCTCGAAAATACTCGAGTCGGCACCTTTGATAAACAAAAAGCAAAAATAAAAACAGAAATTTAAAAATAGCGTTGTAAACAATATCGACTTTATCCTTTGAAGTTAGAGACGAAAGTCGCTAGTTGACAACTATAGCGTCTAATTCTGAGGCGGCTTTTATCAAAGAGACTGAGCGCTTACAAGTATACCTACCCGCTCGTTTTAAGTTTGCCGCTGGCGATAGGTATGAGTGTATGACGTTCGAAATTTTTTATTTAATTGTAACAATAAAAATTGTGTACGTTAGATATTTGGGTAAAACTATGACACATTATAAGTTTTGTTGTCACGTGGGGGAGGGTACGCGCATTCCACAGACCGGCAAACTTAGAGCGAACGCGTTGTACAAGTATAAAATTGTTGAGACCAAACTTATGAGATATTGTACCAGCTAATGTAACACAAGCTTATACAAATACAAATAAATAAATAAATAACATTCATAGCGTTTTGTCTCCGCGCGGCCGCGGAGTCCGCACAGCCGCGGAGCGACCAGAGAGAGGTGTTTTGATTTTTTTATTTCTAAATTCTTGCGGAACCCCGACAGAGGTATCACGGAACCCTAGGGTTCCGCGGAACACACTTAGAGTATAGCTGCTCTAAGGTATAGTTTTATTTGAAATTTAAATTTTCAATGTTAAGTCCGCTTAAAGGCCAATAACTATACCGCTTCCCCTATATTACGTTACGTTATTGCTAATAAAATAAAATAATAAAACATTTGTGTGGAATTAGAAGTCAATACATAAGATGCGATTACGACAAAAGTACCTATTCACATCTAAGCAACATCAACAAAATAGAAGCATGGATAATTTCACGTTATTGGCACCATGCCCGAAACAAATGTTTACGCAAAAGAAACGTGACCAAAATGTAGGCATTAGGTTAGAAGAGAGCAGAATTTATCACGTTAGGATCAGCGCACATTAGGTGTGGCGATGTCGCTCGGATCTCGTGATTCGTGACCGCACAGGGCTATGCGCCGCTTGTTTGTCTCATGTTTGCCATGAAAATTTGAAACATATGAAACTAATAGGAATAAGGAATGAAGGATTAAACTTAAACCCCCTTATTAATAAACGAAGACTACGCTCGGATTAGTCACTCCATGTTTAGTCGTCCGTCTATTGAATGACAAATAACATTGGAGTGTCATGAACAAAACACGGCGTAACTAGTCTAAGCTTATTCCTTGTTTATTAATCTGGGATAAATTGTGCACCTTTTAGTAACTTCGCTCCGGCTCTCTTGGTCTGCGCGGCGCCTTACAATGCTAAAAACAAAAACTGTTCTAAACATAGACATAGTATCTGTTCTATTTAAATAAGTAATAGTTATCAGATATTTGTATATTTGGAGCAAAGCAAGATTATTTACAGAGCGCTATCGTTGGTGTATCTGGAATGATAACAAAATTTATTCCTTATTTAGTGGATGGAAAACCTATAGTTAAAGTAATGGTCGCCTTCATATTACAAGTTTCGTTTTTTTTTATTAATTTGGGTCTGAGCGTTAGTGATAGCGTCCTTGTTGAGCTATCCTTAATCAAGAACTATAACTGTTTGAGTTTTAAGCAACCAATGTTGATAAGTTTTTTATGTTCGTAAAATAATACATAAAAATAAAACAATCGGTACATATAAAAATATTTTATTAAAAACATTTTGGTAACATTTAATAAGAACACTTAGGTAAAAATAAATCGACCTCAAAATCATTTTCAAAAGAACAGCCTGGACTGGAAGTTCACGGAGGAAGCCGGAACAGCAAAAAAAAAAGACTAAAATAAATAAAAACAATGATAACACTCTAGGCAGAGACATGTCTAATTGACAACCAGAATTAAGGCATCGCAAGAATAATTATTTAAGTACGACAAAATACCTACGGATATTATTATAGTTACAACAAATAAACGCCTAGTATCTAAAATGTATCAGTTTGTGGCGCCGGGCGCAAGCGTACCACCCTGTAGTGTTGGCAGGGAGTTACAACGAGTATTATTGCCGCTAACATCGTTAACAACGACACATCTTTGCTTGCTACTACGCCGTTATTATAACCTACTAAATACTTAAACATCCCAATTAAACGAAGCTATGTTAAAATTTTACCTAACTAATAATAATATTAACATCTTCGGCTAATTTTGATACTAGAATGATATAACATCATCTCATATTGTACTCTTAACATTACGCTGGATTAAATTATAAAATGAGGAATTAATACATAATATTGCAAGCATTACTGAGATTGTGCACTTACGAGTTTTCTTTTAAGTAACAAGTGATAACTTAGTTATATATATGGAAGGAAGATAATCTTATATTGAAGTTGACAAGTGTGATACCCGGCTGAGCCGGGTGCATAGTCCTTACATTCAGCTACTACAAAGGAATAGTCATATAGATTAAAATTACGAGCATTGGCACTTTCAATATTAAACCTTAATTACACACTCGAAATAGCACTGCATATCAATAACCAACTTAAAAACTAAATTCAGATCAGTCATTTATGATATCACATCAAAATAAACAGGGAAATACATAATATGTGATAATCGATTGGATATATTATATCATATATATTATATTCTTTTCAAAAGAGGTATTAATTTTCTTAAGGGTTACTAAAAATATTGAGCTCTGCGCCGCGCGCGACGCACAATATCACCATAATACGAGAACAACATTGAACCAATTAGTTTTGGTACTTGGAGTTATCTCCGAGTTAATCTATTCTGCTAAACCTACATAATGCTTATCAGATATACGTAATACACGCTGGGCGGGCGGAGCTTCGGCCGCGGCCGCTGTGGAGCGACTACGGCGTCGGCGAACGCTTCGCCTGCGCAAAAACCTTCCTTATACAATTTTCATTACAAAAATACTGTCATTTGACTACAGTTCATGAGAAAAAGATATTTATCATATAAATGAACAATATATAGACATATAGTACAACAAATAGGTAATATTAGTATAATATTATTATGTATAATGATTTGACTAAATAAAATAAAAATGCATAAAATTGAAATGATTTAAAAAACATTGTAATATATCACCTGAAGACAAATGGAAGGTACTAAATTGATATTTTAGAAATTTTCTTTTAAATAAATAGCACAACAACCAACATTATTTGGCAATGTGAATTAAATAATTATTATTAACAACTACTACCCTTGGCGGCTAACTTAAACACGAAACTGGAATGCGATTATTGCATCGCACCTCCGGTCTCCGGAGGGCCGGAGGCGTCAACGAGGGCCGTCGGGATCACATTACAACTTAGGAGACATTCACAACTAGAGCTTCATTATTTAAACCTGTGCGTATCGCTCCAAATACATTCCTTTGAACTACATTCGATTGATGTTTGTCATATTAAAAACTAAAAATAATGAATGCAACATTTGATATTTTTAAAATAATCAATAACAACCATTTTGTGAGCGCGTGTGACTGAGGATATAGCACACTTTCGTCTGGGGACACGCCTAGTTCATTATTTGTAAAAATCATTTCTGATCATATGTGTCGGCCGTCCACAGAGGCAATTACAGATTGTTGTATTATTATATTAGCTGCATTCTGAGATCCATGCTATATGTTCAGTCATGACCCACTGAATCATAATAAATACATAAATAGATTTGTATAATTATTATTTTTAACCTACTTCATATGTAATATGTTCATAGCCCAGTAATTTGATTAGACAAAAAAGATAAGCGTGGTGATGACTCAGGGTTAAGAAGTTGATAAAATGCATTAAAATTGGATAAGTAAACAAATTTTGATTTAAAATCTGCTATTTTAAACTAATAATATAAGAAAATTATTGATCATTGCATGGCTGTTGGTCCCTTCCAAATATTTGCCGATTCCCATAAAGAATTCTAATTTTATCAGTACAAATTAATGAAAAAATTTGAAAACTACATATTACTGTATTGTCTTCATATTAAACATTCTCTTTATAAAAATAACTTTGTGGGAAATACATCAACATTATTGTGTATAATAATTACTCCAGTTCCAATTTAAAGCTGATTACAACATAGCAGAACTAAAGTTGCACAAAAGGACAGTATCAATAACATTAGTTATATGTAGTTAGTATGTTATACATTTACTTATTTGTAATTGAAGAGACTCACACTATTCAATATCTTGACTAAATTAAGAGACCACAAATAGTACATGTTATATATGCACACACGTAGAGATATTGCCAGTCTGTCAACGACACTTACTATAATTTCACTAGAATCCCAGCATCTGGGCATATCAATGACTCAAACTTTTAAAAACTGTCTGTAACAACTACTAATACCTTAGAATATTTAATCACTGCATTAATTTGTGATGATATGCACTGACAACCCATTCTGACTATGTTTGCATGGGCCCTTCACATAAATAATTTAAATGAGTTGTTCAAGCTTACATACGAAATCTATAGGAAGTTGATTTAGAGCTTTGTTAAGATTGTTATCCTCTATTTTTTATATGTCATCACTATTATGTAACACTCGGACGGTAAATCCTTCAATCATTAGACCTTAAAATTAATCTACAGCTTGGCTTAAATTCATGCCTATCTCGTCAAAATCGTAAATTTAAATAACATCCGAGAAGCAGCCTTTTGGTTTAAACAATGATGAAAAACAAATGACTGTGGAATATATTCTTAATTATTATCTCTAAAGACTAATGAATATTATAAAACAATATTTAAATAATATCTATTACATGTAGTGGTGGGAAGAATAACACATTAAAATGATATAAGTAATTGTCCATGATTTAAATATTGCTTTAAGATTAATAAATTGGTCATAAAATTCATTTACAGACCAACATCAATAAATTGAATTGAATAACCAACCATTTATAGTTAATATAAACAATTATATTCTTTGGATAACAAAATTATTAACATTACTAAGAGGAACTAAGTATAGCAAATACGTGCTCTATGTGTAGAAGTTGTTGCTTCATAAAAAATAAATTAATAATGGTGACTTGAATGTAAGTATTATTCGATTGAAATAGTCGGTTCAATAAGATAATAAAATTTTAGAATCCAGCCCACAAAAAGGTTGCACTGACAAGTCTATTTATGGCATTGCAAAGATTTATAGTAAGCCTAAAATTTATCACACAAATAAATAAAAACAAAAGGAAGGTCACACATATATCGTCACGTCTAACATTCACAGAATTTGTCAAAAAAATTGCTTTGATTAAATTAAGATCACAGTATTAAGTCACGTTTAAAATGTAACTCTACGAATGCGCGCGACGATAACAACATGCAATATTCCACAGTCATCTTTAAGACAGGGCCACAGCAGGGGAGCATTCCAACAAGCAAAGAAATTTCTGACAAAAATCCTCAACCTCAGCTCAATAAAGGAACATTAAAAAGTTAAACTCACCTATAAAAATTAATTGTGTAAACAAAACACCAATCATCAAATGATAAACTTGTAAATGTAAAAACAAAAATGATTTGTGAGCAAATTATTATAACAACAAAAAAATCACTTAGTAAACATTCCTTGTTACTTTTGTTACAAAATAACAGGTCGTCATGAACTAGTCAATGGCTTACAAACTAAATTTTGATGACATTATGCCATCAATTACAGAGTTGGGATAGTTGATATGCACCCTGATGTGCCCCAGTCGCACCCGTTCAACTTTTTTGTTTGTTCAGGATTTATGCTGTCACATTAACAGATCAATCTGTGGCAGCCACAACCCAGGAAAAGCCACAAGCACGGCAAGAATCATTTACATACTGTGTGCGTGTTCCATATGGCCCCAGACGATGGTACTGGGACCTGTTCGCGAAGAATAGGGCCGGGTTGTTCGGTGGCAGCAATGTGGCACGGTAGCTCCATCTCATATCAGTGAGATTAGACATCAAGTTGAGAATATCACGCCCTTCGTAGAAGACTTTGACATCCTCAACTTTTTCTTTAGGTAGAGGTTGTGGCTGAACCACAGGCCCAAATAGTTTCTGGAAATTAATGAAAATATTAATTTAATGATGTCTTGAATAATTGTTTATTTTGTAAAAAAAATAATAATGTAAAAATTTTAACTAAGAATTTAGAATTTAACTTCAAAATTATATTGATGAGGTAAGTGTTCTTGGTCAGAGTGAGATTTTATCATGTTCTTTCAATCAATATAATATTCATGACTGGCAAAAAAAGATAAATATGAAGACACACAACCTATGACACCCTCTTTACTGTATTATCTTCTGAAGATAATGCACTAATTGATATCGTAGCTTTTTAGTAGATGTGTTCGCCATTATGGAATATTATGAAAATAGAGGGGTCAAGGCCAGGACGAACGAACGCAAACAAAATAGTGCAGAAATCGACATTACCTTTTCAGTAGTCTGAGGGCTGGACGGTAGGGAGTCACTGTTGACCGATTCTGCCTTGAGCGATCCCAGTGAGCCGATACCGCTAGATTCACTGGACACTGACGGGCTTGGGCTTGTCTGCGACTTAGTAAGGCCCGCTATTTCTATGATATGGCCGAATGAGTTGAACGAGTTAAAATTTTCTGCATCCAAGCCATTTGGAGGTAATGCGACGCTCAAAGCCATTTCTGCGAAAGGAAAATAGTGATTTTACACAAATTACACGTGCAAAAACGCCATACACTTTATTAGCTAGCTCCAATATATGTTGACAGAACGAACGCGCCAAATTGTTACAGGTTTATTGTCACTCCACAAACGTATTAGCGCGTGATCCACTTTACACAAGGATAATTAACGGAGATTCCAGATTTTCAGAATACACAATGAATAAAATAATACCTAAAAGCGTTATTCCCAATAAGCACAAGCCTCGACGTAGTTTTAGGAGATCGAACATTTGTAAAGTGAAGTTAGCCGCAGTTATTGAATTTGCGTGTGCGTGATGTTGTCTAGCGCCAACCGGAAACAGCCAAGTCGGTAAAACAGATTCTACTACGCAGTACTGTACAATATCTACAAATGGCTTTTATATTTGTATTTTCAGGGAAGTATTTTAATCTAATAGAGTTAAAAATAATTTGGTTCCATATTTTTGCATTTTCGTATAATTTATTCAGAAAACAAAATTCATTATTTTATTAAAAGCATAAAGTAGCGACCCCTAGTGAGTGCTATTGAAGACTCATGTAACCTTACACCACTTGCTACAGCTTTGCAACCGTATTGCCAGATGGCGCTGTCTGGATTGTAAGTCCATCGTTGAGATTTGTTTTTATTAAAAGTTCATAGATGGTGCATTTCCTATTATCAAGTACAAGCTTAATGATGATTGAATATTTTTTTTATAATATGCACAGCTTGTCTTATACGTATAGAAATTAACTATGTTTGTTCTATTCATATAATCATTTATGACATGACTTTTTCCCATGTCACGAATAAATCAAAAGATTATGCCTTTGATTTATTCGTAAGCTTTTAGATTCTTCCTGATACCTATATAAAGAACTAACTACGTAAGTATCTCGGATAAAAGCCCACATAAATTTTTCTTTAGGTTTTTATTTAATCCTCGATATTTATGCCAAAACGTAAGCAATGGATAATGCTTTACAAATAAATAAATTTACCATTTTTAATGCTTTACAAATATGTAATGTAAGTAAACAAACTCGATATCAAATTAAACCATCAAACCCTCAATTTAATACATCATCTTTACAAATTATTCTTAATATGTTTGAATAAATGTCACTTAACTTTCTTTTCTTGTTTTTTTCTATTTATTTGGGTAAACAAACAGTTACAAAGTAAGTACATAACATTCAGTATTGGTGATTAGATAGATAACTTTGAAACCAGCACCGTTTACCACTTATATATAAAAAACATTATTTATATTTTTCTAAGTAATATTATAACTATGCCAAAGTGAGTTTGATAGTTTGTTTGTCAGTTTGTTCATTTGTTACGCTTAATTATGCCTTAACAGCTGAGTCCAATTGTAATGAAATATGGCATAGACATTTACAAACATTAAAAACACTCTTTTTTTTATTATTAGCGGTTATATTTTTATAAACAGTAAATCCTGTTCATTTTAATCATAATGAAACACACTTTCTGTGGATATAGCTTTGATAGTTGTAAGTTTTATACTTTTTGAGAAAATCAAATTAGAGTTCTTAAGTACTAGCGGGTGGCTCGGCTTATTTGCGGTCGAGTGTTTCGTAATGTACGCAATTACATTTCATCGTTATGTAATTGCGTACATTACTAGGTACTCGAATTCGGGCACCCGATGCAATATTTACCTACATTGTTTTTACTCGAACACGGCTGGAAGACGGTGTCGCGTAAACAAAAACTACCCAAATACACACGTTACGTTTTCGACTCCGTTAAATTAACACTTAGTCGTTTGTCCGAATTCCGTAGGCAATCGTACTCGGGTTAACGACCCAGTGTAATTGCGCCTAAGGGCAAGTGTCTACCGTAACTACTACCACAAATTTGTGTGGATTGTAAAACTAGTAGTTACTACACTGTATTTTTAAGTACCTAGTTAATGTACAAGGCCAGACCATCAAAATCCTGAAACAATCTTTTATATAACAAGATAAATAATAATATTTAATTTTATAAAATTGTTGGGTCTGAATTGATTTAAAGTTTGGTTCTTCTTTTCAGACTATTTTAGTGAAAGCTCGTTTTTATAATGTTTTTATTACCTTCTTAATTTATTTCTTAGTTTTGCATGTTACAAGTTTGTTTTTGAAAATTGGAGTATGGTGTCGTTGAAATGTGGCTATGGGTTGGGACCTTGGGACATATGTTTATATAGAAGGTCATTGTTTATACGAGTTTATACCGAGGATAGTTAGGTAATCATTACATATTATGACTATTATGTTGCGCTTTTGGTGTTAAGCCAATTTCCAAAGGAAATATATGGTAACTATTCCGATTGACGATTAAGAAATCTTATGGAAGCCACAAAAATATCAATACCTATTTTTAGTTACATATAATTATAAATAGGCTATATCCCACTCATTATGCCTGAATATCATAGTGGATCATAAAGACACCTACATTGCTTTATACAATAAAGAAACTTCTATAGGGGCTTACCCACAATGCCAAGAGCTGGCGCTGCCTGCAGCCTAAGGCTAGAGAAAATCCGACACGGCCGTCATAATAGTCAGTGCATTCGCCCGGATAGCGAAGGGTGCGGATTCGAGTCCCGTCTGCTGACTGGTCCGCGTGGATTTTTTTCTAGTAAACTTTATTGAGATTTAAACATCTAGCAGTTAAATACTTAAAAAAAAAACAGAAAGCTCTATATTCCTAATCATCAGCCTATTAAATCCGCTGCTGCTGGGGACTTGTTATTTCTTTTATAGATGAAATGAAGAGAATAAGACATACATAACCAACCACGAAGGTCCAGTGCTGATTGGTGGGTGCTAACGACTACAGATGCAGCCGGGACCAACGTATTAAGTTACCTTCCGAACGCGGATAGTACAGTTTGGTCACTTATCCTATGACCGCTCATACGAAAGCTGATAACTTCCATGATCGCCTATCGATTGTGCTAATAAATCGATGGAGGACATTGATTGCGCAGGTGGTTAGCGAGTTCGGCTGCGATCGTTGAAGTTAAGCAACTTTCGCAGTGGTCGGTTGTAGGGTGGGTGACCAAAATCTACTATCTCGAGTTCCTGCGTGCTTCGGAAGGCACGCTAAGCCGCTGGTCCCGGCTACATCTGCAGTCGTTAGCACCCGCCAATCCGTACTGGGCCCGCGTGGTAGGTTATGGCCCAATCTCCCTATTCCATCCATAGGGGAGGCCTGTGCCCCAGCAGTGGGGACTAATAGGCCGATGATGATGATCCTATGACCACTCATACGAAAGTTCCTTACCTCCATGATCGCAGACCGTTTGTTTGTGCTAATAACTGTGCGTGAAAAAGCTTCCCGATTTTTACATTATCTAGGTATATTTTTATTATATGGGTATTTGACGACCTCCGTGGCCGACTGGTTTGTACGCCGGGTTTCATGGTGTCGCCGACATCGAGAGGTCCCGGGTTTGAATCCCGGTGGGGGCAGATGTTTGTGTGATGAATACGTGCATTTGATTCATGGATGTTTAATATGCATTTCTATATAAATATACTTATATATGTATTCTATCCGTTACCCTAGTATTCCATAACACAAGCCTTACAGTGCTTACTTTGGGGCTAGGCTAATTGGTGTGTGTGTTGGAAATATTTATTTATATTATAAGATGCAACCGTTACTGACTGTTCTATCACGCACAGCTAAAACCATTGGTCAGATATTATTCAAGCTGAAAATCCGTTGCGTCCTGTCTTTTAAAATCCTAACGTGCCTTTCGGAGTAAGGAAAGGCAAAAATAATAAAAATGATAAATTCGAACCCGGCCACCGCGGAAATAAACTTTTACAATCGCAGACGAACGTGCAAACCATTGAGTCATCGAGTTTCTCAAAGTTATTGTACCCAGAACTTTTTCGTAATAGGAATCTTTATCTCTTGTAAGTAGGTACCTACACATTTTTTTTATTTTAAACTTCAAAAGCCGATTGAAAACAAAAATATGTACAGTCAAGGTCTTGCTTATATTATACATATATATACGACGACCTCCGTGGCCGAGTGGTTTGTACGCCGGGTTTCATGGTGTCGCCGACTCGAGAGGTCCCGGGTTCGAATCCCGGTGGGGGTGTAGATGTTTGTGTGATGAATACGAGCATTTGTACTCCAGTCATGGATGTTTAATATGTATTTCTATATAAATATATTTATATATGTACAGTATAAGTATTCTATCCATTACCCTAGCATCCCATAACACAAGCCTTACAGTGCTTACTTTTGGGCTAGGCTAATTGGTGTGAGTGTTGGAAATATTTATTTATTTATATTTCTATACATCTCTTGTGAAGTATTTTTGCGAAAATGTTAGCTTCTTAGGGTTCCGTACCTACACAAATTTTAACAACAGAACTTTCGTTATTTGTCTGTCCATCAGCGAGTTGTTAGCAGGTGACAGTTGATATTAATACAGGACCTGTATTTCTGTTGTTGCTTTAACAAGTGATAAAAGAAATGAAATAAAGTTAATGATACAATTCGCCAACAAGAAAGAAAGTCACGAACGAAAGGATGAGTATACTATACGTAGATTTTTTCTGTCTATTTATCGGCTCGACAGTTTAGTTAACCCCTTTGGATCGTTCAGTTCAGGTTGGCCTCACAGGATTTGTAAATATTTCTTATAGGTAAGTATCGTTTAAGAGAGCGTCCGTTCAATAAAATAATAATAGTAAACACCCGTGGAAATGGCCGCGGCGCGGGGGGCGGCGGGAGCGGGAGCGGGAGCGGCAGCGGGGCTCGGGGCGGGAGTCGCCCGTGGGAGGCGAGGGGCGGCGGGCGCTATCGATTCGCGCCCGCGCGACACATAGTATCTCCATCCTCTCATCGATGCCCGTTTGCCGGCCTCACAAAGAAAGAGATAGGTTTCGCCGACTTTGATCCTTTTGTTTTTGGGCAGCGTCCGGCGGCGGGCGGCGGCGGGCAGGGGCGGAAAAATACGAGGCCTGATTGGCCGGCGCGGGCCCGCCTTCCCGCGCGCCGCGCGCCGCAGCCTCCGCTCAGTTCAAGGGCGGTTGCGTCTCAGCACGCCGTCTTGTTTGGGTTGCACCATCTATAAATAAACATGTTACAATTATTTTCACAATTACTATTAACCTAGGTGATCCGGGTTAATACTATATGTGAACGTTGATAGTAAACAATGGTTTAATTTATTTTAAATTTAACTATCTATTCGCTGAAAATTTTCGCATGTCGTTTTCTATTATGCTTTTATGATACCTACTTGTTTTCAAGAATGTATTATAAGATAAACAAAAACTTTTCAATTCGAAGGTTGAATCAAAGGTAATGTAAAAATACTAATAGAAATGTCTCAATTGTTTTCCGCACATAAATAAATTTTCTCTAGTTTTCCGAGGTTTTTCGTTACTACATACTACTACATTATATCCTAGGTTGATTTCTCTTTGATAAAAGTCATGGCAGTTGATTGACCGCTCTCACTGAGATCCAATGACTTACTTATAAACTGGAAACTTTTCACTTTTTAGGTAGATTTTGGTAGGTAATTTTTTTTATTAAGATTTTTTTAAGAAATATGTTTGGTCGTAGAAGTGAAATAGGAGGGGTCTGTGGTTGTACAGGATATTAATATTCATTTTATTAGGCACTTATCACTCTCTTTGACAAAAAGAAAAAAACTGATTCTAGCCAGTAAAACAAAATACTAAACTTTCAGTTATAAAAGTTACCTTTACCTAAGTATAGTGCAAAATATAGAACTATTAAGATTTGGATTAAGCTGAAGTACGCTAAGATCTAAGTAGATCTCTATCTACTAACTTAAGTTTGTTGGCGTGGGACCAACTCCAAATTTTGTTAATTTTACTTTAGTTCTTAGCGTAAGTCAGCTTTGAATAAAAATAATTCTTTATTCTTGAGATTTGTTTAAAGTAAGTTATTATTTTTATTTAAGTCAAAGCAACATCAGTTGTTAGAGTATAATAGGCTCTTATCTTTCTGTAAATGTTGTATTTCATACAATAATCAAAAGCAGTATGAGGATGTATTGTTTGTCATTGATGATTCGATCTCTTATCTCCTTATGGTCTTTAATGAATTTATATGGGACAAATGAGATTTATATAAAACCTACGTATAATTTAATGCTACTGTATGGGGTCATATCGAAAGTAAGCTAATTGAATAAAATTAGTTTTTTACGGGTTACCTAATGCAGGAAACTTTATTTATTTATTGACGTTTCGGGGACGTAAAAGACTAGTTTTATTTAATGAGTGATGTGCGTGAAAACCTAAGAAACAAATAAGCTAATTGAAACAGAAAGTTCGCCATAACTTTCCAAAATTAATTTTGAAATTCTACTCCATTGTAGGATTTTTAAGGAATTTCATATAATTAAATTTTTATTTCTAAATAATAAGTCCACTTCAAGTCAATAAATAGTGTTTTTATTTTGCCTTTCTAATGAATCAATACTAATATATAATAGTTTGATGTTTTGGACGAATACAAACCTGTTTTTTTTCTTTAGGCTTTAGCACCCACCAATCCATACTGGGCCCGGTCTCTCGTCCAATAAGTGTACCTATTTATTTTTCTTCTTATTTTATTTTTAAACTTTATTGAAACAAAATTTATAACATTGGTGCAAAAAGCGGACTTAATGCTAAAAGCATTCTCTCCCAGTCAACCTTTGGGAAAAATGAAAACCACGATTTTTTCCCAAAGGTTGAAAAATTCGTGTTTTTCATTTTAACATTTATTTATATTTTGTGCTTATAAATAAATTCTATGCATGTGTCACTCTAAACAGGTCCTGCCAGAATATCAGCGCTGGTGCGACACAATGTCGCATCAGATGCTGACGCAGGGTCTTGGTTAGCCCATTGATTTAATATTTATATCTTCAAACTTGTTGTAAGTGTTTTTAAGGGATACCTAATAAAAATTGTTTTTTTCTTCCGTTCTCCCTATTCCTTCCACAGGAAGACAGGGACACACTGATGATAATGATATTGATGGAAAGTTTTAATGACCGCTAAAATAATGTATGGATCATGCTTTTCTCATCAACAGCTAACGTGAACATCGTACGTGCATAATTGAGCTAACTGTGTTTGCGCTCAGAGACAATACAGCCTTCAAGTCTAGGATGTCTATGACTAACGGGCCCGTTAGCTACATTGACAAGTGACACGTGTTGCAATGACAGTCGGAAAAATACTTTTGTGCTGGTACTGTTATAAGATTCGAGGTCATTGGTTCAATGTTTCGGTTAAGGATAACTTAGAGCTGATGCAAAGTTGAATTTATCTTATTTGTTTCTTAGGTTTTCACGTACATCACTCTTAATGAATGATAAAAAAAAATCAACGGGTTAGATGCACTGATTTTATTTATTTATTGACATTTCGTAGCATTAGCAGGAATGCGCAGTCAGAATGTTTTTTATTTTTGTTTTTATCATGATAAATTAGAATGAATGAAACCGGTGAATATTAAATATATTCACCGCTTTCATTTCTTTCATAAGTAACAAGCGGAACCGACCTACGAAGTCTTGCCCTATAAAAGATAAAATACTATTATTATTCTAAGATCCACATTAGGACCTAAAACAACAGACCTCTTGATAAAGTGGCTTTATACGGATGTTTGTTGACAGATCCCGCGAAGCTTATTTATAATCGATACTATAGGCTAATAATCCTAAAACCGAGCTCCAACGCCACTTATTGTAGGTAGAGTTGTGAGTTAAGTTTTCTGCAGAATATTTTTTTGGGAACGAAGTTTCTTTCCGACCCTACGGAGTTGGCGGATTGGGGTAGGCGAAAAGTGTAAGATTTTTCCGTCACAACCGTTACTTGTTTCGCAGCGTATTGTATGTAATTGTATACTTACAATTATGTTTATTTTTAACTTCGTTTCAATTGAGTGTTCCATGACACTCTCGTTAGCTTTTTTATTTTTTCGTAAGAACCTTCTAAAAGTATTGAAAAACTTAAAAAAAATACAGATGTATATGGCCTTTAAATCTTTAATCTGGAAAAATATTTCCTAACGATTTTTTGTTACGGGCAAAATTTAGAAACCTTATAGTTAGATACAAGGACATTTAGACCCTTATTAGACAGACAGTGATAATTGGGATTCAAGCTTTAAGAGTAAGTGTGGATACTTTATGATAAAGGAACGAAATATACATTACTACTTACCACAGAGAAATTTTAGCACTAAGAGAAAAAGAAAGACTGTAAAAAAATATGTATAGATAAATAAAACTAGTTTTAACTGGTTAATGCACGAAACTTTATTTATTGACGTTTCGCAGCCTTTTCAGGTCTGCTTCGTCAGTGACGAAACTAGTTTTATTTAATAAGTGATGTGCGTGAAAACCTAAGAAACAAATATGTATAGATAATGTGACATACAAAATTTTTGAAAATAAAAAAGTTGATAAATAATGCAGGGAAAAGATAAAGGTGGGTACGTGGTATATAGTACCGCATAGACCTTTTTAATAATGTTGTATTGGACCAGCAGAGATTTGTTGTTAGTGTTAAACTAGAACCTTAATGAATGGCCGATTCTAATGATAGCTACGATGAGTAATGAGTACGGAGCCAACTTTAATATATCTATCTACCTATGATGAAATGTGATTTCTTTGGTAATTGCGTTCAGATCATTAGTCAAACAAAGAAAGCCATTTATAATGCACAATTTTCACCATTATACATTACTTACTCTGTCTGTGCAATGTCGATCATTCGTTCGCTATCGAATAACGACACTGACTGCACAGCCTTTCGACATTGATATACGGTCGGTGGATGGGCTTATGCCGTAGGTCGCAAATTATAATTTGAATAATATTCTGCATATTTAAGAATGCTGGATATTTTTTTTAATTTAAAATTTTCTACTATCATCTAGTTTTTTATGGTATCGGCAATTTAATTGAACATAAGGTTTTTTTTGTAAGTGAAAGGTACGTGTTAGAGTCCTGCCTGAAAGTCGAGGCAAGTAGAGTTCGTTTTGCGATAAAAAGATTTGAGCTACCTCTACGCTACCTCATCTGATTTCAGTGGCGGTGGAGCCCAGTCCAGTAGAGTTAATAATTATCTAATAAAAGTTTTTTTATCTTAGCTTTTATCTCTGCCTGAAACTAAAAATAACTTAGAAAAAAACAAGAGTCCTATTTTGTCAATCTATAGTTTAATTTCATAAAGGGACTCTTACTAATAAAGAACGAAATTTGAAAAAGTGCAATTACCTATGTAGCTCTATACTTCGATATTTTATTAGCTGCAGTAAAATGACGTTTCAAATTGTCATTCCGTAAAATAATGTTAACCGTTTAAATATAATAGAGATGTGATTAGGTTCACAGAAAATCTAATCGTTTCATAACTAACTCATAATGTTCATAATTTTTATTATTTTTAAAGCATGTAACTGCTTGATGTTTAAATCTAAAGAAAATATAACTAGAAAAAATTCCACGCGGACCAGGCAGCAGACGGGACTCGAACCCGCACCCTTCGCAATCCGGGCGAATGCACTGACCAATTATGCTACCGCGGCCCTCACGGACCGCGTCGAAATTCTTTCTAGCTATTCTTAAGCTGCAAGGCAGCGCCATCTCTTCGCATTATAGGTAAACCCACAATGTCAAATGAATACTTTTACAAGTATTAAACATTTGAAAGAAGAAATAGCAATTATAGTTATAATTTTTATTATTTTTAAAGCATGTAACTGCTTGATGTTTAAATCTAAAGAAAATATAACTAGAAAAAATTCCACGCGGACCAGGCAGCAGACGGGACTCGAACCCGCACCCTTCGCAATCCGGGCGAATGCACTGACCAATTATGCTACCGCGGCCCTCACGGACCGCGTCGAAATTCTTTCTAGCTATTCTTAAGCTGCAAGGCAGCGCCATCTCTTCGCATTATAGGTAAACCCACAATGTCAAATGAATACTTTTACAAGTATTAAACATTTGAAAGAAGAAATAGCAATTATAGTTATAATTTTTATTATTTTTAAAGCATGTAACTGCTTGATGTTTAAATCTAAAGAAAATATAACTAGAAAAAATTCCACGCGGACCAGGCAGCAGACGGGACTCGAACCCGCACCCTTCGCAATCCGGGCGAATGCACTGACCAATTATGCTACCGCGGCCCTCACGGACCGCGTCGAAATTCTTTCTAGCTATTCTTAAGCTGCAAGGCAGCGCCATCTCTTCGCATTATAGGTAAACCCACAATGTCAAATGAATACTTTTACAAGTATTAAACATTTGAAAGAAGAAATAGCAATTATAGTTATAATTTTTATTATTTTTAAAGCATGTAACTGCTTGATGTTTAAATCTAAAGAAAATATAACTAGAAAAAATTCCACGCGGACCAGGCAGCAGACGGGACTCGAACCCGCACCCTTCGCAATCCGGGCGAATGCACTGACCAATTATGCTACCGCGGCCCTCACGGACCGCGTCGAAATTCTTTCTAGCTATTCTTAAGCTGCAAGGCAGCGCCATCTCTTCGCATTATAGGTAAACCCACAATGTCAAATGAATACTTTTACAAGTATTAAACATTTGAAAGAAGAAATAGCAATTATAGTTATAATTTTTATTATTTTTAAAGCATGTAACTGCTTGATGTTTAAATCTAAAGATGCTACCGCGGCCCTCACGGACCGCGTCGAAATTCTTTCTAGCTATTCTTAAGCTGCAAGGCAGCGCCATCTCTTCGCATTATAGGTAAACCCACAATGTCAAATGAATACTTTTACAAGTATTAAACATTTGAAAGAAGAAATAGCAATTATAGTTATAATTTTTATTATTTTTAAAGCATGTAACTGCTTGATGTTTAAATCTAAAGAAAATATAACTAGAAAAAATTCCAGTGGTCAGTGCATTCGCCCGGATTGCGAAGGGTGCGGGTTCGAGTCCCGTCTGCTGCCTGGTCCGCGTGGAATTTTTTCTAGTTATATTTTCTTTAGATTTAAACATCAAGCAGTTACATGCTTTAAAAATAATAAAAATTATAACTATAATTGCTATTTCTTCTTTCAAATGTTTAATACTTGTAAAAGTATTCATTTGACATTGTGGGTTTACCTATAATGCGAAGAGATGGCGCTGCCTTGCAGCTTAAGAATAGCTAGAAAGAATTTCAACGCGGTCCGTGAGGGCCGCGGTAGCATAATTGGTCAGTGCATTCGCCCGGATTGCGAAGGGTGCGGGTTCGAGTCCCGTCTGCTGCCTGGTCCGCGTGGAATTTTTTCTAGTTATATTTTCTTTAGATTTAAACATCAAGCAGTTACATGCTTTAAAAATAATAAAAATTATAACTATAATTGCTATTTCTTCTTTCAAATGTTTAATACTTGTAAAAGTATTCATTTGACATTGTGGGTTTACCTATAATGCGAAGAGATGGCGCTGCCTTGCAGCTTAAGAATAGCTAGAAAGAATTTCGACGCGGTCCGTGAGGGCCGCGGTAGCATAATTGGTCAGTGCATTCGCCCGGATTGCGAAGGGTGCGGGTTCGAGTCCCGTCTGCTGCCTGGTCCGCGTGGAATTTTTTCTAGTTATATTTTCTTTAGATTTAAACATCAAGCAGTTACATGCTTTAAAAATAATAAAAATTATAACTATAATTGCTATTTCTTCTTTCAAATGTTTAATACTTGTAAAAGTATTCATTTGACATTGTGGGTTTACCTATAATGCGAAGAGATGGCGCTGCCTTGCAGCTTAAGAATAGCTAGAAAGAATTTCGACGCGGTCCGTGAGGGCCGCGGTAGCATAATTGGTCAGTGCATTCGCCCGGATTGCGAAGGGTGCGGGTTCGAGTCCCGTCTGCTGCCTGGTCCGCGTGGAATTTTTTCTAGTTATATTTTCTTTAGATTTAAACATCAAGCAGTTACATGCTTTAAAAATAATAAAAATTATAACTATAATTGCTATTTCTTCTTTCAAATGTTTAATACTTGTAAAAGTATTCATTTGACATTGTGGGTTTACCTATAATGCGAAGAGATGGCGCTGCCTTGCAGCTTAAGAATAGCTAGAAAGAATTTCGACGCGGTCCGTGAGGGCCGCGGTAGCATAATTGGTCAGTGCATTCGCCCGGATTGCGAAGGGTGCGGGTTCGAGTCCCGTCTGCTGCCTGGTCCGCGTGGAATTTTTTCTAGTTATATTTTCTTTACATAATGTTCATACTTAATTCTATTTATTATTCATATAAATAAAAGACTGTCATTAGTGTGACCGAAAGCGACAGCTATAGTGATTCCGAAAATGATAGTGATAATAATAATAATATTTAAATAATATTGTTATGATATTTTTGTTTCATTTTGGATGTACGTCCCTATACTTCCACTGAAAAAGATCAATCCTATACTATAGTAATAATAATAGAATAAAAAAAACATTACAACTTAATAATAAATCTCTAAAACAAAACCAAACTGATCGTTCATTTATTGAATGATTCACTTACTCACTTAGCTACATCCCTATTTATTTTTCTTCAAAAAGCGGTAACCCACAAAACGTCATTTCACTGCAGCTATTAAAAAGTTCCACTTTAGTGTTTTTATTTATCTTAAACATGACTGAAATGACGTTTGAATTCGAAATTTTTAAACAATAAAATATTTGTTATTTGTTACTCAATCACGCAAAAAACGACTGAATGGATTTGGATGAAATTTTACACACAGACAGTTTATAACCTTGAAAGAGACATTGGATACTCTTTATTCCGGAAAAATGTTAAGTCCCTGTGGGATTCTAAAAAAACTAAAGACAACGCGTACGATGTCGCGGGCGACCTCTAGTTTATTCTTTAAGCTCTTTATATCTGATCCAATATAGGTAGATAACATTTTGAAGTTTTACATTAAGTAAGAAAACTTGAGCAGGTGTATTAACGTAGTTATTTGTCTTTCACTCTGACATTATATCTTTGATTGCCTTATGACAGCGTGACAGATAAATGAACGGCATCGAGGGAGAAGGTGACACAATCATGACATGACGTTCTGCTTACACTTCCGAGTGTTTCGATTTTGAACCTTAAAGTTCATGGAGTTAGAGTCATATCAGTTAAAGAGGAGACGTGTTCAGAGAAATTTGTCTAGGAAATTTTGATTGACGGAAAGTATACGACGTATCCTTTTTGTATTTGATGTCTTTAAAAGACTTCAAAAGGGATGATCTCAGTTTGACCTGTATGTTTTTATGTATGTTTGTCCGCGATTATCTTAAAAACTACTGATTCGATTTGCATAGGGTTTTCGGTATATAAACGCGTATTTATCAGGGATTTTTTTTGTATATGATATACTTAGCAGTGCCCTACAGTTTAATCCAAGTAGATCGATTGGACTTAATATCAGGAGGGATGAGGTTCTGCATGATCCCCTTCTCAGGGGATATAATAATATGAGGTCTTTACGGCCAAAGACTCTTATTAACTTAAAAACGGTAGTGTTTAATTTAATAAGAGTCTGACGTAACTCTGCAGCCGGCTGAAGGGTATCCATGAAGATTTCACACCCACTCCCGCGCCTGGGAGGAAACCAAAAAAAGGGATGAAGTTATTTGCCACACCTCGTCTAAAAGAATGATGATTATAGGTATCAATCACTACTGAATATTATAATCCAAATATTCATAAAATTAAATTTTAACACAGCACGCAAAACGTTTATTTCATCGTATTTAAACAAAACGGTTCCCGCACTCCTCGGTATGTCTTTTCAGACTTTGCTTTCCACTTTTGTTTTTTTTTGACAATTATGTTTAATTTTTTTATCATAAAACCGACCGGGTCCGCCCGGGTCAGCCCGGGATCAGTGTTTATCAATAATAATCACTATTTATGTATAAGTCGTGTAATTTGTAACGACGCAAATAATAACTGCCTATTCCATTTACAAACTATTAAAACCACGTACTTAAACCTTTTATTTTTCTTAAAACGCAAACGGGTCTCGGTTAACGTGATGAGGTTTTTATATGTACATGTTTTATCTACTACGAGTAAATACAAGTAAATCTCTAGCCTGAGTAGGTACACACGACATAGTTTACATACAGGCTGTACCACTAATCATTAGCGTCCGTGTCATGTAAACCTCTGAGCTGTGTATTTAAATAGCGGGCTATCTGGAGATAACGGGCCGGTTCACATGCGTGCGCCGCGTGATGGATGAGCCTGACGATCAGACCCTTGCCGCATCCCTCCTCCCCGTAATTTTCCTCCTAAATTTGCCTTCCCTACCCCCCTGTGTCCGGTGTAGTCCGAGAGATTGACAACCTAGTGGTTACGTAAATTGAAATATCAAGTGAATGTAACGAGTGATTTCCTGATACTGATTTGACACTTATTTTCGTGACCGTATGCCAGGACTCAAAAACACCCCTAGAAATATTCGTTTGTTTATTTAGGTTTGGCAAGGTGAATACTAATATTCATCGAGCTACGTGTACAGGTCGAGTAATACAACATTTAATACATTTTGCAAATTCTAGGAAGGTGAATTTTTTTAAATACTGATATTGATTTTAGATTGCTTTGTATTTTTTAAATTGCAAATTTATTATAACATAGGTATGTCTAAAATTATAAATTTTATGAATTAATAAATGTTAGAAAAAAATGTGTTGTAATATTTATTATTTTTTAAAAGGGTCACATATATTTTTTATTATTTCGTATCAAAAAATACACAATAGAACTGAGATGCTCATAACTTTAACCATGTTCTTTTTCTATTTTCATTACAAATACACTTTCGAATAGTAGATTTATAGAACAGCATATTCAATGCTGTTCTATAAATCTATTCCTTAAAAAATACTAACTTTTATACAAAATTTTCAGCCTATCAAATATTACATATACAAGATAAGTATCATGATATTTTCTGTGCAAATATGCGAGTCTAGCCCCTAAACTAAGCCGGCCTAAGTCCTGTAGGTGATCCATTATACTGGCATTTTTACGTAATCCCGTTTATAAATATGAAATTGAAGGAAGAGCTGATGGTTAATCGACTGGAGGTCGGGGTCACACCGCCCTCTGCTAGCCATAATTTATGACGGCGCGAACTGGCCTGAATCTGAAAAAATGTGTTGTCGTGTTTTCCCTTTACATAAATCAAAATTGGAAAACGTTATGGGCGGTACCTTAATGTTTTTGTGCTAGCGCGCGCGAATTAATCTTTCCAGTGTGAACTGGGTTTTATCTTATGCGGATTTTGGTTGGGTCTAGCTATTGTTATTTTAGATTTTTGGCGCTATGCAGTCCCAATGGGACTGTAGTCACTGGGATCTATAAGATCTAATATGACTCGCTACCAAGTTAAAGTATCTCTTTTAGCCCTACAGCTTCCAAGAAGTTCAAAATGTTTCTAGCTTTTAGACATTTGATTTCCTCTGGGCGTATTATATGTCGTCCCAAATGAATACTACGTTTGTGGATGAGAGGCCTACATTCACATAGAAGGTGTTTTGGTCTTTCATGCTCCTGATTGCAGTATCTTCAAACATCAGTGTTACTCAATTTCATATGAAATTGGTGTCTCTTGAGTTTGCGGTGTCCTTCGGCTTGCTAAGTTCTATTAACTCAACAGTCCGTGTTTTTCGAGTAACCTTTTATAAGTGATTTAGCGTGCTCTAATCCTGGTTACTTAAACCCGTATTTTTTCGATTCGCTTAGAAGGTCGTCCTGGGTCTAGATAACTACTTGCTGGTTGAAATTGCGATGCTTCGGCATATTCATGTCCAGTTCGGATGGTATAGTAGGAATGATGACTTTTGTAGCTTCTCTACTTATCATGCCATAAGATTCATCATTCAAGAATTTTATGAACAACTTAATTATGATATCAAAAATAAAGAAAAACGAAGCTTCTTTTTAAAATAATATTTAATTACTTTATAATATATTACAAATAAAGAAATAAGAAAAATAAGAAATATACTATTTTATCTGTATATTGTAACCTAATTTTTTAATAAAAGCGCGCTACACCTTCTTTATTGCTCTTACAGGCAAAATGTACCACGCTTGAATAAAATAAACGGGACATAATTTACCAATAAAATGGCCATGTATACCTATACATAATATTTCTTATCAAATTAAATCTGTGCATTATTCTGAGGACGAAGCTTTCTTTTCCTAGTAATAAAATTCAAATAAGATTTTATTAAGTTACTACACTTTCCCAAAATCTGTTTTCCTAAAATGAGTTGAAGCAACTCACGCTAAACCTATTGACGTTAGTAAGTTACGTTAATCGGTTAAAGTTGAACAAACAAAACAAACAACACAAAAAGCTTAAAGTGACCAAAAAGTACTTAAAAGTCTTCTTTTTATACAAGGCGTGGCAAATTATGCCACCCAACAAACAAAGAACAGTACCCCTAGCACGAACCATTATCGAATTAGAATAGTTTGCGAGTGCTAAATGTCATTGTCAAATGTGTACTGATTTTTAGTTCTCGTTACGTACTTTGTGGCGCTGCTGTTCAAGTTTCCATACAAAATTTGACATTGACATTTAGCACTCGCAAACTATTCGAATTCGATAATGGTTCGTGCTAGGGGTACTGAATAGTGCGTCGAAGCCACAGAATGGTGTGTGGCTCCAGCAAATCTCACTTTACTGGCCTTAACCAAATTCCGTAGCCCGTGTGCGTATTCAGCTATCTTCGCGTTGGGACTTTACCACCAGTACTTAACATCAGATGGGATAGAGTCAATGATTTAACTTGTAATAAATATATAGTTTTTGTGTGATTACCTAACAAACATACAAACTTTACAAAAAGTAGTATTATTAACAGCGAACGTACACCAGGTGAATCCTAACTTTTGCCTACTCCCGATATGTCCACACTCCACACGAGGGGCGAAAGCCCCAAGGGCCGACATTACGAGCTCGCACAATATCTGCGGCGTCACTCAAGCGCAATAAATACCTAAATAAAGCGCAAATAATACCCAAATCGCTCATCAGCCGCCCCACCCCAACTATAATTATACATAATCAGAGCCCCACGTATAATCGGAGTTGTAATCAGCGAACACATCGCTTATTGATTATGTTTATTTTTTATTTGCATATGAGTTGGATGATTGATAGAATGGTTTTGTAGTTTTGGAGGTTACCTTTGCAATTTTTACGATAAAGATGAGTATAGCCTGGCTTAAATTCTTTAGTATGAATGCGAAGTAGAATATCCAAAGACAGTGATTCAATAGTGTTTATTATTTAATCTGTGATAAAATATGCATTTAAATAAAGTAAACATGAGGTATGTTATAACCCAATATTAACTTTTTCTATATTTACATTTGAAGATAAACGGTTTTTTAGATTACTTCTACAAATATTTGTGATTTAAAAAAATGATGGGGCGTTACTTAACGCTTGTTTTTTATTCAAAACAAAATATTTATAAAAAGTTTATTAATCTAAAGAAAGTTTTACTAGAAAGAAAAAAATCATAGCTCTGTCTGATGCTTGGACAAAATTTAACGGTCGTCAAATTGATGTTTGATTGATGACAAGATTTACTACAAAAAAGGCAAAAATGGAACAAAAGCCGCGAATAAATGTTTATGGACTTAGTGCAGTGTCTGTGAGACTAGCACAAATTTGTTTTAAGCGTTTTCAATTCGGAATTTTTTTGATGTCAAAGATACACGTCGCTCTGATCACCTGGTTACGTATAAAATGGATGCTACGACTACTCGTACGATGTAGCTGAAGAACTGGGAATTAACTACAAAACAGTTTTGGCGTATTTGTATAAAGCTGGGTACACAAAAAAGCTCGCTATTTGGGTGCTTCATGAGCTCACTGAAAGAAACCTCATGAACCGTGTACTCTTTGTATTTCTTTATTACGACGTAATGAAACCGAAGCATTTTTGAAGAAGCTGATAACTGGTAATGGAAAGTGGATCACATACCACAAAAACGTGCGAAAAAGGTCGTGGTAAAAGGCCGGTTAGGCTTCACTGACTGGCGAAACCCGGGTTAACTCGCAACAAGGAGATGCTGTGTGTATGGTGGGATTGGAAGAGTATTATTCGTTATCAGCTGTTACCGCCAGGCAGGATCAACTATTCCGAACTGTACTGCGAACAACTGATGAGATTAAAGCAAGAAGTTGAGAGAAAGCGGCCGGTTTTATCAACAGATGGGATGTGGTTTTTCATCATGATGTCGCTAGACCTCACATATCTTTAGCCACTCAGAAAAAATTAAGAGAGTTTGACTGGGAGGTGTTAATGCATCCGCCGTATAGTCCTAACCTTGTACCTTCAGATTTCCACCTGTTTCAGTCTTTAGATTTTTTTAAGCAGTGTCAGGTTAACATCACGGGAAGACTGCCAAAACCACTTGTCGCGGTTTTTTTATCAGAACCCTAAAATTTCTATAGCAATGGGATCATGTCCCTATTTACAAGAAAAAAGTTATCGAACAAAATGGCACTGCAGTTAAATGTAAATGAACTTGATTAAAAAGAATTTTCATATAAAATGCGCAGAAACTTTCCCCAACCTAATATTAATTCTATTCTTTACATAAATTAGGTGAAACAACGTATCATATAAGAAGTATTTCTTTTCTGTATATATTTCTAAGAGCATGTCCAATAAGGAATATCAATACACTATTTACTTTGTAAAAATATTTGAAGTTTGAAAAACTCAAAGAACGCAGAACTGAAATAAAAACAAGAATCAAAACGAACGCTAAATATAAACGTTGTACCTACCAGCAATTATTATTGTACGCAAACCAATTAATTGGCCTCCCAAAACATTTTGTAACGAGACACCTTAACTCGCATCGCGGCGCGTAATCGGATAATAAAACCGCATCAGCTCACATTCGTACCCTAGGCGATCAACTCGTTATACCGTGGCCGCCGCGCGCTGTTGTTCCGCGCGAACGCACATACAACAATATCCGACGGACTTTAATAACCCACCCCGATCCTTTCATCTGCACGCAATATTGTCTATTCTAATTGGCATTGGTACGCAAGAGATGCACCGATCCCCTAGTCTGCGGCTAATGAATATAATACTTACGTGCCCTCAGGTGATGTTGGAGGGCATTAGCCGGTAACAGTCTTACGGCTGTTCTCAGAGACTTCAATTAACTTTAAAGCTTGGTTAGAGTTATTGCTGCCATTTTCCTATATTCATATTCATTTATTGCACCTTGTTGTATACATAGGTGTTACAAGTATGATTAGGTTGCAAACAAGAGCCCTGTAAGGGCACGGCAAATTTGTAGATTATTATTACAATTAAATATTTTATACAAAATTAAATCACAGGTCTTATAAATATTATCTCTTATCTATTAGACAAGTCCGTCCGTCCGTCGTCCGTGGTGCTGTTTCAGCGGCCAAACCGTAGATAAAGAGAATGTTTAAGTTATAAGTTGAGAATAGTCTGATAAGACTACAAACCGGATATGAGTAACGTAGCACTTCCGGTTTTCGAGAAATCACGTGATTTCTATTTCAAACGAAACCACACAAAATCTCCGAAGTTCTCAATTAATTAAATACATTTTTTTTTGTGAACATTTGGTTCACTGATTTGCTAGTTATAAATTAATAGTAACATTTAAATACAAAAATAGCTTTATAGTTTACATTAATATTATGGTATTTGTTTCTTAGGTTTTCACGCACATCACTCATTAAATAAAATTGAGCTCAATAAAAGTCTTTCGAAGGTAGCTCGACGAAAAAAAAATAAAAAATCATTCTGACGAAGCAGACCTGAAAAGGCTGCGAAAAGCCTATAAATAAAGTTTCGTGCATTAACCCGTTAAAACTAGTTTTATTTAATTAATATTATGGGTTTATGTCATGTTCATTTATCAATATATTCGTTTATAGAATAGTAAGCCTTATTGATTAGATGTTTTTTTAAGATTACTATCAAATTTACTTCCCTACATTTTTACATTGTATATAACAATAGAGTTAGACAACACGTGACTTGAAATCATATTATTTAATTTATTTGACGTCTCTGGTACGGTCATTGGTTGTCTATGATTATATATATATATATATAACTGGAAGGTTCACGTCGATAGGGTTTGAACGAAGATAAATAGTTACATTTACCTTCTCAGTAGATTCAGAAATACAACATCACACTACGTTAATCACAGCTTATATTTATCTTACGCTTGATTATGGCATTCTACTTTGGGATAACAGTACAGATGCTGATAGAGCATTTATTGCTCACAAGAAATGGATTAGCACCAGATGAGTCATGTAGACCATACTTTAAAAGGTTACGTATTTTATTTCCTTTGTTAAATTTAATAGCAATTTATTTACGAAATGTAGTGATATAAATAGAACTCGAAGAACCCTTCGTTACCCTGACAAACTTGCTTATAGTGTTAGACCAAAGACCAGTCTTTATTTGAAAAATTCTACAGCTATGGTATGGTACGGCATCAAGGTATATAATACTTTACCAACAGAATTTCTAAATCTTCCAAAAACGCGTTTTCGAAGGATGATAAAGTCATGGTTGCAAGAACAATGTTTTTACTCTGTAGAGGAATATTTTAATTTTATGTTTAAATCCAGACATAATAAAATTGAAATTTTTAGACAGCCTACAGTTGGCTGTAATTTTAAGTCAGACCATTACTGACAAAAACCAGCCGAAGGGCCACCTCTGGCCTGGAAGGCCTTTAAGTTTTCATTGGAGGCGATCGACCTGAGAAGGGGACGATGCAGTGCTGCCTAGTTAAGAAACTATAGTGCATATGCGCTTCTTCAACAAGCGCTTCCATATTGAAGCACGCACGCCCGTATCACTTTGATGAATTGCGGAAGACCGCTCGCAATATGGAAGGGCATAACAACAACCAGAAGGGCTGGTGCCGTCCGTTGGCTGATCCTGATTCTTCCATCGCCTCTGGGAAAAGGACCTCCCACCCTTCTTCTTCTTCTTCCTTTCCGCCCTTGGGTTCCCAGTCTGACACCGGGTTGCTCTGATGAGTAATGAACTTAAATCTACAGAGTAAGTATATCTTGTTTGTTCACACGCGCGTTACCTAGCGCATCAGACGTTTCTGTCTTCCTATTCACACGAACCTAATGCTCACATACATCAAAACATTAATCATGATGGATGGTGCGGTGTAACCTCAAATATTTTTTCTTGTTTTTTCGCGCGCGGGGGATGAAACAAGTGTATATTCACACGGCATAAAACAGTTTGCTATTAATTGCATTATTTCGTGCGAGATAAGTATTAATGGTGTTTATAGAGGGATGCGATCCCCCACTTTAATTATGGAATCTCCTTTATAAGATGTAACGAGCGGCTGTGAGTTATTGTTGCAATCATTGTTATCATTTACGACTGTGTAAAATGTTCCTTGCGAAGCGGTTGGCTGATAGTACCTACTTGAAATAACTTACGTAATAATGTAGTTATTTTGTAGTAATAGGAAGATTTTAAAATATTTGTTTGGCTAGTTTGTGAGAAAAATAGACTTTGTTTTACAAATAATTATTATAAGAAAAATATATGTTTTAAATTGTTTTTTTTCATATTTTTTAATCGATTTTTTAAGTAATAGAAGTATTCCGAAATATCTAATAATTAGATGTTTTTTTCTGTGTAAAGCTCATCTAATTAGTTGAGCTTTACACAGAAAAAAACGCAAACGAAAATAATTTCTAATCAAATGACCATTTCGTGACTTTCAATTGTTATGCATATAATGTAAGTAGGCATTTTGTTTTTAATAAGGTAGCCTTAATCATATTATCTTCCCCCGTTCCCTGACCCCTTCAGTATTTGTGTGGACTGGTGTAGTACTAGTCCCAGCGGACTAGTCGCCAGTTCGCCACTCATGCCCGCAGGCGAGACATTTCACAAGCGGCTGCCCGTCTGACCTTTCTGGCTCCGGGGACCACGGAAATGCCATCATGATTTTTTTGCCGCTACACTCGACGACACTCGATTAATTTTTCACGGTACGCTTGTCAAAATGTGATTTAATATAGCACGCGAGGGCTGACTCGGACTGCGCTTTGACGTGTGATGCGTGCATTTCGTTCGCAGAGCGCACCAAATCCATTTAGGGATATGTCCGTGATGGATTTTCCAGCTAGACTAAACCGAATGGTAACAGGAATAAATACCAGGTACGGCAGACATGGTATTTTATTCTACTTTTTTTTTGTATATTTTTCATCAATACCTATACCGACAGTGACAGATATTTGTGCTACGTGCGTCAGTCAGTAATAAATACCATCGGCGGCGCGGTGAATAAATAACAGTGCCATTTAACATAGCCGTTGGCTGCCAAGATCATTTCTCATTTTAAAATCATTTTTTATTCACCATTACTTGCATTTTCGACGTCGATGTTACAAGTGGCATTATCTATCAATAACGCCAAAAATGGAACCGCAATTTCCAATTTGCCGTGTCACTCCGGATTCCAATAGGAAGCGGGATAAATGGAGTCACATTCCAATATGTCACCGAGCGGGCGGACCATTCGGCTTTTCGGCATTCGGTTTTGCGTTTTCGGCTATCCGCGGCTGCATTCGTCGAATAGTGTGGCCCGTGCGTTCCACGCTCTCCCTTAATGAGATTCTAAACATTGTTCCATCTGTAATTGGTTTTTATTTCGCTTTTGTTTTGAATGTTTCAAGCTCTATTATAAATATTGAAGCTATAAATACTACACAGAACTTGAATATTATTAGCATTCATGCTGAAATAGTTCATATGTCAGTGCTAATGCTCAGATAGGTAGGCACTCGAAGAATTGAGATCGAGAAGAAAGAACGACCTCAAGGAAGGGCAGATATACCTTGCTATGACGTTTTTAAATACCAGGGTGAAATAGAGACAAAACCGTAAATCTACGAGAATTGGAATAGAAAAAAGGTGAAAGCAGTGTTTCAACAACAAGAAGCATAATGATAAAAAGAAGACAGAGAAGTCAGGACAAGGTAAATATTATTAGAAAAAAAAACAAAACGCTACTCAATGTAGTTGACAGCTCGGTTGGGAATGTAAATTGTCATTGATAACTCCTTTAAATAGCAGTAATATCGATATTTGAAATGCAAGTGTAGCCTTGTCAGTACTTTAACATTTCTACTTATAGGCGTGTCATTGTGTGGAACGAGAACATACTCGTAGGTACCTATGTAGATAGGTACACCGACCTTTTTTCTTACGAGTGATAAATAAGGTGAAAGGCTGCACGCGGCAGCTTTCACGGGCGCATTAAGCAGTCGACACACGGGCGGCATGCGCGTCACGTCAATCGTTATTGCCTGTATGGCGGCGCCATTGCCCGCACTGATTTGAAATATTTTCACGGAACCACTTATTCGCACCTCGCCAATGCCGCGAGCGCAATTCCGGTGGTTTTGATCCTTGGAAGAGTGTTGGTATTAGCAAGATATTTATTTTTATGTGACATAATGTTTATGTTATACATTCCTTTTTAAAAGGGTTGATCAGAGAAAAGTGCGTTAGTTTCAAGGTGGAATTCAATAAACATATCATGTACCTAATACATTGTTAGCTACATCAATCAATCTGCAACGGTTCTCAAAAACAAGCTGTCCACTGATAGATTAATATTTAAAATGCTGTTGAATCATTGATTTTAAAGTAAGCATTTGCAATCGTTGAAATAACTGTCCTTTATCAAAATCTCTCAACAAAGTGAGTTTTCCAGCAAAAAGCAGTTATTTCGCATATACGGATATCCAAAGTATCAATAATACGTAAGCCAACTACACATGCGATTCGCGGTCTCGCGGCATGCGAATATCTTACGAGAGAGGGTAATCGTTCTGTAGTGCCGACACTGAGTGTTGCTCGCATTGTGCCATGTTATAGCATTCGCCACCGCGAGCATTCCCGCCGCGTACCCTACGGCTTGTACCCTAATGGGGCACCACACACTTGACGCAATCGAAATGCTTCGCGGCTTATAAATGCTCGTCGCGGTGCGGTGAAAAGGTGATGACGCTTTAATATTTTTTACAATTTTCATATTTCAATAATAGAAAAGGGCAATATGTTGAGATTTTAATAGTCTAATGTGAATTTTAAATTTGATTCTTTTAAATTTAAATTTTCAATACATTTTGATTTATAAAAGTTTTTCAATAATAATAATAACAAAATTTTGGAAATAGGATTTAGTCTCACACTAAGCAGACCTTCACCCTCTTACTATGGAAATGAAATAACGTGTGTATTATACTATACTCAAGGGTAGGTATTAGTAGGTATGTGTATCAATCAATCAAAATTATATAATTATGATACCAATATTGGTAACAAACATTCGTGCTCTTCACACACATAAATGTTCCCAATCATCAGCCAATTAATATCCCCACTTCTGGGGCACAGGACTTCCCTATTGATGGAATAGCGAGAGTGCTAATGACTGCAGATGCAGCCGGGACCAACAGCTCCACTTGCCTTCCGAACCTCGAGATAATAAGTTTTTGGTCTTAACGTTCTTCTTAACAACTTCTTTTAAAAACATCTACGACAAACATTGAATAAATCATAAGCACCAATGTCTACGAAAGCGAAAAGCGTGAATTAAAAAAACGCAACCAGGTGCAACCTGCGGGAGGCCGTTAGATTGGCGCGAAATACCTAGAGAACTGTCATCGATTTAGTGAAAAAAAAAATCGATTAAAATCTTGCGCAAGCCGCCGTTTTTGTGCGAGCAGCTGTGCGCGTGCTCACCCCACCTGTCCCACGTGGCCAAGGAAAAAAATAAAGATAATACCTTGTCACAAAGAAACCAAGAATCTGCATTGTTGAAAACTACGTAGCATTGATTTAGGATATAACTACCCTTAAGGGTCCGCTGAGGCTAACTGAACATTCAGTAACACCTGCAATGCCATTGTTCGCGAAATGTGTGCCATTGACACTTTATTGGTCATCTATCAATTGTTCAACAGTCCTTGTTTTTAATAGTTTTCTGGGTGTAAGCGATTTTAAGTTTAACGACATCGAAAATGCACCTGCTTTGAAATTAATCTTTGACTTTTCGGAAAGCTGGCATTTACTTACAAGAAATTTAAAAATTTGTTATGAACGGGTATTCACGAGTAAACAATCTCTTTCTGCAGGGGCACAGGCCTTCTGTATGGTGTACAGAGATTGAGCCATGTCCAACCACGCAGACTCAGTACGTATTGGTGGGTGCTACTCAAACAACCACTAACAAATGTCTGCAGATGCAATCTAAATCAACGGCTTAACGTGCCTGAAATAATAATTTTTGGTCGCCGATAATTGCCATTGGCATTTGCAAAGTTGCTTAACTTCTACAATCGCAGATCGAATGCGTTAACCACTTGCGTCATTGATCTCCATTCAATAATAATAATGAAAAAACAATCAAAAATAACATTAACAAACCATTCCAGCTTCTTTTTAGTTGCAAGCTTATGTTACTTTTTAATAGATATTATACAGTGAAAATGTTTTTCGAATTGCAGCTGTGTTACCTATTGACTGAATTATCTTATTTGTTTCTTAGATTTTCACGCACATCACTCATTAAACAAAATAAGTTTCACCGGGTTAGATGAATTATCCCGCCGGAATTACCTATTGGCTGATTTTATCAAAGATGCAATAACGTTTTAATACAATTTGAAAAAATATTTGACCACACAAACCGTGAATTGGAACAATGTATCCAACAAAGCTTTTCTCCATTTTTAATTCTCATTCATAGATCACGCAATGCAACAAAAACACTGCGTGTACACTTACCTGGTAATAAACTGGACACTGATTTATGGTCTAACTAGGTTTCCTTTCCTGTACGATGCATACTTTAAGTTCAACGCTGTAAAGTCCATTTTTCATTGCAAGTTTGTAAAAAGTCACGGTGCGATTTCAAACGCTTAACAATTGTCGACATTCGGCGTTGCTCGTATTTCAGTGATTTTTATGGCGAGCAGTATTTTACTGACGACTGAAGGGGCGGGTTCGAGGACAACTTATCGTGAACTCAGTTTGTTAGATACATAGCTTCGTGATATATTAATGAACAATTTCAAGTGACTTGTCGATCAGTTTAAGTTCTCGGTTTGTTTTACTTGGATTTGTTATTCTGACGGAAACTGTCGCATCTTTGATGCATTATGCATTGAAAGGAATATATGGCATGTCTATTATTATTTTTCCTTTATTTGTCGTGTAATTAGACGTATTTTTACAAAAAAAAACAATACCATAAAAGGAATTATGTTTTATTTCAGCGCGACGTGTATCTTACACGCATAATATGCATACCATCAGAGGGCTACAATACTTGTCCAGTACCATTTTTACATAAAAAATAAAAACCATAAAAGAAATTAGATTTTTTTTAGTGTGACGTCATTAGTAAATATGGTGGTAGACTCGTATTAAAGCCATCTTGATGGTATGCATATTAAGCTGCTACGAAAGCTTATAAGTGCTTGCGATACATGAGTAATACTCTCGCGTTGATGTATTAACCACTCAGTAGTCTCCGACTCTTATCCTCAGTAACCCATGAAAGAAAAACACAAAACCAATTCACTGTAGTCGTCTGTAAGGTGAAGTTACATAAGCGCTCCAATTTGAGTGGTAACAAACCCGCTACGCACTCTCTTAGGTTTGTAATATTTAATTTTCAAAATGTAGTTATTTAAACAAAATATTAGCAGCAGGATTACTTCACTTAGTTAGAAATTCGAAACTACACCCATAAATCTAGCGATCCACCTACCTGTAATACCAGCTCATGCGCAGTACGCAGAAACGCACAATGCACGTCAATTTTTTACGTTACGGCCAAGTCAAAGCGCGCTCCGGCGCAAAATTCCAAAGGCACACCTGGTCGGAAACGGGCCCCGGGGGTCCGAAAACCCTGATTGATAGAGGTCCCGTCAAGCTACAATGCAAGAATCCATTCGCAACGATCGAACGCTCGGCGTCGTGGAGTCTCTTTAAAACAATCAATGATCGAGTTTTGTGAATGGTGGGGTAGGTATGTGAAACAAAAATTCTTTGTGCGCGCCTGCACGGGTGGGCAGGAAGTCAGGTGAATTATTGAGACCCTGTCACAAAGCCGTGACGGTGCAGCACCAATTTTTTCCTCTTAATTCGCTATTGGTTCAGACAGATTATTGAAAAATCTGATCAGATGGTGTTTTTACGTGTTAAAGATATAAAACTGAGTTTTTTTTGTATATAGCTAAAAAATCATTTATTATGTATTGATTTAGCATGAGTAGCACCAACTTACTTTAACTAACTGTTCAGTTGAAGTACCGCTAAAACAAGTTTTTACTAAACAAAAGAAAGTCGTGTTTTGCCTACGTCGAGTAAGAACCTAATGCACCCTATTTGATATGTAAGCCTTCTCATCATATTGTAGAGCTGAGCTCCGTAAACTGACTCCGACAGATCCATATTTATGCTCGCAAGCACAACGAGCCGCGTTAACAATAATTTGATTGATCTCATAATGAATATGCAGATATGTTAAGTGACGATAGGCCTCAGCTCCCCGAGGAGTGATTGCCGGCGCCTACCGGCTGCAAAGCCAGATTTTAATCTTAGATAAGTGAACCGTAGAACAGTTTACATAAATTCCGGAGTTAGCACCTTGTTAACAAACTGCAACGTTTGATTGTGAGATCGGCAGATAAGTGCGTGCCGCTGTTTAGCCGGCCTTCATTATTGCTCACCTGTTTTTGATACAAATCCCCGAGTGGGTACGTGTTCATTCATAATTAGTGGAACGCAATTTCGGTTGCCGCACGACTTTGAGTAGCTTTTGTTGTCGAATTATTTAGGAATTATGTCGGGCCAATGAATTTCCTGGTTTTAATGAGCTTCCAAAAAGAAAGAAAATACGAATACTCGATCTACTTACGTAAATAAAAAACGTTGATAGAGCATTATAATTTATACGACTGGTCACTACCTGTTTGGGTTCTGACACTAAAAGTCTAGTTAAACATATTTAGCATAAAGCAGTTGTCCCACCGCTGGCGATGAAGCATCTATCGGCTATTTTCTGGATCAATAAATAAACATTTCGTGTAAATAAAACAGATTACATATATTAAAAAATTGGTAGCTGATTGCTCACACTGCCGCCGAGAACTTAACTAGTTACTAACTAGAAGTTAGAGTAACTAAAAGTTAGAATTCGCCTAGTTCCTTAAAACTAGCGTAGTTATAAATATTTAGCATAAGGCAGTAGTCCCACCGCCGGCGAGGAAGCGACTAACTATCGGCTATTTTCGCGCTCAATAAACGTACAACAGATATACATTTTGTGTACACAAAAGACATGCACATTTTAAAAGTTGATAGCTGATTGCTCACTCGATAACTCGCTCCACCAGTTCTATTATGTTGTCGCTCAGCGACAAGAGCTATCAAAGACAATAAATACTAACTCATTGTTCTCTACTCTACTCTTGGCCGTCAAAACGCGTATAGTCCAGCGATAAAACTATCGGAACTACACACTCGCTCCCGCTGCTCGCCAACTCGTTCCTAGTTTCTAACTCTACTCGCTTCTCGTTCATCGTCGACAGTGGGATAAGTACCTTAAAACATTTCTATGACTTTTTAATAACTTTTGTACCGCATATTGCGTTTTGATGCTTTAATATAAAATCTTCATCCGCTCACCTTGCACAATTTCAGTTGCAGACTCGTCTGATAATTTAAAAAGCAACATGGGATATTAACTGACTCTCCATAAACAAAAATAAAAAAACAACGTGAGAGGTACCCTTCCATAGCAGAGAGCAAAAAGTGTCGAGGAGAAGAAATAATGAAATATCTTCATCCGACCAACCCTTCTAATTAATAGCCATCACTGTCTGCGCCACTCGAAGGGTTGACAACGCTTTCAACTTTTTAAATACGCTCTCTCACCTCCTCTGAACAGAGAGGCATAATTGCTTTTTTTCCCTACGCAAAGTTCTAGGTCTCTCTTGCGCGTAAATCTTGTTACAATTAGGAAACTTCAAAAGTTGGTACAGTGTTCATTTTAGCCATATTACGCCTCACTTACACAGAATGTGTAATTGCAATTATTTTCTATGACCAATATGACACCAAAACTAATAAAATTAACGCGGGCCTTTAAACAACAATTGAGATTATTAGTCTTAAATCTTGTAAGGTAAGGCAGCTTTCATGTGAGAGTCCTACTCGCAGTTGTCCGTATTGTTTTCTGCATTGACCCGGCCGGATATCAAATCCGACACTCCACCAAGGAAGTCGATAATTTAGTATCTATTCAATTCTTGAACTATCATTGATTTCATGGTTACATACCTAAAGGATATTTCCAAAACAGGCTGTAGGTATTTCATGAACCGTAATAAATGAAAACTTTAATAAATTACTTCTGCATATAAATGTTATTATTAAGCCCTGCAGGTGTTCAGTTTTCACAGTATTATGATCCCGCAGGCAGTGTTTTCTTACCTAAAATTGTGTAATATTATTCTATCCTTGTCAGTTGGTTGAAGTCAAATAGAGAGGAAAAGTTTTATTTCGTATTCATTTCGTCGAAATTTTGTTTAAAAACGTTGACGCAAATCATTTACCTACCTGAAAACAAAAGAAATCTTTGTCATTCAGCCTTAGCGTATAAAAATCCAGCGTGATTCCAGGTATTCTGCAGTAAATCTAATCAAGAGCTCAAAGTTTATTTTCCCTTGTACAATGTTGGCAATAACCGCTTGTATGGGATCAGCGGGAAGAAATAAAAAAATGTAAGACGCGCACAATCCTCTTTAGCTGAAAATTGAATAGTTGGATTACGCAACCTGCGGGCCACCGATAGGGCTGGCAAACGGACATTGTGTTGGACGATTAAAAAAAGTCCAGCTACTGATAAGCAAACATTAAGTTAAAGTAAAGATGTCCTAGTGGACCTTTCTAAATGTAGTATAACTATAGTAAGTTATACTACTTTAGAAAGAAATGGAATTTGATGTCAACGAAACTTTACATGAAATTGTTTTTAGTTAAAAATTTAATTCTGAATGTTACAGCACATGTCATAGAGGGTGAAATTGCAGTAAAAGTGCATTCCAAAAATGCTGCTGGCATTCTACTACTAACTTCATAATAGTAATATAGCCACATATTTTGACAAAGGTGTACAGTACGTGAAGTTAAGCCTTGTAGAGTAAAGGCGTGTATAGTTAAAAGCTTGGCTTAACATGTGAACTTATAACTTTTTGACAGTGCGAGTCATAAGGTTTCGTCTTGGCAACATTATACATGAACATGTTTTTGGATTAGTTCCCTTTTCGAATATTTAGACAGACAGATTATAGCAAAAAATGTGTTGAATTTTTTATTATAAATTCATACTTCTTTTGGGCATCATCCCTGCAGGCGTCCGAGCCGCATTGTGGGGCGGGCTGATTACGCGCACCATTGTACCGCGGCCGCGCCACGCAATTAAGTATTAGCCAAGTTTATGGCTAGATTATCGTTTAGATAACTTCCATAGGTACGAAAAGGTGTCCGTCCAAGTCTGTGAATCCCAATTTATACGATGATAAATTGTCCGACGATAGCAGCAGGTCTAGTGTTAAGTAACATGAATGAACGAGTATCTTAATTTATATTTACGTGATCTGTTTTGGTTTGTATGAATAAAGTTCTCGCTTACGGATGATGATCGCTTATTCCTTTTAAATTAGAAGGACGTCTAACACTTTGTTAACGTCAAACTCGCACGTGAATGCAAGCTTTTTATTTGCGCACGCATGTACCGCCGCAGCAGCTGCCAGCGTGTTCACGTTCCGTAAACAGTGATAAGTAACTCCAAACTAGTTACAAGTGAGGTGCCGTTGCACGCCACTTAAGTGGTAAATTCAAGGAAGCTGTCATCTGAACGCAGCCGCTGCAATCGCTCAAGTGGTCCGCTAACGAACGCGTGTCAAAGCGAAACACTTCATTAGGTGAGCGACGCTCTTCGCGCTTCTAGGCGCCCCGCCATCACCCCTCCTCTTGGGCTTGCCTACGCCTCCCGGCTCCCTGCGAGCCTGACGTTCCTTCCAGCCTCCATTTAGAGGGCGTCTTACCGACTCCACTGCGCTAATTAGACGAACGCCGACTCTCTTCTCATTAGTGGCGAAATTATGCAGTTTGCTGGAATTCGGGTTAAATGTGAGGTCGAAATGTCGAGTGCTTGTAAAAATTATACAGACATTTCGCAGTGTCTCACGTGCTATTATGAATTTGAAACAACACGTTAAAGTTTAACATTATAAAAAGCAACTAATTCCATAAATTAGATTAAGTACTTTTAAAAAAACAGGTTACTGTTACACGTCTTAAATTAATATTCGTAATTAATTAAAAGTCGTAGAAGCGTGCTAATTAAGAGAGAAGATGAAAAAAATGTGGTGTCTAAAAAGCGAACGATAAAATTCCCTTTTCATTTGGGTAAATGGGCGAAAATCGGCATATTTGCAAGTAAGGAAACGTCCTCTTGGGCAAACAGCGTTTATCTACAGTACGTTGGGTTAATGAATGGGGGAGGAAGAATGAAGAGTACGCATTATTTTAATTAGGAAAAATACCGGTAAAGTTCTCAGGTAGGGCGGGCGGAGTCAAGCTGGGCGCTACGATACCTGTAACTGAGCAGCTAATGATTAGGTCTTGAACTGTGAACACACCTACGTACACCTAAGATTAGAATGTGTTGTTGTATGTTATAAAATTGTTTGCCTAGTCTTTGTAGATTGGACTTAATAATTAATCAGCAATTCAATCTTAGCCTAAAGTAGGTATGAAATTTGCGATGATATAGAAGTTAGTTTTTTGTAATGACCTAACCACATGGTAAGAATATGAAGGTTTGGAGCGAATACGAGGGACACTCAGAAAGTTTTGAGAAACTAAAAAACTAACTTCTATGAAAAGAATATTTTTATAAAATCTTTTCAAAGAACTCTCCACCAGACTTTATACAAAGTTTCATGCGTCTGAACCAATTTTCAAAACATTTTTCCAGTCCTCCGCAGACACCTCTTCCACGATCTTTTCAAACGCTGCTAGCACTTCTTCCGGCGGTGAAAACTGTATCCCTTTGAGCTGATTTTTTATTTTAGGAAATAAAAAGAAGTCACACCAAGCCAAATCAGGACTGTAAGGAGGGTGTTCAAGAGTCTGACTGGTGTAGAGTCCAGGAAGTCCTTCGTTTTGATCGCAAAGTGCGCGGGCGCGTTGTCGTGGTGAAGAAGGACCCTGCGGAGCCCGGTGTTAGGTCGCTTGTTGCTCATTGCAGAAAAAACTTCTGGCAGGCATTTTGTGCTGTACCATTCGGCGTTGATGCTGCTTTGATCTTGAAGTGGAATTGAAATTAAGTACCCCGTCAAAGTGAAGAATAGCGATCAAAATTTTCCCTGCGCTCCTCGTTCGCTTCACTTTCGCAGGCGTTGGTTCATTTTAAAACAGCCAAACTGTCGACTGACGCTTTGTTTCTGGATCGTATTGATAAATCCAGGATCACAATATCGTAAATGCGCCGTGACGAGCCTGCATCAAATTTTTGTATCATATCACTGCACCAATCCACACGGGCCTGCTTCTGAGCTTCGGTGAGGTTGTGCGGCACCCAGCGGGAAACTATCCTCCTTACGCAAAGGTGATCGTGTAAAATCTTGTGAACACTTCCTGAACTAATCTGCAGAGTATGCTGAATGTCTTCATACGTAATTACCTGTTTTCTTGAATATTTTTTTTTACTGCCAGCACACTTTCTTCGGTAACTGCCGTCGTAGGACGACCACTCCTTTGTTCATCCCCCAAAGTAAGACGACCGCGTTTGAACTCGCTACACCAGCGGAAGAAGACCTTTAAAAGCAACCATGCTTTTAAAGGTCTTTCATCCATAAAAGCAGTTCGAAATCGATCGAATGACTCATTAGGTTTTAAGCCACATTTAAAATCGCAAAATATAGTGCTATGAAAACGTTCTCGATGCGTAGATGCATTTTCTAAGAGACAGGAAAAATTTAGTTGACTCTCGAAAAAATGCGGAGTGAAATTTGAAAATCGAACAGTAGTATTTTTACTTTTAAACAATCGAAGTTTTCAAAATAATTACAAGAGGCCAGTGTCTTATACATAAAATCTTTTTTCACAAATGAGTAGCCTGGTATTCAGAAAATGTATTTTGAATTATTGCCTTATATAAATACTACAGATTAATACAAGTCAAAGAGTCATAACATGCCGACTTGTGACGATCCTAAATAAAATTGTTTACAAAGTATGAGAGAGACGAACTCCTTCGCAATCCATGAATTCACCGTGCGGGTGCCGGGTCCATCGTGTGTCAGAGGGAGAAACTCTGAGCAGTTCCCGGGACTTGCGACCCAGGTGTAGGTTAAGGTGGCCCCCTTTGAGATAATGATGCTTAGTTTATGAATAATTAAGCGACCTGTCCATTTAGCAATAAATAAATATCCAACGCACCACCCAGTTTCGAATAAAGAGCAACTAAGGTGGAGCGTCGCAGAACCGCGGCGTCATACTCAAATCATTTACGAAATATTGACAACAATAAGCGATCGCCGTACGGCTGGGACTTTAAAAAATGCCAGTTATTAATATTTGTTTTCTTTGTCCGGGACCACGTGTCCCCACACCTGAACTCTGCGAGTGACGTTGCCGAAAAAATTGCAAAAAATATCCGGTGAAAAAGAGCAGGCGCAAACAGACAACAGCCTGTTTGAATGATTGCTTCCCTGGAAGAGCGGCGAGTCCATTTTTCACAAGTGCCATTCACCGCTTTCATGTTGCGCACTCTGTATATATATTTTTTGTATGTATATATTTTTTTTATTTATCGACTCCCTCCTACCACCCCGCGCCAAATTGATATTCGCCGAACGCGAATTTACGGCGTCCGATTCCTCACTGTTTTATTCATTTAGTGATTTCGCTATTGTAAACATACTCGTAGTATGTGTTTAATTTCGGAGTGAATCGTGTTTTTGCGATGTTTTCGCGTTTCGTGTTCCGATAACGCACTTATTTTGGTTGGGCTATTGATTTACTCTATTGGGATAACGCATTTACGGATTTCTGACAAATAAAATGTATTTGTCATTATATAAAATACAACTTTATAAGTTCGATGACGTCACGAAGTTTTTAATCGATGATGTTATGTTTTGTCCTTATTTATTCAAACCTATTATTATAATTTTATTTATACCATTAGTCTTTATAGAATCCCACACGAATCTTACAATTTTCCGGGATAAAAAGTTTTTTATGTCTCACTCCAGGTCATAAACTATGTATATGCGTACCAAATTGAATCCACATCCGTTCAGTAATTTTAGCGTGATTGAGTAATGAACACACAAACTTCATCATCATCATCATCAGCCTATTAATGTCCCCACTGCTGGGGCACAGGCCTTCTCTATGGATGGAATAGGGAGATTAGGCCATGACCCACCACGCGGGCCCAGTGCGGATTGGCGGGTGCTAACGACTGCAGATGCAGCCGGGACCAACGGCTTATCGTCCCTTCCGAAGCACGGAGGAGCTCGAGATACTAAATTTTTTGGTCACCCTTCCCATGACCGACCACTGCGAAAGTTGCTTAACTTCAACGATCGCAGCCGAATCTTGCTAATCTTGAAAAAGCCACTTGCGCCATCGAGCTCCTCACAAACTTACTCATTTATAATATTAGTTGGATAATAATATGAGATTGGTAAAATCTTTCTATTTCTCATTAAAATTTATGAAGGTCGGCCCCCTGATCGCAGTGACTTTTTTGTTATGGTTTTTGACTTTGTCGTTGAAGGAGAGATGTGTCGTTTTGTAGCTTTTTATCCGTATTAATAACTATTTCTGCTGATTTTCGAGGTAGGTATTTAGGTTTCAAGGTTTCGTCTACACCTGGGTTTGAATCCCGATTTAGGAAAATTGTTGGATATAATGAATACTAATATACTTATGTAAGAAAATGTTTATTGTATATATTTATATCAGCCTCAAAGTCTACTTATAGTGCTGACTTTGGGGCTAGAATTGTATAAAATATTTATTATCTATTTATTTATAATGAATTCAAAAGTAACTCTATCTATATGCTACACTTTCACGCCTAAATGGCGAAATAATTTTGAAGAATTTCGATACGGCTAATAAAGTGCCCTAGAAATGGAACATACGTGTCTACAGGCTTGTTATCGAAAAAATATAACTTAAAAATAGTGAAATAGGAGATGAAAGTTTGAATCTTTATATATTTAATGGATTAAGGTAACATATTTAATTCTTCTTCATAAGCCCGGGCTCACCCATTGTCGGGTATAGGCCCCTTCATGATCACTCCACGTGACCCAATTCCTCGTTACGCGCATCTAGGAGGCCAATCGCCTAATAGAAATGCTATTGTTATCGCATCGCTTACGATTTCATTTTGTGATTTCTGACCGCAGAAGGTTTTTAAATACCTCACACCCTTTTTTTTTGCATTGCTAATAACAATATTAAAGAAAATGAGCGTTAAGTTATTCAAAACCTTCGGCGGTCAGTAAAATCAAAATATGCGACAACGATAACCATAGCAATCCCGTTAACCGATTGGCCGCCAGGTCTTGCCTACAAAACATTTTGACTGTAAAACATAATATTACCATGATTTATTTATGTAATAAGCTATGTTCAAAGTAAATACATACTCGTACCACTTTTTCAATCCTCAGTAATAAACATAATTACGAATGTCTGGAAGATATCGACGACTGTAATGATTATCGTAATAGGTTTCCCCATAAACAACAACCTACGTGAAACGGCTGAAGATTGCTGGGTTTAACGACATTGTTAAAAAAATTGCGGCCTCTTATAACAAGCAGAAAATATCTTTATTATACCTAAAACGCTTTGATAATTTTGCGTGTTACCTCTGAAATTCCGATAAGAGTACTTAGTTTTGTTCATTTTCATCGTTCGGATGATTTTTTTTAGTATTACCTTTTGCGGTTTTACTAATATTATAAATGCGAAAGTTTGTGGATGTGTGAGTGTGTATATTTGTTACTTCTTCACGTCTAAACGGCACGAGCGATTTTGATAAAATTTGGTATAGAGTTAGTTAGCACCCTCGATTAACACATAGGCTACGTTTTACTGCGGGAAAACTACCTAATAAATCGCGGGTAACACCGCAGGCCATAGCTAGTATTAAATATATATGAAAACTCACTAATATTTATTGTAAAAGGATGATCCTCACCTAGGTAGTTATTATTTTATTGGTATTCATAAAGGTATTAGACATATTATATGATTTTGTTGTGTATTTAAATTCAGTATAAACTTAAAATATTAAAGTTTACCACATTATATTTGAGGAGCTGGTGAACCAAACGTCATAATTACGCATATGGTTTTGACCATATAATACTAACTTTATTTTTACAGCCCCAGGTTTTGGGCCAGCTGAATTTGAATTTCAACTCATGTCAATCAAACCGCCTAAAAAGTGATAAAGTTACTAAATTAAAAATCACGCCAAAAGCTCACTGTAGGTATGTCATTCAATTTTTTACTGTTCCTGTAAAAAATATTTTGATGTAATTATACCGTTTTGTGTGCCAGCTTCTCATTTCTTTTACCAAATAGAATATAAATTTTGATTCGTGTGTAACCTGCAGAACTCGAAAAGAGTTATAAAGAATGGAACTGAATTTTCAAGGACTGACCCAAAATCCGTTAAAGGAACGATTTATTGAATGAGTAGTGTAATGTTGCAAGTATATAAGGTTCAAATAATAATTTCAACCTTATATACTTGTAAAAATTACACGCTGAAAACCTATTCGTTAGATTTATGCTAAATAAGTTGGTAGTATTAAAAGCTAGGCTGACTGATACAGTTAAAAAATATGGTGGCAAAATGTCAATTAACATGATACGGTTACAGTAGAAAAGTTATCGAGTCACGAAGCGGACTCATCCCCTTCTCTAATCGATTCATCGTAACCGCCATAACTCTGATCCGACCGATGTCTGTCTAATGACGTAAAAAGTATGTCCCCGCTCATAATGCCCTAGCCAATATACGGAGTGCCATGTGTGTACGCAGATGGGACAGCGTAAGTCGGGTGCACTGCCTATTTTTGTATTAATATGAAAAAAATAAAATTTGTATTTTATATTTCATATTTTAAAGATGTGTTTTCTTTAAAACTCTAGTTTATTTTAGACTGTTTAGTGAAAAAGTTAAAAAGTACGTCCCATTTATGTACTCGTAACATATAACATAATGATTTTTATACAATTTAACAGTAAACAGTCAATAAAATAAAATATTTTCGTACCACACTCATATATTTATCAATACTCAGAATGGTAGGCATAAAACTTTCACGTCATGAAATAAACTAATCTATGGTTTCGGCCATAGACAGTCAGGGGTCGTGAAAGCACGCCGTCATCGGGCCGCAATTTGAATGCGGCCGCTTAGCCGCACGATGACTGATGAGACGTGGGAAGGGTGAACACCGTCCGATCGTCAGCCATGTAAATCATTTTGCGACATCCCTAAATATGGGTGCGAGATATTGTGAACTTCTGATATATAATTATTTACTGAGCTCATGTTGGTAATGTATGCTGATTATTTGGATTGAATGTGAAAAACTTATTCTCAAAGTGGTGAATCTTTAGAGTTTCTGTTATGAAAAGTTTCTTCCCACCTGATGTTAGGGGTAGCTAAATTCTAGGTCCTAGTCCTAGGCTGCTGTAGCAGCATTATATGTCACATCAGCCATTTTCTAAGAACACAATTCCATAATTATTATGTTTATAAAAAAATACATATTCTAAGAAGCAAATAGGCTTCCTTTTAAAATCCCGACAAATCCTTGAACTGGCGTTGAGTAGTGCTTAATTCCTGGTCTGACCTATTTTGGAGCCATCTGTAAACCAAATCAGGTTTGCGGTCCTGTAGGATTTGTGGTTTTCCAACCAGATTTCTCTTGGCAGATCTTTCGTGTAATTTCTATGTAATATTGGAAAAAGTGGAAACCGGAAGTATGCGGTCATTTCCAAAGGGTATTGCTTAAATTTTAGACGCTATTTTTATATAAAGCTATTAGCTATTGTCAGCACGAATAAGCATTTGCAACCTTTGATATCAAAAGTAAGAACTTAAGTTCATTAGCAAAAACTATGTTCACATTTAGATCTTCCGATATCTTATATTGATTCCTAAAGCATATATTACGTATATATTCAAACATATTATACAGTCTTCCCAAACTACTACAAAATATGTTAATCACCAATAAATTATTGAACCCAGCGGTTCAGTGGTATTAACATATTAGTGTAGTCAATAGCGCTGAAATTATTAAAGTATCTCTTTGCTATTATTAAAAAAATATAAAAGAATCGGGCAAAATGTTAAATGCTTCCGCTTCCTTCACAATATGCTCTCCGTCGTTGGGGATATAGACATTGGACGGAGCCAATCAATGGGTACACATAAATATGTGGCGAACGCGTCGTATTGTCATGCTAACTTCGCTCGCCTGCATTCAAATACGTTGTTCTTGCATCTTGGAAGCGAATGCTTTAGCATTGTAATACATAATATTTTAACTTTTAATGTAGACAAATGCCGTTTTTAAACAAAAACAAATGCGGTAACTCATTATTAATCTTACTTACAAACTTTTTGGACTTTAGAATAAGAGCGTGCGCGGCGTCAAACGGGAGCACGGAGCGGACGTCTGCTCCGCGTGTTTGTTTTATTTTATTTCATAGAGCAGCACTACCAGAGACCGGTCTCCAGCGCAGCGGGTCTTTATGAAATGATATAAAAATTACACGCGGAGCGGACGCCCGCTCCTTGACCCGCTTAACGCAGCGCAGGCTCTTAGACTTTTGAGGAAATTTCTTAATAAAAGGGTTTTTCATGGTTCTGATTTAACTTGTTCACAAATACTTAAACTCCGTCACGTTTGGAAGTTAAGCATCGGTGATTTATGCCACGCAGCCGTGTTAATAGTGACAATAGATTTTCCCTTCCGGCAACAGGCGCCGCAAATGACAAATGCTGGCCATCAAGGCTCCCTCGAAGGTGCGGCCGCAGATTGGGCCAAATACACACAGACGGAATGGCGAGCGTGCGCTTGAATCGGCAATGAGTCGTCGCGTCGGTCGCTCGACAATCGACAACCGTTTGCGGCGACGCCAATTCCCATTCATTCACGGACCATTGCCGGCGCCGGCTGCTCGTGTATTCCGTTAATGTATTCGTAGCGCAATTTGAATTTAGAACAAATGTTGCGCATTGCCTGCGGACTTTACCAAAAGCTTGATGTATGTATGTACCTACCTACCGTAAACTAAGCATTCTTTTGTAAACGTTACGTTAATGAGTACCAACATCTACCACTACCACTTCCCTCTTCTGGAATTTATATTAACTTATCGTCTGTTAGTTTACTTTATATGTACAGGTTAAACTGCAATTAATTGTTGATTACTTTTGTCATAAAAATATCTGAAATAAAGTGTTCTCTTAGAAAATTCATATTTCAATATACTTATTTCGCCGCTGAAAGGAAGCGAGCGGGCGCGCAGCCGGGAAGCGATTCCCCCATTACGCTTTATCTAACTAAATATTAACGTGCGAAAATTTCACTGAGGAAATAAATTAAAAACGCAACAACAAGCTTGTAACGAGCGGCGAACAAAGCCGCCCAATAAATCAAGGCAGGTGAGGCCGAGTGCTGTTTGTGCATTAAGAAAGCCCGTTTTCCAGGCCTTTCTTCGCCCTTTCCACGTTTTAAAAAGCAGTCGACGCCCCGTTTTCGCGTAGTCATCGGCAACACATAAATATTGGAAATGGGGCGCCCCTTTCTTGTCTTGGCGAATAATTAATGCGGCATCTCTTCTTATGTCGCTGTTTTGTAGCCAAGAATTATCGTTGTCGCCCGAAATTGGCTAGTTCAACGGGTTGGATTGCTGCCTCGGCCAATTTTAGTGGCTCTATGGTTTTTAAATTGTTTTTTCGGCTTTTGAGATGCTTTTAAGTAAATAGAGATGGCATGATATTTAAGTATGTTTGATGTCCACTTAGGATGGTATTGATTGCATATTTGAACTAATTTCTTAACAAAAATTTAAAAAATGTTTAACAATATTTCATTGTTACGTTTTGATTTTGTTAACTTAAAATATTAATAGCATATACGCAAAGTAATACCTTCGTCGGTTTTCTTCGAAGAAATTAATATATTATAACGGCTTCTAGGTAAATAAAAGGGGGAATTTAATTTCCTAAAGAAGTTGTGTACCTAACTCGTAACTAACTGATCCACGCTCAATATGAAACATTAACAGTACTAACTAAAGAAGTAGTAACAGTCAAGGTTTAATTTTATCTACAAACAAAATGTTTAGAAAAAGGAATTTCAAATTTTTAGAAAAAGGTATTTCAAATTTTTAGAAAAAGGAGGAGCTCGATGGCGCCAGTCAAACTTACGGTTGATGAAGTGTCCAAGCATCTTCGCGATTGATTTTTTTTCAGTTTTAGTTCAGTTTAGTGCCCAATGAAATGGCGGACGATGACTGGCAGTGACTAAATTTTGTTCTACGGATTTGCAGAAAATAAATTATTACTTATAAAAAAGTATTATACATATTAGACAATGACAGTCACACATTAAGTCTTGTGGTTCACACAGTAGATAATTATTTGTACAGTTAAATGGAAAGTGACTCCATGAGTTATCTCATGTCGGTCATTTTTCAATTTGACGACTCTGTATACAGATAATACAGGGAGAAAAAAACAGCCCTTGCTGAGTTTCTAGCCGGTCTCCCAAAGTCTCCCATCGTAGATTTGCGAATCGATGGCGTAGCTTTTCGACATTCACAAGTGCTTGTAACAGCTTAGACTGAATATACGATATAGAATTTAGATTTTTATATTTTTTTTAATCTTCTTATCTTGGACTTTATGTCAAGCACGTTAAGGTACTAATCAACTGGAGAAACTTAAAAGTTTTAGTTAGTCTTACATATTCTGTTTATATCTTCTGATTTTATTTATATTTAGTCTTGAATTACGCATGGTAGGGACTTGCAGGTTGAAAGTGAAGAAGGCTAGTTGCAGTTATAAAGTAAACTGCATAAACATAAAGTAATAAGAAATTAGTTGGTCGTTTCTCCCTAAAACTTCTTACATATATAAAAAAGTAGATTATTATTATTCTGTGTGTAATATGTATTTGTCATCATTATATTTATTTCGTAAAGGTCATTAAAACCAAAACATTATGAAACTTACAAACGTAAAACAAAATGAAAACGTTATTCGCACAGTAAACAGACAGCTTATCGTCTGCCACGTCAGCGGATTAAATGAGGGCCGTCAAAAACAAAAAAGCATCTGACAAAATCTCTCGTTAGAATGAAAATGAAAAAAAAAGAAAACTCTTATCTCACACACGCAATTTGCGCCGGCAATTTTCGTCGCTTCCTCTCATTACCCACTGTGATATATTTGCGTGTTTATTACTGCAATTACTTAGAGTAAATCTCACGTCCTTCCTTCCCCCCGGGTCGCCTCCCACCAAGGGTCGCGCCCTTCCCTCCCCCCTACCGGTCGGCCCGGCCCTTAAGTCTTATGTACCTAGTAAGTTTCTTTGCGGACTTGGTAATCGGATTCAAATTGGGGCGAATTTAGTAGCAATTAATTATAGAGGAAGTCTACGATGAGATCTCGTAATTAATATTTCGAGAATTATTGCTTGAGTTATCACTGGGCGGTGGGTATGCGTGCGTTATAAAGACAAATGACTGAAATTCAATAAATATTGGAGTAATTTCAATTAGGCTTACATTATTACTGGAAAAGTATGTGATATTTGCATGTTCCTCTGTTTATTATTAGAATACGCTTACTCAGGACACGGGACTTATTTGTCTATGTTTGCACTCGTTGAATTTTGATGACGCACGATTGTTAAGTATCAGAATGCAATTACGATGATCCTTTGAGGACAATTGTTTCCTGAAATCACTGGACAAACCCTTGATGGTGCCGTTGACTTTATATAAATTCGAAAGATGCCCTTCTATAATCCTTCGAAGTAGCTTTTTGCTTTTTTGATTGCCTCTTGTAAGATCTTGGCGCTCCCACGTATGTTCTTTATTGGTGTGATTCTAACACAAGGTGGGATGAGATTGTGGCCACGGCATTTGTTCAGGAAATTCAACGATGTTATTTTCCTTTCGCGTTTTGTCGTCAGACCTTCCAATCGGCGGAACTTATTAGCGGTTTCTAGCCTGTACTGGTTAACATATTTGATTCTTAGCTTTTCACTTTACTAACTAAATTAGCTAATAAATTCAGACAATAAACTTTTAAAAATCTTCCATTGAAATATCCGAGTGCTCAATAAAAGTCTTTCGAAGGTAGCTCGACAAAGTAAATAAATACTTATGTAGGCGCGTGAGAAGTTATCCTTCTTTGGCATCGTTTAAAATTAGTTTTTAATTGCATGCAAATAATTAATAACAATAAATTAATAAAAAGTCTGGAAAAGGACACAGTCAATAAAGTTCAGTATTAATTTGAAAAAATAAATAAATAATCAAAATATTCAATTAAAATCGCTACTGAATATAATTTATTAGAACTTAAGTGATTTGCACTTGTATGAAACTCAAACACGTATTCCGAATATACAAACTAGAAACATGTGGATAAATATTATAAATATGAATACCTATAACTGTTACTTTATTACAAAAAATAAAGATGTGGTTTTTGGTTCTACTAACCCAATGGTCAAGAGATGGCGCTGTAGTCTCCTGAATCGCGCTTTGGTTCCGTTGTTCCAGATTAATAAATACTTTTGATATTATAAATATGAATACCTATAACTGTTACTTTATTACAAAAAATAAAGAGGTGGTTTTTGGTTCTACTACGCCAATGGTCAAGAGATGGCGCTGTAGTCTCCTGAATCGCGCTTTGGTTCCGTTGTTCCAGATTAATAAATACTTTTGATAGGCCTTCACAATGCAGTCGTTAGCACCCACTAAATAGAGATTCTATTTCTATTTTGTTGGTAGATTTTCTTAATGTGCGGTAAACACAAAAGTAACGCATGAAGTTGGTCGCTAAAGCGACCAACTTCATGCTGTTTAATTTTGTGTTACAGTGATGCGCGCGCATCTTAAAATTTCACTCTCATCATTTTTTCATAACGCGCCTAAAGAAGTATAACTTCAAAAACATCATTATTCTGACGATGCAGACCTGAAAAAGCTGCGAAACGTCAATAAATAAATAAATTTATTACATTAACCCGTAAAAACTAGTTTTATTTAATGAGTGATGTGCGTGAAAACCTAAGAAACATGCATGTAATTATTTAATCTTGGAATGGTTGTTTTTGAAATCATTTGTTATTGATGTTAGTGAGAAACCAAAAGGTTTAGGTCAAATTATCATAAGGTTTTTGGATCCAGTACTGAACTCATTAACTAATAACTGACTGAACAGTTTAGTCATTTATTTATTTATGTTGGTTACATGGAAAACCAACAGTTCATCTTAACAAACTATAAATTAATAGTAGTGACAAAGAGCCAATTACAGGTCCTCACATCTAGACATTATTTAAAGTTAAAAATAATTTATTTGCACTGTCCAATGTAAAAATACTCTTAAATATAGTTTTCTAAATGAGGTCTTTATGATAAATAACAGAACAACAAATTACGTACTTGTTAATTCTAATCTTCAAAAAACAAGCGAGCAATGATACGTCTAATGGACACTTCGCTAGTGTTAAAAAAATCTAAATTATCTGTTTTGATAGTGAATTGAAGCTACTACTTGCACGGCAAAGAAAAGCGTTCTGTCGATAAATTTGAAGAAGTAGAGGGATACTTAAAATAGGATTAATCTTAAGCCGTTTGGGGGGAACTGTAAAAAAGATATTTAATAAGGAGTTCCAGGCTGTCAACAGCCCCAGAAGGAAACCTGCTGAGGAAAACTAAATCCGCAATTTCGCGATGCATCTCTAAAGGTCTCCCTTTGCTGCTTTTTGCAGAGTTTAAGCCTACAATTTTGCTTCCAAGGCCTGTAAGAAGGCTTACATTAGAGCGGATGCCCAGCGCGTTGCACGTGTTGGCCAGGAACTTATGACGCATCCTACGGGCTCCCGTAGCTACTGGCGTCTGGCCAAGGCCGTCCAAAAAAACTTCTGTGAGCCCTCGCTGCCACCGCTGAGATGCCCAGACGGAACACTAGCCCATAAGCCGCAGGAGAAAGCCGATTTACTGGCAAAACTCTTTGCGGCTAACTCCCGAATCGATGATTGCAATGCACTGCCACCATCATTACCTCACTGTGGCACAACGATGCCTGATATTAAAATCAGGCAGCGCGAGGTTCGTGCCGAATTGCAATCACTCGACGTCCGGAAAGCTAGTGGACCTGATGGCATCCCAGCAGTAGTACTTAAAAAATGTGCAGCGGAGTTGTCTCCCGTGCTCACGCGCTTGTACCAATGCTCGTATTCTTTGGGGCGTGTGCCGGAGACTTTGAAGAGATGCTAATGTGCAACCGGTGTTCAAAAAAGGGGATCACTCAGACCCGGCAAACTACCGGCCAATAGCAGTCACCTCAGTTTTACGTAAAGTTTTAGAAAAGGTCCTTAATAACCATTTGACCCGCTACCTAGAGGATCACTCCTTGATTAATGATCGTCAATATGGTTTTAGACCAAAACGATCGACGGGTGATCTTCTAGCGTACTTAACTCATATCTGGGGTGAGGCTATCGACAAGCGTGGCGAGTCGTTGGCTATCAGCCTTGACATTGCCAAGGCGTTCGACAGGGTATGGCACAAAAGCCTTCTCTCCAAGCTTCCGGCATACGGTCTGCCAGCCCAGTTCTGTTCTTGGGTGGCTGACTTCCTGCATGAGCGTAGAATTCATGTCCTTACGGATGGTAGCAGTTCGTGGTTCATGTCAGTGAATGCCGGCGTTCCCCAGGGCTCCGTCCTATCTCACCCCCACTCTCTTTCTGCTGCATATCAATGACTTAATTCCTCTTGGGAATATTCATTGCTATGCAGACGATAGTACAGTGCATGCGGGGTATCTCGGACAAGCAGCGGCTGGGCTGGCGGTAACCAAGGAGAAACGCGAGAATCTTGTCATTGAACTCAATCAGGCTTTGGACCACATTTCCGAATGGGGTACGAGGAACTTGGTTGAGTTCAATGCCAAGAAAACTCAGGCTTGCGCTTTCACGGCAAAAACATCGTCATTCCTTCCCCTTCCATCTCTTCAGGGCACAACACTACCGCTGCAGAGCAACATTTCCATGCTCGGTATGGAAGTTCACTCAGACCTGAATCCAAAGAACTACATCGAAACCGTGATCAAAACAGCTTCACGCAAACTCGGAGTCCTGAACAAGGTGCGGCGTTTTTTCACGCCCGATCAACTGTGCTTGTTGTACAAAACGCAAGTGCGGTCCTGCGTGGAATATTGCTCGCACCTCTGGGATGGCTCCGCCAAGTACTTGCTCGATGCTTTGGATAGGTTACAGCGACGCGCGATCCGCATCATAGGCGATGAGGAGGTGACTAAACACCTTGAGCCTCTTCAATTACGCCGTGACGTGGCGTCACTAAGCGCGTTCTATCGTCTGTACCACGGCGATTGTTCTGAGGAGTTATTCTCTCTTATCCCACCTTCTCCTTTCCTTCAGAGGACCATGCGCGCTGGCCTACGTTGTCATCGTCTAACTGTGGTCACAATTCCAATGCGTACAAAGAAATTTGGTGACTCATTTCTTTGTCGCACTATCCGTAAATGGAATGCTCTGCCCGCTCACGTGTTCCCTCCCTCTTACAACCTGGGATCCTTTAAAAGAGGCGTGAAGAAGCAACATGCAGGCCGGTAGGGTGAAGATGGCTGGTGTGGCAGGTAAAACTGCTGTATCAGCTATCGTCACGTCTGGACTTCACCTTTACTTAACATCAGGTGGGGTGGAGTCATTTGTCGGACCTATCTATAAAAAAAAAAAGTTCCCCGTAACAATAGAAAAGCAATTCCCCGAAAGCATAGATATCTAACAAATTTCCTCTGGGTGCCTCCAATGCGAAAAATATAGGTGGAATATCTAGGGTTCCAGACCAGAGATGAATACTCCAGATGACTTCTAACAAAGGTACAATATAAAATTTTGAGTGTCTTGACTAAAATATTTGGATTGACAAACCCGAGGGCCTTAAAGCTTTTCGCGATCACGTTATTAAAATGCGTATCGAAGAACAGCTTTGAATCGTGAAAGAGACCAAAGTCTTTCACACCCTTTTCAAGTTTTAATTGGGATTGTTTTAGTTTGTAGTCAAACAATACCATATTTCGCCTTCGACTATAAGTGACAAAACAACATTTAGAAGGATTAAGATATAAATGATTGCTTGAACAGTAGCTATTAAGCCGCAACTGATCTTCTTGTAACAGATGTGCGTCTTCAGACGTAGAGATAGGTGCTAAGTTTTTCATGTCTTCAGGGAACCATATCAGCTTTGAGGCCCTGAAACACCGCTCAAGGTCACTTAAGTACACCGCAAATAAAAGCAGACCAAGCAAGGATCCTTGTGAGACTCCACTAGGCACCGAAAGCCATCCAGATATATAATTTTTAATAACGACTGCCTGGGAGTGATTATCCATATAAGAGAATAACCACCTTAGAAGGCCGCCACCAACGCCAATCATTTTCAACTTATTGAAAAGTAAATCATGTTGAATCCGATCGAAAGTCGTACTGTAGTCCGTATAGATAACATCTACCTGAAGGCAACGGAAACGCACAAAACATTTCTATTTCCTATCCTATCTTCTATGAAGTTTTTTTTCCACATTTTCATGTGCTTCGATTGAGACAGCGGAGTTTTCTTCCACAGATCTTTCAGGTATAAGATTATTAGTTAAAATAACTACAAGTTATGAAGTTTTTTAGTATACTTAGCAGCAAAGATCTACTACCAAATACTACCAAAGACAAACAAACTAGCAAAGTAGTTGGTTTTGCATTTAAAATTGCAGGCTTCGTTGTCTGTGGTAGCTATGGGTTCTCAACATGGGGTACTAGTATGTAATCATTGGTATTTTAGTATAAAATATACTGTCCATTGTCCAACAATTATGTCTTAACAGTATCATATAATATACCCTTAGAATGATAATGGGAACTCTGATTTTTCAACATAAGTCTGATTCTTCAGCTATCCAGCATACAATTAAATCAATCTGATAAATTAAAAATTTCTCTCTATTTCATTTAAAGTGAAGGCTTGTACCTTAGGAGTGGGAACATCGATAGGCCGACGATGACGAATTTTTATTTTTATTAACTTCTAACTAACTAACTTTTCATGTCATAATGAGATCACGTAGAGTTGTTATCATTATTTGTAGATTCTAAGATTATTCTCCTGGGACGAACAAAAATAGATCAATTTCCATAATATTTTGATTGCTTTCGTGGTAATAAATATAACATGTATTTTTCAGGCTGTGTATCTATATACGCTAGACGATAGCTTGACTGGCGATAATTTGATACGCGAAAAAGAGGTTGTGGCAGACGATACATTTGTATGTGCAGCTGAAGGAGCGTACTTATTACAAAGTTCGAATGCAAATTTTAGCGCCTTTTAATACCAAAGCCACCCGAAACTTCGTCACGCAGTTGTGGGATAAGCATAACAGAGTAAAGGCAAAAATTTATATGTCATATTGTGTTGTGACGCAGAAGAGAGCTATCAGTTTCATACATTTAGTACGGTTAGAACTATACTTGTGTGTCGCGATATGTCGACAGCGTTCTCCCTCTAACTGTACTAAATGTATAAAAACCGATAGCTTTCTGAGGCGTCACAAGTTACAACAATACACGACAGATAAGTCTAGTTCCGCCATAAGCAGGACTACATAAGTGCATATGATTGAAAATTAAAACTGTATTAACATCACTCCCATATACGTCACATTCAGTATCGGTTATGGGCTGAAAATGTGTTCGATGTAAATAGTGAGAGTTGCTAGCTTATCTCCTAGTAAAGTGTCTGAATTTAAGCTAACTGACTTGCGCATTGATGAAGCCACATTGTAACTGTAACATTCAAGGTTATATTCTTGGTGGCATCAATAAAGGTTGGTACTATTTCGAATAGTTAATAGGGATATCATCGCTTTTTCTGATATTCAATAGCTCTTTAGTTTGGTGCATTCAGCCTGCGATTGTGGAAGTTCAGAAACCTCCATAATAGCCCAGTATGATAGGGTGGACAGAATGGGTGACAAAAGACTCGTTAAGCTGCTGATAAACCTGCAGGTACATCATGGCTCGTTCTCTTATTCAATTCATAGAAAAGGCCTGTCCCTCAGAAATTGTAGTAAGATTAGAAAGTCGATGATGTATATTTATCTTCGTAAGTCTTCCACCCATATTAATGTTACCAAACCTATTTATTTAAAATAAAAGTCAAAACAAACCAGTGGATACACCATGACTCTAAGTTACAGCATTATTCACAACAGGATTCATCGCTGCGAGTTAGTCTGATATTAATCTTGGCGGCATCCGAGCGCTGGATTCGCCATTTTGCGCCTAAATATGATAAACTTTCCCCCAAATTTCTTCAAGACGGGGGTGTCTGTCCCCCCGTTGCTTGGTGCGAAGAATGCCGGTGGGGGGCCGCCCGAGCCAAGTCTTACGCCCTGCTTTTAAACTAAGCTCGTTAATTAATTACAAGTCGGTAGAGGGTAGTGGCTTACTCAGCTATGTGCCAATTTAATATTGCACCAGTTATGTAACCCTTGGTAAATGGGAAAGAATCCTGCTCTGTTAAGTTTCAGAGTGAGAGTGACATGATTTTTTAAAAATATTTTGTTACAATTTAACTGCATGCAATATTCTCTATACTTGCAACAATTTTTTTTGTGGCTAGGATATTCGAAATTATATACAGTGTATTTATTATATCTGAATAACAATATCGCATTTTATCGCTCAAAATCGGAGTGTGGTCAAAACAGATAAAACACGGAAAACAACTTTTATGAAGGGAACAAAGTAGTCGTATAAGACTAAAAACTCATTTTGTTTTCATTAATAAGACCAAGACCAAGAAAATATTTTTCTACAAGACCCATTTATTTACAGTAGATACTACCCAATCTTCACAACATAGTGAGTTTGATAAAATATTTGCCATAAAACTTGTGATTCTTTTTTCTGTTTTATTTATTGGTGGACAATCTCTAACAGCTGTAAACGTACATTGTATCGAAAAAAGTTTCTTTTAGCATAAGGTCATCATAGCCTGGTTTATTAATAACAGCCACTTGGCTGTTATTAATTCGCTTAACTACTTAATAGCTAATCCTAGTGACCATACGTATTGCATAGTTTCACAGTTATCTCTACTCTTAGCACCTAAAGGCCTTTCAAGGAAGGTATAATCAGCATTCAGCGAACACATCAAGTTACTACAAAGCATATTTTTTATTGATTGTGAATCCTTTATCAAGATCTTTTAAGCTTGTTGACAGTTGCAGATATTATGGTCCGTACTCACATACGGTTACCCGATAGCTTAACTTTAAAACGAGAAATAAAATACGTCGCGTCCTATGAACGAGCCTTCGAGTCTTTATTTTTGCGAACTACGTTAGTCGATTTAGTGTAAAACTTTATATATATTTACTCGATTTAGAGTAAAACTATCAAGTAATCTCGTACGTGAGTACGGACCTTTGTGGCGCGATTACACTTGGTCGTTAGCCCGAATACGAGTGCCAATGGAATTCAGGTAAACGACTAAGTGTAAATATACGGAGTCGTGTTCGCCCGTAATCGGGTAAAATTTCCTTTTGTTTATCCGACACCGTCTTCCAGCCCGTATTCCAGCGTAAATATTGCTTCGGATGCCCGAATTCAAGTAATGTCTTTCGTGTACCCGAATACTGACAGTTGTGGATAATTTGACATATGTAATGCCCTATCCTATACTCGATTTATACATGTTGCTATATTTAATTCTCATTAGAACAACGGAGTTAAATATTTGAAGTACATTTTACTAATATATCAAAAAGTTCCCGTTTGATAGCAACATGTTTAGCGACGTCGCTTCACGTTGTGATTACGTGAACACGTTAACATGAACGTTACATACGTTATGACGTATCGCCCGGAGCCTGCTTCCCCTACGCAACGAAACATCTGACTTCACCGAGATAAATTTCAAACTAACGCAACTGAACTATGAATAATATTCAAGCAAAAAATTTCATTCGCTGTTTGGGGTGATGTTTGATCGAATTCTTACGTTTCTGTATCAACGTTTTCAAAGCTATTCAGATCCACGTTTCCTGTTATATTATACACGTTGTGGTATTGTTAACTTTGTTACTTATTTATTACCTATGTTTTGCGAATACCACTCATTCAATAAAACATTGTTCTAAAACATTGTTCTGTTATTTGTAGAGCTGCGTTCGTTCGTTGGATTATAGTTAGCAGAATATATAATCCAATTGGTTAATATGGTAATACGTTGAAATTAAATAAAATAACAATCATCATATCGTCAAATATACGGCAAACTCACGAACCTGCTTAGTAAAAATCTATAATATAAAACTGCATATAATGGGATACTTAACACCAGGGAAAAGTCACACAATTTTATCAATGACGTTTCCAAAAGTCTGATTGTCTGAATCTGCATTTTAAGTTTATACACCCAAAGTAAACTTTCCAAATTAATATACGATATTTTGGCGTAGTAGGTTTTATGAAATTCAAATTCGTAAGTTTACTATGGTAGTGACGATATTATCAAAAATATTATCAATGAAATAAAAACATACAACTTGCAATACCCCAACGCTTCATAACGGAAAACGTAAGACGTAATTAAAAACAAGTTAGCGTTCCACACGCTGAGTAAACTTAAGGCTACGAGAAATGTGATTTTTTTGTTACGACTACGACGACTTCGTCGTAGCAATACGCTCCGGAGTCGTCGCCGTCGGCTACGAGGTTTAAAATATTAAATATTCAGAGAAATTACAGCGGTGAGCCTCGAGGCAAGAAACCGCGCCTACTTGCATATTATATTTTGCGCTCTCTTGAACACAAATCGCGTTAATGTTTCTATTAATTTTGAAAAAAAATCACTTTATTGTTTGTACATGAGATGCACTGAAATCTGTCACATATTTATGTGTACAACCAATGATCTTATATATAGAAGGGCATTATGTACAACGTAATTATTTAAGTGAAAACTCTTTTCATACGGGGAGTAAATGGAAAAATCCTATAGAAAACATGAAACGTTAATGGGTCACGAGCGTCACACGAATATTTATTTATATGTGTCTGTGTGTGGGATGTGTGCGCAGCTCTTCCCGATGAGCATAAAAGGTTAAGAATAACTCGGCGAAGGCTGAAACGCTCGAAATCTGGGATCCTTTAAGTGAGGCGCGAAGAAGCATTTTTGCAGGCCGGCAAGGTGAGGATGGTTGGTGTGGCAGTTTATAACTGCTGTACCAGATATCTTCGCGTTTGGGCTTTATTATCACCACTTAACATCAGGTGGGGTAGAATCATTTGCCTACCTGTATATATAATATAATAAATGTATATATATACATATATTAAAAAAAATTTGGTCCATGCACACAAATTTTTTCTTATCTTTTCACGCACACCAAAAATTTTTGTAAAAGTGTTAGTCTTGTGTCCACGATGCTTGTAATGGATCCGAAACGTCGGGAATAATGCAAAGGGTAAATAAATCGAGCTTTAAACTTATTCAAAGAGTGTTGTAAACCTCATTGTACAAATTAAAGAAATTCTGCTTCACGATTTACAGTTGAACGAACACAGGTGTTAGAAGGCCATGCGTAACTTCATCGTAAAAGTTTCTATATTAAGTATTGTTAATTTTAAGCAGTTATTATAAATAATCAGAGAAATAGGAAGTCTTACACTCTTAAATTTCAATGGAATTTTATTGTGTTAAGCAACAGAATTTCCTTGAAAAGTAACAATTGACCGGTAATAGTTTGTTTTGTTCACACAAGTTATCATTATGAAACTTTTATAATGACGTCAAACTCAGAAAGTTGGAAACAATGAATAGGTGTGTATTGAGATAATTTTAATCACACAAAACAGTTTCTGTTACACGTTCATGAACTTTGAAAAGTTCAAAGACATGATATTATATTATTTTTAAAATATCAGCGCAATTTAGCTTGTACCATACTTAATTTTTTATTTCATTTTGGAGTAGTTACAGTTCGCTACATTTTTGGCCAGATGATGTTAATAAAGTATCATAAATATTTAGCGATTAATTCAATATCAAAGTGATTAAAATTTATATTTCATTTTTCAATAATAATTATTGATATAGCTTGCTTATCTACATTTCTCATGGACTAAATTAATAAAATTCGTACTAATCACTAATCATGAGATATAGATATATCGTGGCAGCATATAACTAAATTATAAATATGCACAAACATCTCACAAGGCTCAAAAGTTTTAACATAATTATTCATAAGTTAACACGTCTTAGCTTTTTCGCTTCTAACTCTGGATTATGATTTGAATATTAATAATTACGCCGAATGCTTGGGCTTAATGACACGTCACGCAAGTTTTAATGAAACGGTCGCCTCTCTCCGAACTTCGCAGAATTAAGATTTATTATTTGCAAGGAGTTCGTCACCATTGAACTTCATCAGGGTTAGAAATTGTAGGTATTGAAAAAGAGTTGGCGCTTTTTGTAAGTATTCAAAATTGTAAATGGATGAAAAGTTGGCAATTGTTTCTGCAGTAAGGTAAACAAACGTGCTTCTGTAGAGTTTTTAGTATTCCTGAATTCAATAGCATTGTGTGTGGGGCTTCTTATTTTTCCATGTAACTGTTAAATGAATTTGCTTATAAGTTTTTAAAGTAATTTTCTGTGTTTTTCATTCCACAGAAATGTAAGTACGCACAATATTAAAAGTTGTTTTATTTGTCGTCTTTTAACTGGACAGCGTAATTAGATACTTTGTTTAATTTTCTATGACAAAGTACTACTTGTATGAATTTTTACTGATAAGATATGCGAGTTTACGTAGGGAAAGGCATACACTCTTTTAAGTCGTTCACATAATATAGGAACGTTTTATAAAAGATAGTTTTGAATCGTGTTAAGAGTTCAAGTACTATGGCTTTGGTTTAAAACTTCGCAGTTCTTATTTTCTGTGTTTCTGTAGATGAAAATGGGCTGGAATATATGATTGAAATGAAGTTATTTATATTATTTTATTCGTTCTTGCTATAATATACATACACATAGTATAACCTAGGAAGAGTTCTCGTCCGCCCTCTCGTTGGAGAGGGGAGCGACTGTGCAGTGTCGCTACCGGACGCGTCCCCCGGGTTGTGGATAGGGGCACGCCCCCATATATGGGGGGTACCGGCTTCGGCCGGCGCGGACAGCAACTGCACGACAATCTCGTAACCCCGTACGTAGTGCGGGGCCGAGGGCCGCTAGTCTCTTCGGAGGGTGGGGGCCGCGAGGAAGAAAACCTCTCTAAAAAATTACCCAGTGGGGGTCTCGGCTGGCGTCCTGGGTAGCCCGGGTAGCGGCAGCCGAGCTGGGGGAGAGCTCGCAACCCCGCACTGAGCGGGGCCGAGGGCTGCCACTCTCTTCGGAGGGCAGTGGTCGCGAGGAAGACAACCTCTATAAAAAATTACCCTGAGGGGGATCGGCTGGCGTCCTGGGCATCCCGGGTAGCGGCAGCCGATCAGTGGCCGACTTGTCGGCGGTGGATGGCGGACAGTGCTCCGCGGGGACTCTGGTCCCACGTGGCGATGCCACACCCGGGCGTAACTGCTCGGTTGGCGGGGCTTGCCTTAATTGGCTGGCCCAGCGGCCGTTTCGACGGCGTGGTTTGCGGACCTCCAAGGTCCGCGTGCGCGGCGGCCCCGTGGCCACGAGTGTGGTCACTGGGGATGGGTTTCGGCCTACCGTCGGGCGAGCTGGAGACCTGTGTGTGTGTGTCGTTGTCACGTCTAGCGGCACCACACAGGACCAGTGGGGACTGCCTTTGTTGGCCGTCCCTGAGAGGAGCATACCTCGTTAAAAAACCCCAAAGCGTCGGGTTCACCCGTTAACTGGTATTCAAGTGCAAGCGTGGTACCAGGCGCCTTATGGTGGTGGGCTGGGGAAGTCCACCGACTAGCGCTTCCCACCCCGGGGCACCACCCGCCGCCCCGGGAGTAATAGGGTTACCCAGGCACAGGGGGCACTGCCTGGGTGGACCATATATTTCCCCCATACTCGTGGGATTAGTTATGAAGTTGAACCAAATAAAAATTCAAAAATCTAAAGACGTGGAAGGTGGAAGTAGTGAGAAAGGGAGAGAGGGCCTGGAGAGGCCAGAAAGGGAGAAACAAGGAAAGGGTGTAGAGGACGCGAGGCGTCAGGAGTTTCCTCCAGAACCTGGAGAGGGAAGGGTGACGAGGAGCCAAGCTGGTCCCTCGAAAAAAGATGGGTCCCTGATCCTGGCTTACCAGAATGAAGCGAGCGGATCTGCGGCAGATCTTAATATGGACACTGGAGCAGAGTCGGCGGCCGAATCATTGGCCGGCTCGGTGACAAGCCGCAAGAGGAAGAGCCTGGCGGCGAGCTTCCGCAAAGATGCGGGATCGGGGACGGCACCCGAGCCTAAAGTGGCCCGGTCGAGAGGGGGCAGAAGAGGCGGAGGTGCCAAGAAGCACAGCGTCGGCTTGTCGCAGGCCAGGAGAGAGGCAAGGGAGCTCGGCTCGGACTCAGGCTCGTCCGATACCTTGACGGAGACGTTCACTGACGCCGAGGGCGAGTCGGACGCTGGGACGAGAAGTATGTCCGTGCAGGACCTAGTGGAGGAGGCCTCAAAGAAGGCAAATGAGGTGACCGAGGTGGCCAGGAGGGCCAAGAATCTAAAGGGGACCTGCAGCCGGAAGATCCGAAACGGCGCAGGTTCCATCATGAAGGTGGTTCGCGCCCTAGCGACTAAAGACGCGGCGGAGGAGATACGTCGCCTGCAGGCCGATAACAAGCGCCTGCAGGACGAATTAAGTAAGGTTCTCAAGGAGCTAACAGCCCTGCGGAGGGACTTTTCTGAGGCAGGAGAGGGGCGCCGCAAAAGACCGGCGGCGCCGATAGTTTTGGACACCCCTACGGGGGGTACGGGCGGCGGATGCTGGGGCGAGGTAGAGCTTGCGAACATGATGCAGGAGATGCAGCGCTCACTCGCCCAGCAAATGTCTAATATGCTCCAGGCCAGGTTAGAGGGCCTGGAGGTGGACGGTCGATTGCTGCCTGCGACAGAGCGGCCACGCCGTCCGCCACTGGCAGCGGACGCCAAGGCTTTGGCCTCCAAACCACCTGGAGCCGTGCAGCCGGCTGGGGCCAAGAGGGCAGCGCAACCGCCAGCAGCAACAACAACGCTGCTCCCGGCCGCCAACATGCCCAAAAAGGCCCGGGCGAAGGCGCCGAAGGCGGCGAAGAAGGCGGCAAAGGCGAAGAGAGGCCCCTCGGCTGCTGCTCCGCTTGCGGCAAGGAGGGAGGAGCCTATGACAGCAGCACCACAGCCGCTGCCTGAGACGGTAACTCCAACAGAAGGGGCTTGGGTCACCGTGGCTAAGAAGCCAAAAAAGGCCAAGCCCGCGGCCCAATCGGCGCACACGACGTTGGGCCCGAAGACAAAGAAGGCCGCCAAGGGCCCTAAAATACCCAAGCCGCCCAAGACCTTGGCGGTGGTGGTGGCTCTCAAGCCGGAGGCGGTGGCTGGCGGAGCCACCTATAAGGACGCCCTGGCCAAGGTCAAGGCGTCCGTAAACATGCAGGAGCTGGGCATCGGCCCGTCGAAGTTCCGGACGACGGTGACGGGAGCGAGAATCATAGAGCTCCCGTCCGGAACGACGACTGCTCAGGCCGATGCATTGGCGGCCAAGGCGGGCGAGGCCCTTGGCGAGGCTGCCAAGGTCACCCGCCCTACAAAATCGGCGGATATCCGGGTGTCGGGTCTCGATGACACCGTGACACCCGAGGAAGTCCGCGCGGCCCTGGCCCAAAAAGCCGGCTGCCCCCCCGAAACCATCAGGGTGGGGGCAATATCCGCCGGCGTCAGGGGGATCGGCTCCGCCATCGCCTCCTGCCCAGTGGAGGCCGTGGGCAGTCTGGTGAAGGATGGGAGGCTGGAGGTGGGATGGAGTGCGGCGACGGTCCGGCTCCTGGAGCCACGCCCCATGAGGTGCCACAGGTGCCTGGCACTGGGGCACCCGGGAGCCATGTGCCCCTCCAACAAAGACCGCAGCGGTCTATGTTATCGCTGCGGCAAAGAGGGGCACGTAGCCAAGGCCTGCAAGGCCCCACCGCACTGCGCGTTGTGTGCCGACAAGGGCCTGCCAGCCGGGCACCGAATGGCGGGGGCCAGTTGCAAGCCCCCTCCCGTCAAGGGCCGCCTGCCGAAACCGGCAGCGGCTCCTGGTGCCGCACCAGAGGCGGCCCCCCCGCGCCACGCCAGAGGCGACCCCAGCGGTGACTCCAATGTCCGTCAACGATGCCCAGTAGGACATTGGGGAAACTGCTCCAGGCCAACCTTAACCACTCCGCCGGGGCACAGGATCTCTTGTGCCAGACGATGGCGGAGTGGGGGGTCGACCTTGCGGTGGTCTCCGAGCCGTACCGTATCCCCCCGTCCGACAAGTGGATGGGGGCTACGGATGGCTCCGCTGCCATCGTGGCGGCAAGTGCGGGCCCTTCCCCGGTGCTGGTGGAGAGGGGGGAGGGTTATGTGGCGGCACGATGGGGAGAGGTGATGGTGGTATCCACCTACTTCTCCCCCAACCGCAGCAGGGGCGATTTTGAACGGTTCCTCGCTGCGGTGGAAGGGGTCGTGCACCGCGCGGCCCCTCGTCAGGTGCTGGTGGCCGGGGACCTCAACGCGAAATCGACCGCGTGGGGGTCCCGCCGCACTGACGTCAGGGGTGGTGTTCTGGAGGCCTGGGTGTTTGCCCTGGGTCTCCAAATCCTCAACCGAGGAACCACCCCTACCTGCGTCCGGTGGCAGGGCACGTCACTCATTGACGTGTCCTTCGCCACCCCGCCGCTCGCGGCCCGTATCCGGGGCTGGCGGGTAGAGGCGGACGTGGAGACCCTATCGGACCATCGATACGTCCGATACGAGGTCTCCACAGCATCCCCAGGGGCCCCGGTGGGCCCCCGTGCGGGCGGCTCGCCGTTCAAACGGTGGGCGCTCGCACGCCTCCAGCCGGATGTGGCGGAGGAGGCGGCGACGGTGCGGGCCTGGGCAGGGGTCCCTGACGCCGTCACGGGGGATGCCGACGGCATGGCGGACCTTTTCGCGGACGACATCAACGTCGTCTGCAGCGCCGCCATGCTGAGGGCGCGGGTTGGCCCACGGAGGAGTGGGCAGGCATACTGGTGGACGCAGGAGCTCACGATCCTGCGTACCGCCAGTATGGGGGCCAGGCGCGCCTACCAACGATGCCGTAGGCGTGCCAGGCGAGCGCCCGGCGAAGAGGAGGTCCTCCGCCGGGCGTACAACGAGGCCCACACGGCCCTGCGTATTGCCATCTGCAGGGCCAAGGTCGCTGCCTGGGATGATTTCCTAGCCATCCTGGACAGCGACCCCTGGGGGAGGCCGTACCGGATGGTGAGGGGGAAGTTCGCTTCGGCGGCCCCCTCCACGTCCGATATGGAGCCCGCGCTGCTGAGCAGGGTGCTGGGGACACTTTTCCCAGACCCCGGGCCCTTCGAACCCCCCAGGATGCCCCCCGGTTCTGCTCCGGGGGCGTGGGCTGTTGGCCCCCCCGTGTCTGATGCAGAACTCGACACGGTGAGGGACCGGCTCCGGAGCCGCAATAAAGCTCCGGGGCCGGACGGGGCCCCGGCCAAGGTAATGGCTATTGCCTTGGGCCCCCTGCGAGAGCGATTCCGTGCGGTGCTGGATGCATGCATCGCGACGGGTCGCTTTCCCAGGCGCTGGAGAGTGGGGCGGCTCTGCCTTCTCCGCAAGGAAGGCCGCCCGGCGGACTCCCCAGCGGGCTACCGGCCGGTGGTGTTGCTCGATGAGTCCGGGAAGGCTTTTGAGAAGATTCTCGCCTCCCGGATCATCGAGCACATCGAGGGTGACGGGCCGGACCTGGCGGAATGCCAGTACGGGTTCCGAACCGGCCGGTCCACGATGGACGCGGTTGGCCGTCTAAAGAGGTGGACTGAGACGGCCACAGCTCGGGGGGAGGTGGTGATCGCGGTGTCCTTGGACATCGCGAACGCGTTCAACACCATCCCCCACGAGTGCATAGAGGCGGCGCTCGAGTTCCACCGAGTGCCACTCTACCTCCGCACCCTCGTCCGGGACTACCTGCGAGACAGGTCAGTCCTGTACGAGGATGCGGAGGGCCGCGTCCAGTCGTGGCCAGTGAAGGCAGGCGTACCCCAGGGTTCCGTATTAGGTCCCCTCCTATGGAACCTGGGGTACAACTGGGTCCTGCGGGGTGAGCTCCTGCCGCGCATGGACGTCGTCTGCTTTGCGGACGACACCCTTGTAGCGGCGAGAGCGAGGGGGTGGGAGGAGGCGGTCCACCTTGCGTCGGTCGGCACCTCCATGGTCGTCCGACGCATCCGCCTCCTGGGACTGGAAGTGGCCCTCGAAAAGACGAGGGCCATGGCCTTCCACGGTCCCAGATGCAGGACCCCGCCGGGGCTCCGTGCCCGGGTAGAGGGGGTGTGGGTTCCGGTCGAGACGCATCTCAAGTATCTCGGCCTGACCCTAGACCCCCGATGGAGCTGGGAGGAGCACTTCAGGCTCCTCGCTCCCCGGCTGTGCGGCGTCGCAGCCGGACTCGGTCGCCTCCTCCCCAATGTGGGGGGGCCGAAGGCGAAGTGCCGTCGGCTTTATCACTCCGTGATAAAGTCGATGGCGCTGTACGGGGCCCCGGTCTGGGCGGAGTGCCTCTCGTCCCGCACGAGGGCCCTCCTGCGAAGACCGCAGAGGGTCATAGCGACCCGGGCCGTGCGGGCTTACCGCACGGTCAGCCACGGGGCTGCCTGCGTCCTAGCAGGCACGCTCCCGTGGGAGATTGATGCCCTGGTACTGTCCCAGGTGCATCAACACCGGGTCGCGGCGAGAGAGCGGGGCGAGCGACCCGTTCTAGAGGAGATAGAACGGGTCCGCACCGAGGCGCAGAGGGAGGCTCTGCGCCGATGGGTGGAGGCACTCGCCAACCCAGCCGCTGGCCACCGGACGATCGAGGCGATTCGTCCGGTGTTGGAGGAGTGGGTAGGGCGCCAGCGGGGCACCCTCACCTACCGCCTGGTGCAGGTACTGACCGGACATGGGTGCTTCGGTCACTACCTGCACCGAGTCGCCCGTCGGGAGGAGACACCGCGGTGTCATCACTGCGCCTCTCCCGACGACACGGCCGAGCACACGTTGATCGTGTGCCCGGCCTGGCGAAATGAGCGCCGCGATTTGATCGCGGCGCTCGGCGGAGGAGGCCTCACGCTGCCAAGTATGGTAAGAGTCATGCTTGGTAGCGAGAGAGCCTGGAGGGTTGCCGCCTCCTTCTGCGAATCGGTGATGACGCAGAAGGAGGCAGCGGAGAGGGAGCGGGAGGAGGACGCTCTAGCCCCCCCTCTCCGGCGTAGACGGGTGGGCCGAAGAAGGCAGGCAGCGGTGACTGCCGGTCTTCGACGGCCCTAAGGTGGTCTGGGCGCGGCCTGACCAGCCGCGCGTCCTAGGTGCCGCTCCGGCACAGGCCACCACGTCTGGGGACTGCCTAGTACCCTAGCGCAGTCCCCCTGAGGCGCGTCGCCCGGTCCACTCGTTGGGCCGGGCCTGCCCGGGGGCGTGCTCGGAGATGTGGCGCACGCAGGTGCGTCGGCCCCGAGACCGCCCTCATATGGGCGTAGGAGGGTACCGGGGGGTTTTAGTGGAGTAGGATCAGTGTGGCCTTCCGCACTGGTCCTGCTTGAGTAGGGTCGGCACTGTTTCCCGTGCCGGCGAGTCCCACACACGCCGTGCGCCTAGTCAGCGTCACGGTATGGTGCGTAACTGCATTTCCCCTCGTCACAAAAAAAAAAAAAAAAAAAAAAAAAAAAGGAAGAGTTCTCGTAATATTAAAATATAGGAGGTGCTTCATGAGAAAAATTAAAATTTATATTTTAGTTCTACACATTCACGGTTGCATCCTATAAAACGCCAAAAATTATGACATTGTATTTTAGTTATAATTATTTACAATAATCAGCACTACGACGCCTGTTGCTGAGTATAGGCCATGCCAAAGGATTCCCACTTCAATGGGTTTTACGCTATTCTATTCTATTAACAAAAATACCCTAATAAAATAATATGGTTCTACATTTTATCTCTACTAGAGAAATGTAAGAATTCTGCCTTCGAGTAAGTACGTACAGATGTGTGATTGACAAAAAAAATTCGAAATACGATTCCAGCGAGCGCAAGACGAATATCTCCTGAGGTCGTATCGCGTTTCCGTTGCGTGCCGCGTGCCGGACGATCCCGGACGCGCCGGGACGAGCCGGGACGAGCCGGACGGGGACCGGACGCGGGCGCAGGAAACCTATTACGCCCAAATGAATTCCGCGCCGTTTCCGGGCCACGACAAATCCGCCCGCCGCGCCCGCCCGCCCACACCTAAGGCCCTTCTTGCTCGTAGGGCTGCGAATCACAGCGGATCTTTGATTATTTATACGCATAGAGCAATCCAAAGAAAACGGCTCGGCGGCTTTACGTGCAATGTATGTGTATGTGACTCTAATGTCATATTGTATTAGAGCAGTCAAGGTGTGCGTGTGTAGCGATGAATATATCTACCATATGTAGTAGACATTTTTTCGCCGCTTAAATGCAGTTAATACGCTATCTTGGGTGAGGTATGTAATCAAATCAGTAAATGCAATGTAATGGAGACAAAATCAATCTTCATAAAATGACAAAAAACATAGTGAATGCACTGAAGATGATGGACAAAAACTAGTGTTGGTTAAATTGTTCGATAAAAGGACATCATTAGTTTTTTGTTATTATGCTTTATGGAAAAAGGAAGGACATGGCTAAATTATTTAAATAAATAAAAAATGTATGTTTTTCACAGTTTAATTTATTTGATTGTAAACTTAATAACATATGGAAGTTTATAATAAAATTATTTTAATTGTAGGCAAGTAGGCAATCATTATTTATTTGCTTTATACTTTTCATTATTACTAATACTCATTATAATGTAAAGTATAGAATTCCATTAACTATTGCCACAAGAAATACTGTAAATAATTGTTTTATGACATGAAGATATTTCGATGACGTCCCTAAAAGGGCCTCCCTCAGACTTGACGAAGCGGAATTTTAATGAAATTTCTAGAAATCATTTTCTGTTTTTTGTTGTACACGCACGGTACTCGTAGCAGTTGAGAAGAAACTACAATATTTGTTGAAGCGTTAGTGTTTACAAATTTAAAGAAATGAGATATTTTATATTATAATAATCATTTAACTACTTTTTCATTATTCAGTTCGGTATTTCGATTAGTTTAGTCTTATATCCGAGATATCCAATACAGGGTAAAGTTAATGTAATGGAAATTAATTATTTAGACACGCTGGGTTTTTTTTTTATTTATTCCAAGTATATTATATAAAAATATTTTGAAACTGAGATGTCGAAAACAGAATCTGTATTAATTTTATGTAAAGAAGCTGTGAGTGTACGAATTGTTTGAGATCTCTGATAACAACACATCATGTTCAACACGTACGGAATGATTTAGTCAGATAGTGCACGTTCTTACCATGCCAGACTCTACCAAATATCCAATATTATTGACCGAAGATATTATATCTACGCCACACAAAGACTAAAATAGGATATAATACATAGTTGTGGTACGACTTTTTTGTCTGGGGGTCTACTCTTCTTCTCCGAAACGAACTTTCGATAACGAAGTTCAAATGAAATTTAATTTCGTCAGTATAAGGTTAATTTTTTTAAGGGTTTTTATATATATTTTTCTGTATAACTACTACTAGTAACCATTGGGTCATAGAGTTCAATGTTGTTGATATATCTATAGAAATGTATTACTTTTACCTAGGGAACTTCATTTAAGGTCATACTTAATTTGAACGATAAACTATCAAATTAAAGCTCTCTTTGAGTAGGCTTAGAAAATCTACACCTCAATCTATATTCCGTGGACGAATATTATTATAATTAAAAACGAACCAGAAACATAGTAATAAAAGTGCGAAGTTTCGATCGCAATTTAGTTTTTTGTTGAATTAAGTGTAGGTCTCCTGATTTTGCTACACATTTATCTATCATTATTGGTATGTCCTCAATATTGCGCAATTTATCAATTTGATATTGAGCGTGTTACGTAGAGCTAGTATTGGGAATACGCCAATTAAGCAACGACCTCAATGAACATGAACAACATCAAGTGCACGAGTCATGGACGCCGCGCAACGTGACCAGCGGATGGCAGCGATCACCTCATCGTGGCAATTTCGCAAGGCATTCTTATACCTACCATCGGACGAGACTTATTTCTTTATTGTAATTGTATTTAATTATAAGTTTAATCGAATAAATTGATTTTTTTAGACCTTCCGCTACCGCTCGATATATTTAGCGTAGTTTGAAGTAAAATTGAATGGAAATGTGTATTTTGTGAAATGTGCATTGTATGTTTTAATTTATCTTTGCATTATTATTTAATGCACCCGTCGACACTATAAAAGGAATATTATATTGTTAGTCCTTGGAAAATCATGAACTGACTACGTACTTGAGGATGAGAAATGTTGAATAACAGTTTATAATATATTATTAGATAAAAATATAATGTCATTATATGTCAATGATGTCATTTTCAAAACTAAATGATATCCACGAAAGAAAGATATTCTTATTTTATCTCGTTATCACCTTGTAATAGATATTAATCCCTCTTTGATTTCGAGGAAGGAAGCAAATTCCTGCTATATCGAAGAGTTTCTCAATCTATATTTACTTACAATAAAGATTTACAAACTGTATTTAATTAGGTACTAGTCAATAAAATAACATCGCTCAAGTCAGGCGCCTCCACCCATATAATTTATAAATAGGTCGAATCTCGGCGATAAATTGAAACGTCATTAACAACACTTTTACATTTCAAAAGCTTTATAGTCGCAAAATTAATAATAAGATTTCAATCCTATAACGAAATCATGAGAAGTAAAGAGCGAGTCTTTGCCAATCACGAATTATAATACAATAACTGTTCAATCGGCTTTTAATAGGAAAACGCAATCATCGAAGCGATTTCCATATTCACGGGTGACAGGTGACACAAAAATAAATAGGTAATATTCTGGCTGTACAAGTTGCAAACACTGTTCATAGTCAGAGCTGACCCTCCAGTGGTTGCTATACTATACCGAGTAAGATTGTAATTAAATAGGGTACTAATTAAACAGGCTTCTTTTTAATAGCATTATTCATTTCTAATAATCTAAATTACCTTCTAAATTACTAAGCCAACCACAATCAACGCGTATCTAAATAATAAGATTTTAGCCGCTAGTGATTTTCTATGTAAGCCACTGTAATTATAGCTCAGCTTGGTGGTTATTTTTAGCATCTTAATTTGTAATATGTATTCAAGCAGTAAACTTCTAAAATATTAATTAATAATATATGGCACCAAAATAGTAATTCTATTACATTCTAATTATATAACGTAGTACGTAAAAAGTATAACTCATCTTACATTAATTGATCGTCAAATTTTATGGTAAATATATACAATATTGTCTTTTATAATTGTTAGCGGGGGAAGAGAGGGGATTGCACCCTACTTCTCCCCCCGCGCAACGTTATAGTTTCCGAGATATTCTTGGTAAAAATTTTGAGGTTAGGACTGTACTAAAAGCCATTTTTCGACCCACGGCCCCCGATTTTCAGGGATTGGGAGCGAGAGGAAAGGGTAGGAATCTCCCCCAAGTCCTCTTTCCCAACAAAATAAACACATATTTTCAAAGATAAATAACCCTCACACCTTCATAGATTTTTTCAAACACTAACGTAACCTAACCAAGTGGTTTTTATATTTAACTAGCTTTTGCCCGCGACTTCGTCCGCGTTATCGTCGTTTTTCGTAAAAAAGTAGCATATGTCCTTCCTCAGGGTTCCGTGATTTTGATGTGACAGACAGATTAACTTTCGTATTTTAGTAGGGAAATATAATACTGTTAAATATATCGCAATAAGGAACCGCAGAATATTATTATTATCACTGTGCCCCGAGACCATCAGCGTGTAACTCCTTGTATGTTATTATGTTAATGTATTGGTAATATTGTTTAGATCGCTTTCACATGAGTCTTAAGTACATATAGAATGAAAATACTTCAGCGCAAAGCTTCCGGGTAGACTACGTTGAAATTAGACCCGTCCGGAACGTGAACATAAAAAATTCTAGGACTGCTAACCCGGGAAAGACCGACATAACTGATCATGTGAAAAACAACTGACACCGAGATCTACTCCAACAACACGAAAGGTCTGCCCTTGAGCCTTATTTATTGTCATTGCATAACACACCGATACTGGGAATTGCGTTCTTTTAAATTGGAATGGAAAATTATTTGGTATTATGGGAATTCTGGGAATAAAGATGGTTTCTCCTGCACCGCAACCTATTAAAATTTTAGCCTCGATTACATTTTGTTGCAACTGGGTTACTTTAAGCCGAGTTCCATTGCAAATTTGTGGTGGTCTTAAATTTCGGAGCAGAATAATCGGAATGCCAATTTTTAAACAAATTTCATGAGAAGGAAGTACGGGCATATTTAAAGAATTTAAAAATTCTATCGGGTAATTAGTGGCTTCTTGTTCATCGGCCATTCTATTTATTGAACTATAAACTTTGCTTTCCCCCTGGATATTCGACAGTATTTTATTATTAATCTCAGATGCCTGGTCATTGCGAGGAGTTAAAATGGACCTTTCGCATAGCCAAGAATTGTTCTTATTTAATATATTTGTTACGTCACCGTAAACTGACGATGTAAGATGTTGTTGGGATTGCACTATACAACATAACTCAGGCGTCAGAATAAGTGTTCCTTGGTGTAGCAGTGGATAGGTATCTTTGGTGAAGGTATTTTCTTTACTAATATATCAGAAAATTCACGATCATCCGGGTTATCTACAGTTCCCACTCGCATGTTTATAGTCAAATAAATAGTCAAATGCACCTATTGTATATCACGCCACAAATAAGAGCTTTTCAGGCAAGCCCTAACCTCAGCAGCTCGGGTTCCCCGTGGTATTACCGTTAAGGTTTGTCGGAAATCACTACAAAATAAAACTGTGATACCGCCCATGGGTCGATCATTTTGTCTTATATCTCTTAAAGTTCTGTCTACCGCTTCTACTCCTTTTCGATGGGCCATCGTACATTCATCCTATATGATTAAATTACACTTTGAACGAATATTTAAACACTACCAAAACAACTAATACGTGGTCCTAACTTTAGCTACCTTACACATAAAATCTAAGTGACTATTTGAATTAAAATATTCTTATAGAATTATAATCAGAAACACAACTCACAACAAAAAAGAAATGAAAATAAAGCTGAAACGCCTGTGCAATACTATCTACCTATACCTCCTTCACTTAAAAATAAATACTTATAACTACTTTAATTAATAAAAGTACCTACGCTTAATAATTTTTAATTTGAACGAATATTTAAACACTACCAAAACAACTAATACCTGTTTTACAAAATAACAACAAAAGAAATTCAAATAAACTATTTAAAGACTAAAAGTCGCGCTGATAAGCACGGTTTCGGTCTCCCAGGCGGGGGAGCAGATGAGAAATCCTCATGGATACCCTACAGCCGGCTGCAAGGTTATGTCAGACTCGTACTGACTAAAAAACACCCGTAGGGGCTGCCTCTGGCCGGGAAGGCCTCTAAGGCTTCATCGGAAGCGATCGTCCCCCAGGGGGGGAGCGACGCAGAAAACAGATTTAGACAGCTCGCTCTCGGACCTTTGATACCCTACCGCTGCCGCGACCCGTGTCGAGCGCGGCAACCGTTACACAAAAATAATCCTTATAGCATGATTCAGTATTCACGTGCGACGGTGTGATGGCTTATTTCATGTATAAGTTTGGTGTTTCTATACCGAGTATTATAAACGTAAGAGTAAACAAATATGATCAGAATGCTCCGAACTGCTAAGCTATCAGGAGTTACACATGTTATTGTGAGTCAACCATAAAAGATAGACATATGCTGTTGCGGGATATTTTTTAGACAATTTTATGTAGAATATTTCCGTCATACATGATTTCTATGTAACTTTAACCATTAAGGCTGCACACGCCACGGAAGCTTAAAAAATGGAGTAACTTCTCCCGTTTTCCCAACATTTCCCTTCACTACTCTGCTCCTATTGATTGTAGCGTGATGAAAAGTATACTATAACCTGCCCAGGAGTATGAAGAATAATTGTACCAAGTTTCGTTAAAATCCGTCGAGTAGTTTTTGTTTCTATAAGGAACAAACACACAGACAGACAGACAGACAGACAAAAATTTTACTGATTGCATTTTTGGCATCAGTATCGATCACTAATCACCCCCTGATAGTTATTTTGAAAATATATTTCATGTACAGAATTGACCTCTCTACAGATTTATTATAAGTATAGAAGATAATTTAATATGGACTTAAAGGTAATAAGAAAAAGTAGGTAACTAAATAGGATCTTTTTTCGGGCACTTCGCCGGCCGCTGCCGCAGCATGATCATTTCGCTCTCTCTGGTCATGGTCGCACCACTGGTTAGTGGTAACCTAACCTAACCTAACCCAGTCATTTTTAATTATAGTGAAGTGACAAGTAATACTCATGACTAATAAAATTTCAACGAAAACTTAAATTAAATTACAGATTGCAATACAAATCCACGAACAACAAATACGGCAGCGGCAGGGCGGATGAATCGAATGGCGCTCTCTTATTGGTGCAAATGGGCGGTCACTGTCATCTCGCGCCAAATCGTGCAGTGGCTATTTTCACGATAAAAGAATATGATTAATTAATAATGATGCTTTTTAATAAAATAATATTACATATGATGTTGTCTATTGAAGTTTGAGTGATATATTTTGGAGGAGCTTGTGATGAAGCTGTAAAACATGAAATGACGATAACTTGTAAAATCCGTGGCTGAGTTAGTAAATTACATGGCAATGTATAAATAACGACAAATAAAAGTTATTGTTGATCTTGACTTGACGCCTTCTTTAAAATATTTAGTTGACGTAGTAAAAAAAAAAGGTTTATTAGAAGCTAACTCATTTTCCCGTTGCTTAGTTATAAAAATAGAAGTTTAATCACGTGACCAGATAAAAATTCTGTGGCTGGACTTATTATTTCTCATTGAAAAACATTACATGTTACAATATTAACCGATCAAAAACTGACCCGAACTACTTTCAACTGCAAATGCCCTATGATTCTCAATAGTTTATTATTTCCATCCCAGGTCAAATAAGGGATACATAATAAAGGAAACACATAATGATTTTTTCAAAAAAAAAAGGTTTTTTATTTCTGGATATTATTCGCGACGCAATGGAGGAGAGTCTTGTTGGCTAATACAGGCCAGCCATAGTACGTCAGTTTGTAATTTGTTCTGTTGGGAGTGGAAATATCAAATGAGTGGGTACGGCGCGTTGGCAGCGCGATTGGATCGAACCTTTTCACGCGAACAAATTGGTTTTCTTTTTCGGTCGTGGCACTGGCTGTTGCTCCGTGACGATGTGGCAAATTTTTAGGGTACCGCCGACTTGCATTACTGAAATTGAAGGAGAGATTTTTTTTTATCCTGAGAAATTTTCTAGTAAAATCTACTTTTTTTAGGTAACAAACGGGTTTCAAACGCATAACCTTTCGCCGCCGTTTGGGTGTTTTCTCTATCTATTTATTGTTGTAACAATCACCTTTTCAGATCTAGTAGAGAGAAGAATGAATAAATATTAAGGATTGCAGGAATGTAGTAACAACTTGTTATTCAATTAGTAAAAATTCTGTAACCAGGTTTTCAAATATCGTCGAACCCTAAAAGTTTAATTTAAAGGTTACTTTAGATATTCCGTGTTTGTCATCCTCTACTAGGGCATGGAACGATGGATTTCCTACTACAGCACAGCTCCTGTATTAAATCGTTAAACGATGAATCTGAATACATCGCATTTTTTTTTTAATAATGCTTAATAGGCAAGGCGTTTGATCTTTTGATCATCTTGATTTCAACATTGTGATCGTTTGATCTCGAACGAGATGATGAGGCCTAGGATGGTACACGCCTGCCTAGAAGATGCCTATTCACTCTGGCCTTGGAGATGTCCAGATAATGGAAGTAAATTAGAGTAATAAAAGATAAATAATTCAAAATAGTCATTTACGACAGAACACTACGTATTTTGTGCGGAGTACACTTGGCAGTTATACCGCTGGCGTTTCCTTTTCAGTTGCTCTCTCGTTTTATGGGTCATACTACTATACGCGACTATTTTTAATGGACACGACGCGGCGCGCGGTGGTTTTCATCTTTCCTGTGATAAATTGACTACGCCCTCAGGATGGATGGCCATCTCTTCGACAGTGGAGAGGCTATTCGTTCGAGCTTTTTCATCTTCAAGTGTACGGCGATGTTTTAGTCGGTTCTTCTGTTTATTAATCACGAATTAGTTCATTAACACAAGTTGGTAGCATTATAAAATGTATAATAAATAATAATAATGTTAGTGTCTCTGAAATAGAATAGAATAGAAAGTGAAACAATATATATATATGTATATATTTTAAATAGTGCTTATTAATATATTGTGTAATGTTCTATAGTTTATGGGAGTGGAGAACTGCTTATTCTATTAGAAATACCAGTCCTCATGTAAGGAAATGGTTTCAGAAAACCTGAATATATTTATCAATGTAGTCTGTTCTTTTTGTTTCACCTAAAAGTAATACACACTTATGCGAAGAAATAAATAAAGATTGAACACCTTTTAAGCGCATAGTAACATACCACAACCGTTCAGACCTGACACCGGAATACAAAAAAACTTTATTTTTCCTAACCGACTGGTAAAATAAAAGGGTAGCTGAGAAAGAGTGCCCACTTCAGTTAAATGATGAAATTATATAACATTTAGGTAGATGATCCTTTCAAATCCTTTCAAAAATCAACTTTTGTTACAGGTGACACAATAAATTACCCCACCCCACCTGATGCTAAGTATCCAACCCCCCCCCCCCCCCCCCCCCCCGCGCCGCGCCCTGGAACCCTCACCAGCTGAAACGATATAGTAAAACTTAAATATCTCTCTCTTATCAATAATGCTAGCAGCGCTGACACCTCGAATTCAAAATTGTTCCAATCAGTAAGCCGGCAGTAACCCTTCGTCGATTTATATGCAGGTCGCAGTTGCAATTCGCGTGCGCCAGCGCCTTCCAGTTTATTAGTTTAGAGCGAAGTGATTGGACGTACGGAGCTCTCGGCCGTGTGCGTGACCTAACTCGTAAGTAGACGTACGTAACGCCTGGCGAAAAGGTCCAGTTTAAGGGTCCCAGAGACCCTTGTTTAGAGACGGGATTGGGCGGCTACTTGCCCGAAAGGAATGCGTTCATGTGTTACAAAATTGTGCAATTGGATTGACGAAATTGTCTGATTTCATTAATGTCGTACAGCGCTGTTGGAGCAAAACTTTTAGTAATACACATATATTTTTCGTTGCAGGAACACAAAAGACAAGTTAGGTGTTTTTTCAAATTAATTATACTTCAATTTAGAGCAGGACCCTCAATTTTATGCTATCAAGAGTTTATTTGATGTATGTTTTATCAGAAATATATCCTTATATAATAAGATGCCTTATTTATTAGATCAGGCAGAGGCAACTTAACATCTAAATGTAGGAAAGACTTCTATTTTGTGAATAAAGAGTGTTAAATAATAAATAAGACAATAGAATCCAGAGTCAATCCATACTAATCCTACCTTACATTTTCACTTATTTGAAGGAAGGAATTTCCTGATAGCAATTCGGTGAATCAAAAACAGCATAATAATACTGCTCTATACCTAGCTGCAATACTTGTTGATGTTGATGAAATCATCATCGCCTACTACTAACCACAAAAGAATAGAATTTCTGCCAAATTTTCTTTAAAATTTTCGAGAAAAGCAATGTATAATTTTAGAAATAAGAAGGACCCTTGACCACAGCCACTCAGCTCGATACCGAACAAGACAAACGTTATCTTCACACGAGCCTCTAAGATAGATACCAATTATGTAAGAGGTGCTATCACGTCTTACGATAACGCCCAAGGGGTCGGACGGACCCCGCTGCGCCGCCATTACCCGCCGAGATTTGTACGTCGTTTGTAGGTCTGTCTGGCGAAGTTCGCAGCGTTATGGTAAATTTATGTCAGGTATTAATTTACGGCAGTTGCCGTTTCGCAAGTTGCCAGGACATTTACTTGGTGCTGCAGAATTTATTTGCGAGACTCAAGACAGAAAATAAAGCATTCGCTTTATTAATGTATTTAAGGTTATAGACGCTTTTCATTGTATACTTTTCCACGTTACGGGGTAAAAAATATTGGAACTCAACAAACGATTATGAAAACTGTGTCAAAATTATTTATGGATTTAAAATTTCACTATAATACAATAAAACCATATAAAAACAATAAATAGTAACTTATTTCATTTCTTCATTCTCGCAGTAGGCCCCTTGATTTCCCACGCATTAGTGATAATTTGAATACAGCGCCCTAAATGTACAAATATGAAAATTAGAACAGATAAATCGAGATATAATAGTCATGAAAAAAAAATTAACGTGGTTAGAATTTAATAAATAATACAGTGAAAATAAAAAGTTCTATAAAAGTTGTTGTTCACACATAAGTACGAGAAATGAACTGATTTGATGAAGTCCTTTTATTTTTGCTGATGAATGAAACTGCTTCCGAACCAAGGCGCGATGGCGCCGCTGGAATATAACTTTAGGAAATTACGTTGGGAAACCAACTGAGAGACTTTTACACTTCAAAATTAGTATGTTTAATCATAAATCTACTACTCTTGATAACATACTTCACTTCTTCATTTACACAGGGAAATGTTGTAAGTTACATATTTGTTCCAGCTTCGAATCTAAACATTCAACGCTATGGCAAAATGTCAGGTAGGTACTAATTTACGTTAGTCGCCGCTCCAGAGTTTGAGACAAACTTCTGTGCAAATTTCAAGACGTGGCTGTGACGGTTTCTTTGCTCGGATTAAATATTTATGTAAGTTTCCAGTAACGGAGACCAAGTTGTCACTGCAACTTTGCGAAACTGTGATTGGAAATATGACTTTGATGGAGTCGGGCAGGATTAAAGTCTTGCACATTGTTAGGGGGTGAACTTTCCAAGAATATAATTAAAAGGGTTTTAAATTATATACTTTTCATTATTTGCGTATAAAGAAAAAGGTTTGATATAAATTGGGACGGGTTGATCAATCATTCAGCACGCAAATCAAAAATGATTCGTTTTGCTATTTCTGAACGTTAAGGATAACATTTTATAATGAGAGTGCATTTTCAATACTCGCGAGTATTTTTTATCATCTCAATGATGTACGGTGTAACTCAAACCTTTTTGCTTTCAATTTGCGCAAAGAATAAAGCGCCTATTTTGAAACAGAAAATATGGGCGATCCCGATCCTCTCACGTAAGATTCACCGGGGAGGGATAAGACTCGCTCCACTGACGCAGGGGTTATTAGCTAAATAAATTTGCTCACCCAATATGCTCGGTAACTCGATTTAATGGCGATAGAATTGATTCATTCAATTATGAGGAATTTTTAGTGCCCCACCGAGCGGGAATAACTTTGTTTTAGGGGGCCGATGTAGCAGTGCAGGGGATTGTTTTCTCACGAAATCATATGCTTATTGATTTATAACCTTTTTCGAGTGTGAAACGTATGCAATAAATTTTGTTTACTAATGTTTGTTTAGTATTTTTGCCTTCTTCAAAATATTTGTTTTTTTTTGCCATATTTCAAAATTGTGTGGCCATCATTTCTTTAAAAAATGGCGATCTAAACTGTTACCGAAGTTATAAATTCGTTTAACAAAAATTTTCAATTTTCTTTATCATGTATATATTGTCTGCTGATTCAGTCAGCAATCTCTATTTAACACAATTCATAATAATTTTCTAGACTTAATTCTGTCTCTTATACAAATAGCGTTGAAAGGAACATACTCACATATATGGTTAATTTGCATTGATATCCCGGCAGGCAGGAAACATACGCATACACGACTAGAGTCCTAAAGTGACGTGGATTTATGTGTGACGTCACCGGGTAGGCCATTAGCCGCTAATGCCCCCATTACCGGGCGGGGCGCCCCCCGCGGCATCTGCCGCTTGTTTTACGTAATTTATGGGCTACGTCAAGGCCCAGCCACCATGAGGTGTGCGATCAACATCCTAGAAGAGCACTCATGAAATTAATTTTGTATCAGAATTATTTTTTGTGATGTTCTATTGTTTTAAACTTTCATGGTCATTAACACTTTAGCTTTTAACGGAATATCGGAGACTCATAAAAAACAAGGTACATGGTAACAATCCCGTTAAAAGCTATAGTATTTGTGATGTACGTTTATAAATATTAAATATCTTATTTATGTATAAAAACAGCCAGTGAATAGCCCAAAATCGTTCTGTGTGGCGTGCAATTGGAGAGACCTATGTCCAGCAGTAAACTCGGATAGGATATTGATTGATTGATATAAAAATTTATGACTATTTTATGAATACCGATTATAATCCATCTAGTTCTTAATTTTTATACTTAGTAAAGACAACGGGAACAAAGTCGCGGGCGAAATCCAGTTTATAAGATTTGTTTTTGTGAAAAACAGTTTAGCGATCGCAGGCATCTCTTGCGCATAGGCTACCCTGACTTCTACCCCGTTGACTCTTTACTTATTGTAGGGAACACTACATAAAGGTGTTATTTGACTGTAGTCTTTTGTATAGAGTGGATACTTTAAAGACAGGCACTCCAATCAATCGCAAAAAATATTTGTTTATTTATCTGGTTTTCTTAAAACTGTATTTCAAATAATAAAAATGAGATGTTTCGGCAGTTACCAACATAAAAAAGGTAGTTATGATATATTTTAAAGTAGGTTCTTAAGAAAAACAGGTAACAATGTACTATAATTTTTTTTCATTTAAATACTACTGCAGTCAGGTTTAAATCATTAACCTATTTTACAACTAATTCAAAATGTCAAATCAATCATAGGTATGTACAAAGAAAAATAATCATTGAAACATGTTGTGTTACTGTATTAGGTTAGGTTAGGGTTAGGCAAATTTTACTTACAATTTTCACTTGTTTTGTATTTGGATAACTATTTTTCTTGACTGTGAAACCAAACAAGAGCTTGATATTATTAAGATTAACAAGACAAGTTTTTGTTAGATCTAGTAATAGGTTGTTCAGTGTATGAAGTATTCGCACTTCCAAACATTCTGCTCCTTGCGTGTGGCGAGTGAAATATGGCCCGGTATGGTCATGAGTTCTGTACAAACACTAAATTAGACTTTGTATTACAGTCGTAAAGTTCTGTGAGTATATTTATATCTTTATCATCTTTAACTTTATATTTAATTAATGTCTATGATTGTATATATATATATGATATCGATACAGATCTAATAATATTGAAATAAATAAAAGTACCAATGAGGAAATGGTTTCCAATTCTAAAACTATATCATCATCAGCTTATTCATGTCCCTACTGCTGGGGCACAGGCCTTCCCTATATATAGAACAGGGAGACTGGGCCATGGCTCACCACGCGGGCCCAGTGCGGATTGGTGGGTGCTAACTAAGGTTTGAGAATTCTCGACGATTTCAGGGACACGAGACAGCCTATGATCAAACTCCCAGGACGTGCCGGGACTTCGAGACTTTTAATAGTAAAATTTCAATTGAGTAATTTTTTGGTATAAAACATAATAAAAGGCCATTTTTAGTAACAATCGGGCGTCGTTGATTCGTCGTTGAAAGAGCCGTAGCAACAGAAACAACACACCACATACAACTCATAAATGAAATTCAGTACTGACTGAGCTAGCACAGACACAATCTAAGCTGCGTAGTAGACCAAATAATTATTCATTAAACTAACAGACGGCGCTAGGATCTTTCAATTATTTGAAAAACAAAGATTACAATCCAATAAAATTACAATAATTTCTCGTCTCGAGTCTCAGCCTGTAAGTCTCGAGACCGAGACAACGAAGTTTACAAAAAGTTTTCGTGACCCAAACCTTAGTACTAACGACTGCAGATACAGCTGGGACCAACGGCTCCACCTCGACCTCCAGAAGCACGGAGGAGCTCGATAAAGTAAACTATTGGCCCCCCATCCGATGACTGACCACTGCGAAAGTTGCTTACCTCATGCGCTATCGAACTCCCTCCGAAAATAAGCATTAACAAAATACATAAAATCCACGGCTTCGTCTAATAATATTGAAGCTATCCAAATTCGCAAAGCTTTTGACAATTTTTGTTATATACTAATGTACTAAATATAGATACAGTCTTTCTTAACCAGAAGGCTATCTGCGAGGTCTGAAATGATCATTCGGTCCTTAGATTAAAACAAAATGGGTAGAAACGGCACTAGCTTCACAAAAGTGATCCGCATGAATTGTGGTCCACGACCCTAATCGCTTTAGTCACAACTTGACATGCAAACGACGTACATGTGAACGCCAAAAAGAAATATTGCTAATATTTTGTGTTTATATGATAAAACAATGCCTAAGTGTGTTTTTAAAAAGTGCTCAAATTGCTCAAGAACTAAAAATAAAACCCACATCACTTTTCATTCGTAAGTACTATAAAATATATTTTTTCATAAAAATTGCTGTTTGTTTTGAATCTTTTTGGTAGTGACGTCGAGTACTGGTCGCGTGATTGGTCGGTAATGCAGTGACGCGGATCTCGCCGTCCCGTTCGCGCTGCCGTGGGATCAGTTTTTGTTTGATGCAAGTATGAGCGTACCGTATCTACCCTTTTTGTTTTAATCTAAGATTCGGTCTGAAGATAGTTCACTAAGGGCTGATTTTGAATTCTGAAATTAAAATATTATTCGCTAAATAAATAAAATGACCGAATTAATAATGTCAATCGTAACATCAAAAAAAGTATATGAATAACAAATTAACACAAGTCGTTCTGTTGTTTGTACATTGCGAGATATCGTCACGGTAGGGCGAATCATTCTTATCCAGGTACCTATTGAAAATAGGGAAAAGATACAAACAGTATATGTTGTGTATGGCACTAGAAGAATGAAAGTCAATCAGTTTGGTATAATAATCAAAATATACTTACATCATAACATGCTGTAATAATCATCTTATAAAGCCTCATGAAAAATATATATTTCTCATAATTGTATAATATTTACATCCTCCTTAACACGTCTCTCTAAAGATGCTCGTGTGTTTTTATTTTTCAATTACAATTGTTAACGGTATAATCAGGAGGTATCGCACAATCGCAGTGGGGTCGGCTAATCCAGATTTATACGAACAGGGTCGGATTAAGGAGCGTGAATTACACGTTTATAGGCCATAAAGAGTGATCCGGTGGCGTGTACTACCTGAAGTGTTTACTACGTGTAGTTGTGTCTGCTTGCTGCTCGCTGCGTACGATATGTACGGGCTGATTGTGTGTTTGCATAAAATTAAAAATTAATATTAGGCATAGTCAAAGAATGCGCTGGTTTTAAGATGAGTATAGATGAATTGTTTTACGGAAATGAGAAATAACATAATGATACCCTAATCATCATCATCAATAATTTCGATATGTTGTATCCTAATGAAGTACTTACATTTTCTACATTGACCATTTGCCGTAGACCAGTATTAATTGGTTTAATCTTGAAAGTTTTAAAATAAGCAATGTACTCTTAATAAGGTATTTGACAGTATAAAAATTAAAGTGCCAGTTGTTAGCATCTGTGAATAGAAAAAATTCATTCTAAATGAATATTGACAGGTGTTTTTACTATATTTACAAAAAAAAAATCATAATTTTACTAAAAACCCACGAAAAAGATAATATTTTTCTTGTCTATTGTCATGTGACCCAAAACGCTTGGGATTGGTGGAGCCTAAAATGACGTCACACGCAAGTAAACTTTCGGTTAAAGTGACATTACATTGTATCGTTTGACATTTTAATAACAGTCGTGTGACGTCACACACTAGTAAGACGCCATATTGTCCAGAGAAACGTTATCGCGGCCACTTGAAAATAGAGTTCTTGATTTGGTTATTTTTACTGAAATACACAACAGAATGATGAATATCCACTTTTTACGGATTCTATAAACATTAGTCAATAACATGAGATCGTTTTCTAAAACTTGTCAAATACCCTTTCATGTCATAATATAACATGACCTATAAAATTAATTAAAAATGTAACTTAGCAGATACTTTTTTTGTTACTTATCTTATTGGATGTGTCGAATTAATTTTGACTAGTAGTAATTTTGCGCTTTCTTGCAATTTCATAGAAATGAAAACCACTACCTTACTATTTATTAGATTTTCTTTTATTTATTGGATCGGCCATCCGCAACTTGGTTTTTTTAAATCCCACAGGAATCTTATATTTTTCATTTATTTGATCATAAACTATATGTGTACCAAATTACAACCAAATCTGTGCAGCCGTTTTTAAGTGAAAGTGAAGTGAATAAACGTAGAAACTTTCACATTTATAAAATATTAGTAGGATTACTTTTTTATCTTTAAAGGTGGATATCGTATTATGTGGATAGAGTGCAGCCTGTATAAGCCACAGTAGTAGTTAGCAGTGGCGTGCTCATGTTATGCGCGCGAGTTATGGCGCACCCACGCGCGAACGCACCGTGAGTTTGGTCTGGTCATCGCAGGTACGATAGAAGGTTAGCTCCCGTTATATGAAACACGGAACCATACCAGTACCCCTAGCACGAACCAATATCGAATTCGTATCGTTTGCGAGTCCGAAATGTTATTGTCATACTTTGTGCCGCTGCTGTTTAAGATTCCATACAAAATTTGACATTGACATTTTGGTTTGAAAACGATACGAATTCGATATTGGTTCGTGCTAAGGGTACAGATCTGTTTATTAGATGTTACTTTTTTGTCTGTATAGATATTGTGTAATGTGAATCGAAATCAGCCTGTATACCCCAAGGTGGTTGTTAGTCGTGGCGTGCTCACGTCTTGTTGCATGCGAGTTATGGCGCACCCACGCGCGTGCGCACCGGGCGCCTCCACTGGTCATCGGTCGTACGACAGAAGGTTAGGTCTCGTTTCACGAAACACGGAACCTTACCAGATCTAATTATAATTATTTTTCTATTTATTAGAGATGTTTTTTGTCTATATTGATCGATATCGTGTTATGTGGATTGAGCGCAGCCTGTATACGCCACGGTAGTAGTTAGTGATCGCGTGCTCACGTCTTGTTGCGCGTGAGTTATGGCGCACCCACGCGCGTGCGCACCGGGCACCTCCACTACACATCGATGGTAAGAAGAAAGTTGGATCTCTTATACGAAAAACGAAAATTATGATTACTTTTTTATTTAAATGCCATGGTTCAAAAATAAGATGAGTGTAACATCATAATATTCAGCGTCTATCACTAACTCGCTACAACTTTACATCCTTGTATAGTGTTACTTTAATTATTTTTATTTAATTTGTCATAGTGAAATAAAATTTAAATAATAAACATAAGAATTGTATGAAATTAACATTGAAATTAAGAAAATAAAACTGATATTTCGCTTTAGAGATTAAATTCGTAAATTTCCGATTCATTTAGTAATCACTATAAAGCTTAAGATTTTAATAATAAGTACAATAAATTTATAGTTACAAATATCAAGCAAACCTACTGCATTTTCGATTAAGTTGGAACAGGCCGTGGACACCAATACGGACGGAATGGAGCCTGCTTCCGTGAACTAATGGAACGTTTGATAATAATTTAATCTAATAAATAAGTTATTGGAGCTGTCTTTATAGCATATTAGAATTTTACCTAATATTTCTACAAAAATATAAAAAACAAATGCCATTTACGATGATGAAGCATAACTTGAAATCGGTTCGACTTAAAGTTATTTATTTTATTTAGTTTGAGACCAGGGTCTCTATGAAAAATCAATTTTGTTTAATTGTTGACCTCTATGAAAAATCAATTTTGTTTAATGTTTAATGTTTCAGAGGAAAAACTAGAAAGTTCGGAAATCAGAGTGATGGGTCTACCGTATCGCAGAACTTTTAGTGTCATAATATTATTATGCATATCAGCGGATGGCATCAATTTCATTTCGCATAATCATTTGGCATTCATTTACTGAGTAAGCCAGAATCATCTTTAGGCATAAAGGACATGTTAAAATTTTGTTTGGAGGCTGGGCTACTGCAGCTAGTCAACTTCCGTCGCAGCTAGCCAACATCCACACCTAATATTTAAAAAATACGATAGGATAAAAAAATATTTATTTCTACCATTTTGCAGCACACAAATTACAGTAGACAGATGGTAGCATGAAGTACCCATTATGAAATGTGTACCGCAACTACAGAAAACGGCAAAACCTTAGCGATACCGCTCTGAGAGCAAAAACACTGATTGTTAGTGCTGCCTAGAAAGCTCGTAGCCGTGTAAAACGAAACTGATGAATGGGCAATTATTTAATTTTTACAATTACTATTTATATTATCTGGGCTTACTATAATTTCATCATTAATGTTTAAATCGCAGTAAACTATAAATATCATATAGTATTACCTATATTTACGTTATTTATGTGCTTACAATGAGTTGATTAATGTGCAGAAAGATGTGGATTTGTATAGTTTCAATCGGAATCAATTTAAAAAATACGAGTATGTTCCAGAACTCATGGGTCAGGCGCAAAGATATATAATGATTTGAATAAATTTAATATGTACTGAATGATATTGTATTACCATTGATTTACTAATGTCTTGTTTTTCTTGTGATGTAAATATGATTTCATTTATTTAAACCAATTTAATTATATTTATAGTTATCAATTTTATTTTATTTGAATGAATTTAATGTAATGCAATAAAATGTAACAGTTAATGTGGTGCGATTTAGTTGCAATCTTGACTATGTTGGTTGTATTATGTAATATATACCGATTAAATAAAATATAAATAAATATTTCCTGAGTGATGGTATTTATAGAGGTAAAAGAATAATGTTGTTATTTTTTAAGAATTTAATTTTCTTTTTATTGCGCTACTAGACACAAGTTATAAATCACACAGATTTAAAAATGTAATAACGACCAATTCCCCTGCTATAAATAACGCTTTCTACGCAATCTGGTTTGCAAATAGACCGCGTTGTAAATGGGGCTAAGTCGCGAGTGGAGTGTAGTGATGTTACACTCCGACTTATAAGGTGATATAACATGAGTAAAGACAGGGCACAAAGCTTCATGCAGTGCGTGTGTGTGAGTAAGCACTGGCAGCCCTTCGGCGCAAATAGAATCGTTTCTCTGCATACGCTACATGCGCCATTGCAAAATACACACACGCGCAATGGATGATGTGAACGAAATTATATTTAATCCGGAAGTGAGAGTATCAAAAAATAATGGACGTCTTTTTTTTTCTTCTGTCAGTCTACCAAATTATTACAAAGATGAATCGCGTTGAATTGGCAAGTTCTGTGACGTCACTTCTTGGTAATAATTGGACGAAAACATGACGTCACGCAAACTTTCCAAACAATATTATCTCTGCTTTTTTTTTCTTCTGTCAGTCCACCAAATAATTACAAAGATGAATCGCGTTGAATTGGCAAGTTCTGTGACGTCACTTCTTAGTAATAATTGGACGAAAACATGACGTCACGCGAACTTTCCAAATAATATTATCTCTGTAATGTTTTGATTATGTGAAAAATAAAAAGTATGTATCCAATACTTTTTGATAATCTATCTGATAGACGAAGAAAAAAATTAATAGTCATTACCCTATTGTATGAAGATTTGACTCTGCGCATTCTTTACTCATGTGGTGTTAGGGTAGGACAATGTGCCAAAAGTTACGATTGCACTGTAAATATCGCTCCTATTTGTTGCGTAGTAAAGGTGTTACCAATTTCAGACACTCTTTAACTGTGCCCCGCAAATTTGGTCTGTGTGAACTTCGAAACTATTCTTTTGCCTTTATTTTATACATCTAGCATATGTAAGTATCATATTATGGCAATGTCATGATATTTTTTTTATACCAAGGAATACGAATACTGACAGGCCTGCGCTACGTCCTTAGATTTTGGAAGAAATAAAGAAATATAATGGCGTAGCTACAGAAACTTTGTCGATTTTAAATAATCACACATCAAAGCATTCTGATTACTTTTGTGTGTTTTTAATAGCGTCAAGTTACCAATTCATCGCCTGCAACAGCAACATTTTCTAAACCTAGAAAGGCCTTTAATTTTTTTTTAATGTTTTTTTACGTACTTAGTGCTGAAACCAAACCTTAGTATTTTCTCCATCAGCCGATCTAAGTCCCCACTGCTGGGGCATAGGCCTTCCCTATGGATAGATAGGAAGATTGGGCTATGACCCACCACGGGGGCCTAGTGCGGATTGGTGGGTGCTAACGACTGCAGATGGAGCCAAGACGAACAGCTTAATGTGCTTTCTCATCCAATGACCGACCCCTGCGAAAGTTGCTTAGTGAAAGTATTTCCTTAGACAACCGTTTTCGTTAATAGTGATAATACTAAATACTATTGTAATGATTATTTAAACGCAATATGGAACATATGTAAATGGAAATTTTATATCTTTTATGAGAAGGAAAATAGCTTGTCAAACTCCACTATCAACAGAAACAACCTTACGTGTTATTGCAGTCTTCTGTAAGAAAGAGGTTGCTTCTTCATATGTTTCAGTTAGAGCGGAGAATCCGCTTTAAGTAAAACGTTGTCTGGAAGAAAAAGCTTTTAGCTATGAGAACGCCCATTGAAGCACTATGTTAGAGCAAGTATTTTCCCTTTTTGTATTGTACTGTGGTGTGCTCAATAAAGCATTGTGTATTGTATTATAAAATTATTAACCACATAAATCAAATCAATTTGACATCATCATCAGCATGTTAGTGTCGCCACTGCTGGGGCACAGCCTTCCCTATGGATGGAATAGGGAGATTGGGTCACGCTACCAAGTGCAGGTTGGTCGGTGCTAACGACTGCAGATGCAGCCGGGACAACGGCTTAGCATGCCTTCCGAAGCACGGAGGAGCTCGAGATAGTAAATTTTTGGTCACCCATCTAATGACCGACCACTGCGAAAGTTACTTAACTTTAACGTTCGCAGCCAAACGCGCTAACCACTTGTACCATCGAGCTGCTCCACGTAGGCGAGTGCATATTAATCTTAAATCAAAGTAAAAGTAAATGCATGGTAAAAATATTACAACCATACAAGTCAGTTAAAGGCATTGATTATTATTAGTAATGTCAACGTGAATCTCACTGTAGATTATATCCTTATAAACGCACTGCATAAAGAATCCTTAAGTGAATCTTATTACCATATCGGCATCCGTGGGTGGGGATGAACGGTGAACGAAATAAAAAAAGTAAAAATGACAAGACGTTATTTGCATCCCACTAATGGCGACCTAATGCGGGGGTAGATGAACAAATATTGCTTTATCCAGTCGAACAATTTATTCAGAAGCTGGTTTTATTCGACAGAGGAAAGCCACGAGCGAGGAGGGAAGTCGGAAAACGGTGCCATTTGGATTTTTAAGCGATTCGCAAATCATTCCGCTTAATCGAATGACCTTGTTTGTTCCTGTTTTTTTGCCTGTTTTATCCTCACTTTCGTTGTGGACGACAATTTTCTTTTTAACATTTCTATGTTCGGTTTAGTAACGTTTCAAAGAATCGTTTGTTTATATGCATCGTTTGCAGCAAAGTGTTGCAAAAACACTTCGGGCCCTTATCGCGAAGGTTGGGGTGGAGAGGTCACGAGAATGCCCTTATCTAAATAGCGTGACCGCGGTACCCTCGCCTCACCTGCTGACTTTATGCCCTTCCTGGGGAAGTCGTCGCATACAAACGACCTCTTCCCTCGTTCTGCCGCCAAATATTGCCGATTATTTACGTGTTATATCAGCCTTTCCTTACGAAAACTAACAGTTGCATTCGCTTCTGAAATACACGAAAAAAATTGCGAATTAAAATAAATCTCAACTCAACCGTGTCGGAGCTTAATCCGCGAAGTGACAACGGCATTCTGACGAGGCGCCGGAGCTGGGAATTATTAAAACGAACGCCAACTTTTTCACTAAGCCCGTCGCAAAGCCGTTTCAATTGCGCTGCGCTGAAGATAATTCCGACTGACGTCATCTTTTTTCGAATCCTCGACTCGGCTACGTTCTCTGTGCAGCAATTATAACATTTCCCAGTGACTAGGAAAACAGAACCACGTGGGAGAGAGCGCGTCGAATCGCACCGTTAGTAATTTAAATTTAGATGGAGATTTAATGATGCATTCACAAAGGGTGCTCGTAAAGTTGGTTGCGAGATATTTTTTACGAGGATCTCGCGAACTATTGCGCGCTTAACGACTCCAACGCAAGATCGCCCTCCGCTTTAATGAGGGCCCGATAAACGTGTTAACTGTCTCGACCTTATTTTACGTCGATGTAAAATTGCAGAAAAATGGATTCATTACTGTGATTGCGGAGTTTCAACTTTTTATGCTAATGTTGCGGGGCTTTCTTATTATAGAAAGCATGTTGATAGTGGGACGGGAGTCGAGAGGCAGGGTAAAGGTAGAACGGGCCATGTTTAATATATGAGGGCAGGCGACGCAGCGCCGGTAAACACGGGCCAAGCTCCGCTCGCGTTGGCCGCTGTTTGCTCGCCATCCCAGTCTCAAGAGAAAATATGTTGGTATTGCATACCTAACTACGGCGCGCTCGGAGGCAGAATGCTTGTTTTCCTTGACATGTTTTCTTAGACAAAAATATCCGGTAACAACTCCCCGGCGCTTTTAAAATGCATCCGCAGCGCGTGTTGTACAGCTTAAGTTAAGGAGATATTTCGCCAGTCGTGTAATAATGTTGTAACATTATCTTTAGTGTAATATTATACTAATAAACACCCTTTACTTACCTGTTGCCCTGCCTCGAAAACCTATCTGTAGACATCAAAAAAAGAGTTAGAAACCTCGATCCTTTTAAAGTACAGTAACGCCCGTAGCGTTACGGCCTACTTATGTAAGGCTGGCAGTTATATTAAAAAGTAAATGTCATTATTTTAAAGATTTGAATAAGTGAATCTTTTGTTTCATATCGAACATTCCTGGAGATATAATTCAGGTACAGAAACGTTCGTTCGATAGAAAGGCTATTATGTTATTCTCTCAGTTTAAATAAAAGAAGTGAATTTATGATTATTATTTATAACTGTAACAAAGCTACGTCCCCAGGGCTTCCCTTCAGGTTAAGCCCCACAGTACCTATCCATCCAAAATAAATAAAAAACCTCAAAGAGTAGAACAGTAGGAAGCAAGACAGCCGGGCGCACATCGTTATCCCGCAATCGATATTAGAAATCATAACCGATGTTTGCTGAAGTGCTGAGCTTCAAGCTATAATCCTCTCGGAGAGCGTACAACTCCACTTAACAAACGTATAAATAATATTCCGAGGGAACATATTCGGGGGTGCTACGAGGGTAGTTTGACGGCGTAACGAATCGTAAAACCAAATCATCGAGTAGCACCCCTACTGTACACTACTCATGATAGTTTACAGAAAAAGGTATGGAGAGGACGATATACTTGTTTTTTGTAAATAAAATGTTCTATCACAACTAGTTATTAAAGCGCGTTCATAATAAGTAAGTATTACAAAATGAAAATGACGTCAAAACCGAATTAACCTGTTTTTCGAGTTTTGTAAAACGAAAACAATAATGGTCGGTACTACAGCCAGGAAGCCACTCGAGCCCAAGAATATTTTGGTTTTGACCAATACCTACGCGCACAGTTTTTTAAAATAATTATTTTACATGTTTAAGTGCTTTGGATTTAAATACGAGTAAGACTATACTACATCTAACCCTTAAATAATTTTGAAATAAAATACCTACTTCAGTTCTAATTATATGTAAAGTAAAAATATTCATTAAGAATTATGATAGTGTAAAAATAATAAAACAGGGATTAAAAACCTTGACAGCTAATAAGTAAAATATAATACAATACCAACTTTTTTTATTAAATTTATCAAAATCGACTCCATGCATTTCATTATTTTTTAGTACGCAGGGTTGCCCCTTGGCGGTTAGTGAAGAACTCTCGCGTTTTTTATATATTTTAATTTTAATTTCATATTCGGCACTAATAGCGGGCCGCAGCCCTGCGTACCGAATCGCGCCGAACCCAATGTATTCATAGCGTAATAAAACTTAATGTAGCGAGTGAACTAATATTGTTTTATTCCATATTTAATTTTCAAATTCGCCCGATTTTTCGCGACTCATGAATTTTATTAAAAGGGTGAGATTGATTTTTATGACAGGGTAGTTTCGATAAGGTTTCTATTTGGAGTTGTTTGAAATTGTAAATTCGATTTATACCTATGCCAATTTCAAATTTAGTACATTATTGACAAGAGGTAATGAAACACAATATTTATCCTTTGCATTGCAAAGTAGCTTTTATTATAATTTATGACTTTGAGTTATATTATGCATCTATATTTTGTTTCTTTACTTTTATTTATAACATATACTGACAATAAATGAGAAAGATTTTCGTAGCATTTATTTGTTTTAGATTCTCCGATAGTAGGTTCGCTTACTAATTTGGAACAATTTACTATTAATAGGTTTAATCTTTCAGTCAGAATCTTTCCGCTATAGGTTTTGGCTAAAACCTATAGTGGAAAGATTCTGATAATATGTTTTTGATATATCCGTATACAGCAAGCATACATTTATTCGGATATTCAATAATCGTCCTCCGTGTTCGAGTGGTTTGTACGCCGGGTTTCATGGTGTCGCCGACTCGAAAGGTCCCGGGTTTAAATCCCGTCATACAGTTTGTATGATTAATATGTATTTTTATAAAAACATACTTATTTATGTACAATACATGTATTCCATCCGTTACCCTTGTATCCCATACACAAGCCTTATAGTGCTTACTTTGGGGCATGGCTAACTGGTGTGAGTGTTGGAAATATTTATTATTATTATTACAAGATCCCATTTTGCATTCACGGTATCGCCGAAGTTGTATGATGATGATGTTCGATACTGACACAAATAACCTTTAAGCCATCACCCCTCTATGTACTAAGCAAACAGTTGGAGTCAAATCAGCGCCAAGTTAATCCGTTTAGGTGCGCGAGCCCACTTGATTAAGTTTAATTTATTTTAAAAATCAGTACGAGCGCGCCGCCTCCGCCGGCGGCGTGCGGCCGGTCCCTCCGAAATACATTATTCAGTGTTTTAGAATAATTTTCAAATTCGATTACATAGGGTCGACCCTCAGTAAGTGGGTGGGCCGGGCGGTACGGTGTATTTAGCCAACACGGGGGTCTCGCGCGTGCGATTCTGATTTGAATATGCACCGCACGTGGCTTCCCGCACGGGACCGCGCCGCGCCGATCATATTTCAAATGTCACCGCCGATGTCTCACTCAGATACTATCGCCCGATAAACGGCAAGATACCGGGCAAGGGTGGAAATAGTGCGATGAGCGCACAGCTATTTTTTACCCGCGATTATCGCCTGCAGCTGACACCTAAATATTACTTTTCGCTGCGGTGGGTACCTATATACTTACCTACTTGTTTTGATGGAGTTCTTCTTCGCGCCACAGTAAACGAAAATGTAGTAGTTCTAGGTACGCGTGGAGTTTTACAGAAATGAAACCAGTGCAAAGTTGGGTTCGCTCTGCTCACTTCACAACCACCGTAAAATTATCACAGGTCTGCAACAAAAATGCTGTATGGGTGTTCTCAACTGATTTATATGTATCTAGGTGTTCTAAAAACTAGAAAAAATACTCAAAAAATTCCAGAACGTCAGGTTATTTTGAAAAGCGCAAGAAAATATTATGAAAATGGTATTTTGGGCTAACTTGAAGGCATTAAATATAGGTATAAATTTATTTTGATGACTGGTTTTTAAATTTACGCTGGCCTTAATTACATTAATTTCTAAATAAAGAACGCTCTGTGTGAGTTCAACTCATATATTTTATGTTGTAACCTGAAAGTACGCACTCTAATAGTATAGAAAGATACGGGGTAGAATTATGTGTCAACTCGACATTCTTTTATAGATCTTGGTTCAATATACTAGTGCAATGTCGTCTGTACGAAAATGTGTGAATTCATCTGACAGTTTCTGTTATATTTGTGATATGCATAATATCAAATTTTCCAGACCTCTCAAGGGCAATGTTGAAAAAGGTGTTTACGTTGGACAAGATATTCGATGGCTAATGGCTGTGCTACAATTCATCAAAACCATAACGAATCCTCAGAGAGAAGGATGGATTGGCTTTAAAGAGGCCATAGAGAAATTATTTGATATTAACTGACCTGACGTTGACCTCAACTACAGGAAATCGTCAAAACAAAAGTAAAAAACATGTCAAGCTTTATGTTGCATAATAAGTTTTAAAGAACATTTTATTTTCATTCCCACCTCTCTCTTCTCGACTAGTTTCCAAAAAATATAGGAAATGTAAGTGAAGGACAAGGTGAACCATTTCACCGAGATGTTAAGAAGCTAAACGGATACCAGGGATGATGGAGCGTCTCAATGATAGCAGATTGATGTTAAACGCTTCAGAGAGACCTTTCAGATGCTTCCTACAAGCAAAAATGTACCAAAAGAAATTATCACTGGGGGAAAAAAATGTGTTTTGTGCTAACTAATGAATGTAGTTTAGATAAAAAATAGGTTTAGTTACGTAGGTAATTAAAATAAAAAAATATATAGTCTTTTAAATTTTATTTAAAAATGATAACTTATTTAAAGTAGATCCTATATTGCCCGAAAACGCGACGTTCCACGAAAAAATTAAAGTCATTTTCGGATTCTGTACACCCAAAAACATAAGAATTACGCCAACGAAAAAAAACAAAACAGCTTTCAAGTTTTTTTTGCAGACTTATGTTATGAATTGCACTGCGAACACCCAAAAAAACATATCCTTAAAAAAACATGGCGATATTTAATTGTTTCAGATGTGCTTATTAAATGAAATTAGTTGATGAGAAGGAATTCTCACGTTCTAGCAGTACATAATCGGTGGGAGTGGTGGCACGTGGTGTGCAGGCGCAGGTCGCGTGTCAGACGCGTCGTTTGGCACGCGCCGCCGCCGCCGCCGTCACTCCATTACCGCGAGCTGGCCGCCTCCGATGCCAATGTGCCAAAACACTGACAAAGACTATTTTGTTCCTGAAACAGAAGCGAAGCTTTGACCCTTCTCACTCCCATGTAGTGTGTATACAACTAGCATACAACACACACTTGTATCTGACCACTATACAAACGTCGGTGGTTGCCATTAAATATACAGATCGCATTCAGTGTTTTATTAAAGTTCTCTTGAATCACCAGCAGTACACTTATCATAGCTTAAAGAATAGAAAGTCGAAATAAAGAGCCAGTTTTTAATTCAACGTCTAAAGTGTGACATGTATGAGATGAAATGTTTACAGGGTATTACAAATTGCTTATAATATTTATGCAGTCGTACCAATTGATTCGCAAAATTTCTATAAAACACTTAATTCATAATTACAAAACCATCATTTTAATAAAAAAATAATAATGATGTAATTAACAGACAAATTTTAGGTATAATTCACATTTGTTTTATCGACCGTTCTGCACATTTCTAGTATTTGCCCTGGTCGGGCAGCGTTGATGCGATTGCAGCAGAGTTGCCATCAAATCGCCGCGTAATCCGCTACTTGTATCGCAGTATCCACCAGATACGCCGGAATTAATTTCGGTCACTTGCCGCCTTAATTGAAAACGAAGACAGCGTGACAGCTGTCAGCTAGATTAGAACCTTTTTAGGGTTTAACCTTATGTGAAAACAAAATTTTAAATATATACGTTATATACTTACCTATATATTTAAAGATTTAAGAATGTAACTGTTGAAATATAAATAAAAATACTATATAAAGCCAAACTATACTAGTTTCACTTTGTATTGTATTTTTAAGAAGTTAATTGATTGAAACTTGTACCGTACCATAAATTGACAAGATATTAATTGAAACTTGTTCCGTACCATAAATTGACAACTCTCTAGAAAAGAGATGGCAACCAATACCTAATACGAACTTATTGGCCACACGAATGCTTCGTCTCTCTCATACTTTTTGCTCAGGTTTACTTTACAGTTTGACAAGGGAACGTTCAGTCCATTATTTAATTGAAATCGATCTCCGATCAATGAAAATTTTGAAACAAACTTAATAAGTGAACATAAAAAATCTCATTTCGATTGCAACATTTTAGCTAAACAAATGAATGTTATATGTTTGAAAAAGGAATGAATATAATAATGGATTCAAGCTCATCCCGCGTCCCGTGTCAAATGGTAAATGTATCCCAGTTTGCGCATGAGTGCACGCCGACATGCCCCAGGATGTGCGAGTGAGTGCCGGCTACCCCCGACGTGCCGTACTAATGCCGATTTAGCAAGCACTGTCATAATTTTAAACGGTTCCCAATTAAAACTATTATGTCTTATGACCGAAATTCAGGCTGAACATGTTCGTGATTTTTTTTTTAAATAAAGAAGTCACATAATTTTTCTAACTAAGAATAGATTATTTAGATGTAGTTATAATAAGTATAGGTCTTTGGAATATAGAACACACTCCTTATGGCGCGGTTACAGTTGATCGTTAGCCCGAATACAAGTGCTAATGGTATTCGGGTAAACGACTAAGTGTAAATGAACGGAGTCTAGTACGCCCGTATTCGGCTAGATTTTCTTTTGCTGTCCCGACTGCGTTCCAGCCCATATTATAATATTGTTTAGGGTGTCCGAATTCGAGTAATGTCTTTCGTGCACCCGAATACGGGCTAACGACCAAATATTAATGCGGTATTACTTTTAAAAGGAAATGAAATGTGATATTAAAAAAATATATGTGTATATAACGAAAGACCTGGTTTCTGTGTCATATGATTTACTACGAATTATGCAAGTATAACAAATAATCACAGCTACAATAGCAATTAATTGTCGTAAAGTTTCTTCTCATCGGTGACATTTGGGCTATTAAGAAATATGACAAATAAATTATCGTCGTATAATTTGATTTTCCATTATGCTGTTATTGAGCAAACAAAATGAAGACAAATCAAAAACGCAAAGAAATTCAATAACCATCCACGATTCTTTGGATTGTCACCCCAATACATTGAACGACGAACCAGTAAACTTTTGCTGTCATCTAAACTTTATGGAACTTTATAATGCTGTGGTAAGGCTCAATTCGCTTTGAAAGTTGCATGTTAATAGAAAATGTGAATCGTGAGTACAAATCCCTGGGATTGAGTGCGGGACACCGCGAGGGTTCGATTATTACTCGAGTTTCGATCTCGATACTCCACTCGATGCATCGCGGGGGAGCTGCATTACACCAAGTGTTCAGTAGCTGACTCGATGGGTCCACCGATCGATCGACTCGATTTTATGATGATACAAGTGCAATATTTTTCGTCGCAACGATTTGTGTGTTTATCAGTTGATACTCTCGTTTATGTAAATCTAGGATTAACGGCTATTCAAATACTGAATGTGTTATTTTTATGAAACAATTACGTTTCATTCGCTTATGTTCTAGGGTATAATCATAACCGTATCGCTTAACACAGAATAGTGTTGCTGAAAATTGTCACTGTTTTGGGACTTACCTATATACACATATATTTTCCTTCATAGTAGTCCGATAAATTTGCCAGCCCTATATCTCTCCTGTCCATATGTTGCGTCGGATTGATTATTTTATTATGTTTTTATTTAGTTAATATCCTCGGAGACGAGTGTTTAAGCCGGCGTTTATGATATTCTCCTGTGGTTTGCAGCGAGGGGTGGCTCGGGTACTTTGATGCTCTATTGTTTCGGTCGCCCTCCGTTTTGTCAAGCTGATTCGTAACTTGATCAACTGAGAAGTACTACGAATGAAAAGTTGCCATTTACACGTAAACAGCGAAAGAGTTTTGTTGGTCAATGTTAAGAAATATTGCACAATAAATCTGCGAATAACACACCTGCCTTCTGCTTTCAGTGAAGTTTTTCCGTCTCATTAAAATTTGGACGATTAGTATTGTTCTTTAAAATCACGTTATAAAAAAATCTTAGGAATAGATGTAGTTAACATGAAACTTATCTCCTTTCACCTCCACACTAAATGCGTTGTTTCCTGAAAGGACTGTTACAAAAATGGATTTATTTTCAATGTAGAAATTAAGGTAAGTATTTGAATAAAAATGGAGCAAAAATTCAGATTCATAATATCTTCATTTTGATACAGACAATAATAAGGATCGTAGATGTTTAGCAATATTTTTTTTTCGAACGAACACAAACACAACCAACACAAGGTTAGCATATCTTATACATTTAAAACTTTAAGATCAGTGTTTAAATTATATATTTAATTATAAAGTTAGCCTTTAATCGAATAGTTAGACATATAAACACTTTTGTAAGCTAATGTGACTGATCTGGTTGCCACAGAAGAACAAAGTTTATTTACTGATATCGCATTAATTCGTATTTTTTTTAATAAAGTATGTGACAGACAGGCTTTGCTTAGTGTACCTTAGCTCATTCGATGATTACTTGCCGTAAGTTTATCGATACAGTGTACATAAAGATCGATTGCTGAACTATTTGCGTAATGGTACGCAATATTTGTAATCGGTTCCATTGTGCGGGAGAAACAGATGGAAATGTGGCGAGGTGCAGTACAGCGAGCGTTGGGCGCAGTGGCGCCAACTTAGCAAATTTACAGCTAGATCTAGCCATTATTTGGTGTCACCTACCTACAATGCAATGGAATTTTAGTTAAACTTTTTACATACTTCTGTAGCAACTTTTCATTTCATCATAAGATGTGAGGCTATCGAGAGTGAGATTCGTAGAGTTGGGTATTTTTATCTCTAGAGTTGGGTACTCTTATTTTAATCCTATGAAAAGTGGTAAATGCTGTTGTAACTGTGTTTTACCTAAAGATAAAGTGTATAAAATAGGCACTGCGTAAAAAAATGCGAAACCAATGAAATATATTGAATCCCAGCCACTTGTGACGAGATCTTCGATCTTCCTCTCTACATTATTAATATTTTTTTTAACAATTAATGACGTAAGGACACATTTTCAGCTCTCTTGTTGGATTCAATGGAAATAAAAATGCCTGGCCCGCTTGGATTTTTTCATGTAAAATTTTCTTTAGGTAGAAACATCTAGCAGCTAAATTCTCATAAAAATTGATAAAAATGTTTTCAGAATTTGTCACGTATTGATACATATTTCCTTACTGTAAGATTTAGCTACTTTTACCAACTTCTTAGCATAAGAAAAACTGGCAATATCATATTGTAAGATGACTAGCAACGCGACGCACTATGGGAACCCGCCTAAGAAAACCATCTCATAAATGCTTTTTTCGTAACTGTGATTCGAGGCATGTTTTATTCATCAAATTATAGCTAAAGAGTTACTTTATTATAATCAATATAATTTAAGTCTCTGTCTCTTCGTATTTAATAAAGAAGAAGATCTAAAGTCAGCGAATGAAAAAAATACAAAAATAATAATATAATTTCAGTTAGTTTGGTATAATTTTATAGTAGCATAACAAAAGAAGTCATATAAGTGTGATACCATTTTAGAATGTCTTCTTTTCTATAAAATTAATACACATTCAGTTTTTTTAATATTATTTAATTAAAAAAAATCTATATCATAATGTGGACTATTTTCGTTTCTTAAACTTTCAGTTGGAGTTTTGACATTTGCCGAAGCCGGCAACAAAAGAAGAAAGACGGCAACAAATTTCTTTTACTGTATCGGTGATATTCTAAGACATTTGACAATGTTATGCACATTGTCAAATGTCTTAGAATATCAGCGTGTGAAAACATATATTTTTAAGTACGTTTAATAAGACTTTTCTGATTTCGGGTTTCTCAGCACGGACATTTATATAAAGGCTCTTGGCCCTTTTGTTATATATTTTTTATTTTATGCTATACTAATATCATGTATTTCACATAATATTTAGATCCCATTCCCATAAGAATCATGGAAAAATCGCAAAACCGCAAAATTGTAAAATAGTTTATATCTACTAATTTTGCACACACCTTCCATAATTTTTCGGTATAAAATAGTGCATTTGAGTATGAAATATTACAGTTCTTCATTAGTTTTTGTCGTAAATAATTGTTTTTTAAATATCTCGCCGCAATGAGTCAGTTCTCGTGAACCAGATGCAACCTAAGTCTCTTACTGTTTGAAAGTGATACAAATTATGGTGTTTCCATCTCTAACTATATACGAAGCAATTTCACCGAATCTTCAGATGCAAATATTGCTAAAATTATCGCAAGTATTCAGAAGTCTTTCATAACTCAGGTTCGTCAACGCTATACTAAAGCTGGTCGGTAGAAAGAACAGTTCTTAAGCCAAAACAGAAATTGGAGATGGTATTTGATTGAGCACAACTGTATGTTAATAAATATAAATTGTACTATATGCCATCTTCCGAGCACAAGGTTTTGATTCATGGTGAAAGTGTCATACGTCATTTTTCGGTATTGCCTCTTGGGCAACTTTTAGAAGATGCTCAAGAGTCACGGAACAAAAACTACAAACATTTCAGGCTTCATCATGCAAGAAAATATTCGAAGACAGCCACCAACGAAGATGTTCTACACACTATTGTATACCTCTGATCCCTACATTACATGTTTGAGAAAACCTTATAAAAAAAATTTAGAACTTTTGGATGAAGAAAAGTAGCTCTTAATTGCTATTTGAGCTACTATGATGTTTTTTTTTTATTTTAAGCAGTTACATTACTAGTTACCTTTTTTAATTGATTAAAACATAGATATAAGTCTTAAAATCGTATATTTTTTGTTTTCCTATTTTTTGTAAGTATTATAAAATAAACTTTTATATGCAAATTATACATTATTTAAAAGCAAATATATTCAAGGTTATCAGAAAAAAAAATCATGATGATATCTTATCACAGGAGTTGTAGATTTTTGAGATGAAAATGAGTCAAAGTTCCCATAGTGCGACGGGGCAAAGCTAGTAGTTGGCAACACTGGTCGGGCGACGGGCGCTAGTGTAGCTCCCGCTATTGAGCAAACAAAAGCGATGGCCATCAAATCACCCGCCGACAAATGGAAATTGCGATTCCAAAATGAAAATAACATTCCTGATAGACTGTAATTGTTATTGAAAGAAAATAAAATCGTTCGAATTTTGTATCGGAATGCAAACTGACGTAATTTTTGAGGAATGATTAGGTACATGTAATTACTAACAAAATATTCAATTACTCATTTTTGGTGGATTGATTGGTACCTACTGAAATAAAAAAAAGATAACAGCTATGGTCGTAGGACTGATATACTAACTAACGAGCGGTTTAGGCATAAAAATATACCTAACGATAGACGGACAAAGATATAAAGACGGTCAGAGATACACAAAAACTTACTTACCTATATACAATATTAGTATGGTAAAATCACTTTTTGTGAAGGTATAAATGGCAATTCGCGTTCTAATTTTAAATCACACCACGGATTTCGAGGTGAAATGTGAGTTTGTTCTCACAGAATAGCACTACAGTTCAAAAAGGGTTTTATTAAATGATTGGAGTGCGTGAAAACGTAAAGTAAGAAATAAATTGGTATGACCAATTGATACCATGCAGATAGTAAAAACTTTAACAGAGGTAATATTAGGAAAGCATTTAGCAGCAGGCTTTGGGTGGACAACAGGTTATGTTACTATTATTTTTGGACAAAATCCTTACTAATGCCAAAATTTGATAGTAAATATAAATAAATGTTCTAACCTACGTATTTCGTTTATAATGTACCGATCAACCACTACTCTTTAATAGACGAGTCGCGAAGGACTAACAGTGTACATAGAAATCACAGCCGTCACAGACAAACTGGGACCATTGAGTATCCTTCATTGACACGCTCATGCGTTTGAGCGCCCAGCGGGGCGTTAAAGGGGTTAGGTTTGTTTTACCGCAGAGTGTGACGTCATACGGCACATTTTTGCAGATACTATAGATACTTACTGTTCGAACATACGAAATTAATTAAAAATGTTTTAGCTTGGTCAATCATATAAATATATATATATATATATATATATATGTTCAAATTCATGGTGTATGAAACAATAGTTATTTATGATATTAGTGCGATAAGTTGGGTATTACAGACGAATAGATCGTCTCGGGCTTACCATAGCCATAGTTTTGAAATACCAATTTAACAACGTTTTTAACACATTTGCAAAAAAACCAGTGTAGGTTCATAATTTAAGTATAGTAGTAAATAAAACTAGTTTTTACGGGTTAATGCACGAAAGTTTATTTATTTATTGACGTTTCCATTATTCTGACGATGCAGACTTGAAAAGGCTGCGAAACGTCAATAAATAAATAAAGTTTCGTGCATTAACCCGTAAAAACTAGTTTTATTTAATGAGTGATGTGCGTGAAAACCTAAGAAACAAATATAGTAGTAAACTTCGCCTATAAGAAAATGTCGCTTATTTCCTAATGGTGCCACCTACGGGTGGTGAATATTAGAACTACATATTTTGTCCCATTTTCTTTTTACTATTAAAGTGAGACAAAGGTATAGATTAAAGCGCTTCCAAGGAGGTTCTATCTAAATAAAAAAGGCGTAAAGAAAACAAACTGCGCCATGTATGGGAGCGTGCACAAAAATGTTTACCTCACGCTGCGTTGTATGGCCGGTAATTTTGAACTTTCGAAGTATGTATGTACAACCTCCGTAAATGCATTTTATGAGCAAATGTGTTGAAAATGTAATTTGATGTCACAATATTGTGAAAGTGTTTATATGGAAATTTTATTACGCTATCTGTGACCCGCCCTTGCTTCGCTTTAGTTTTTGGTTTCGTACTTGTAATTATTGTAAATTAATAATATAATCTTCCCGCAAAATATATCTAACTGCTGATAAATATAATATAATAATATAAATAAATAAATAAATATTTCCGACACTCACACCAATTAGCCTAGCCCCAAAGTAAGCACTATAAGGCTTGTGTTATGGGATGCTAGGGTAACGGATAGAATACATATACTGTACATATATAACTATATTTATATAAATACATATTTAACATCCATGACTGGAGTACAAATGCTCGTATTCATCACACAAACATCTGCCCCCACCGGGATTCGAACCCGGGACCTCTCGAGTCGGCGACAGCCATGAAACCCGGCGTACAAACCACTCGGCCACGGAGGTCGTCAAAAATGCATTATAATCCGTTGCGTGGTTAAGAAGGAGTTACCCACAACTTTACGTAATTATGTTTTTATTTATTTTTTAAGCATTTAACTGCTAGATGTATAAATCTAATGAAAAGTTTACTACAAAAAAATCCATGTGGACCAGGCAGCGGACGGGACTCGAACCCGCACCCTTCGCAATCCTAAGGCTAGGAAAATTTCGACGCGACCAATAGGGCCGTGGTAGCATAATGGTCAGTGCATTCGCCCGGATTGCGAAGGGTGCGGGTTCGAGTCCCGTCCGCTGCCTGGTCCGCGTGAACTTTACGTAAGCTAAGTTAGGAGTTGTGGAACCCTTGGGCTTAACATCCTTTATGTCTTGTTATGTCTTCACAGTTCCGTAGTCCTGACAAAGAACTCTTATAGTTTGGTCATGATCGTCTGTCATAAAAAATGTATCTAATGTAAACATTAAAGTTGCTACGGAGAAGAAAATTAGTGCAACTCGTCATAATAAAACACTCAGTAAAAGTCATACTTTCCATTTTATTTCGACTATGTAGAAATATGCATAGAATACGATCGTTCTATAAGATTGGCAATCTGATGATTCAATCAAAACAGAGTTCATTAAATCACGAATCTAGTGCGTACCATGTGTAACCCTACGTAGGGCTCCGGGGGTGCTTTCTACCAGGAGGGTCCCAGATTCTGATGGAAGCGATAGATAATGGGACATGTCGCGGCGGGGTCCGTTAATAGATGAAGCCTTATTTGAATACTGTCCCGATTGACGGGGGGTAGTGTAAATTAAATCTGTAGATGCCTACTGTGCAGGTAAAGAACGCGATATTAATAGGCACCGGTGTGTCGTCAAAATGTTTTGATTTAATTAAAAAGGGCTTTATAAATTGTTTATGAGGAGCAAAGTAAATATCAACATAGGTATAGATACAATAAGCTGTTTTTATTCAATAAGGTACCAAGTAGGATGTAAGTATCTCTTTATTTTTATATTAAGTATTGAAATTGCATACACAAATAAGTCATAATATCTTTCAATATAAACTATAGCAGTTACATGCTATAAAGTTAAGGAGTGGCTTCATTTTTGAAAACGAATAAATGCGTTATCTTTATATATATATATATATATATCTTTGATTGCCGTTGTCGGCCATATTTGATTGTTTAATGTCGATTTTTTTTGTCAAGTAAGTTATTAAAAGTTCGGCTTTTATCAAGATGAGACGCTATACAGTTAGCAACGCATTAAAATTATTAAAAAGTATTATCATAACAGCAGTTAAATTTGTCAAACGTTTCATGCGTTTTGAGAAACTTATGGTCAACATATCCGTCCTAAGGAGCACAATATTTGTTTCTTGTTTAGACATTTTTTTTGAAACCACTGGCTCAGTAATGGCTTATTTAACACCTATCTCTCGTAGAAATGTGCGTAACTCTGAGAAAATCAAATTGGTGACAGAAAGCGTGAGAGAACCTCATAGCTTTTCAATTTATTGAAAGAGATATTTAACGGGTTCTAAATCTCAAGTTTCGGGCTAAAGAAACAGAATTTAAGATCATGTGTAATGCTCCTTGATTATTTATCATGAGGATATATAAAATCACTTGTGAATGTGAGCAATAAAACATTTCGAAGACCTTAAGAGTAACATAATACAAGTCATCAATGAGATAGAGTTGACATTATGTCAAAAAGTTATGCAAAATTGGCTCTTTTGTATTCACGCTACCTTTCGAAGCCGAAGTATTCAATTAAACGGAGTGGTATTCCACGCAAGCCAAAAAAAAAGAAATTTTAATATGTTATTTTTATTTTATTGGAATTCGAATATACCCTGTTACTATAGAAATATTCGTTATATTTAACAATTTAAAATAAATATACATTACATGGTGTGGTTTCGTATTTATATTCTAACCAGTATTAAATATAAGGCATTATATCACTAGAGGCCCCGTTACACCCGTAGAGTGTGTGAAAAATGAGCGGCCAGCGACGATAGCGCCCGCCGGTGGCGGCCTAATGAACTAGAACGCCGATAGCGCGACTCGAGCGGCCTTCGTGATGCACCGGGTATTAGTGACCCGGGCGAATATTTTTTTGGGCTATTTATCAATGTATCCATTGTAGGGTCAAGTAAGAATGTTTGTGTGACTTTGATTGTTTTGCTATAAGTGTTTTGTAACAAAAGTTATTTGCAGCTAAATATTTCAGCAAATTACATCAAGTAGGGTTGAGAAATTTGCTAGAAAAAAACCGGCTAAGTGCGTGTCGTGCCACGCGCAGTGTAGGGTTCCGTAGTTCCCTGTAGTAACCACAATATCGGATATTAGAAAAACCAATTAATATCAATCTATGTATCGCAACTAAAATAACTAAATCAAAGTCAAACTGCGTCTCAAACTCAAAATCAATACGATATTATTATGCAAACGGATCCCTAAATAGAAAAATAGTTTTAGAAACCCCTAAGTAATTTTAAAGGACCTATTCAACGACATCCCACACGATGGGGTAGATGATGAAAAAAAAGAACATCCTCAGGTTACATGTAGTTACCATTTAGTCGGCGTGACCGATATACATATCTCCATAAAATTACAGCTCTCTCGTGCTAATAGTCTCCAAGCAATACCGGGGACGGACATGAAGAAACAATAAGGGTTTCTTGACAGGACTACGGAACCCTAAAAATAGACACTCCTTATTGTAGTGTTCCTGTATTCCTTATTTTAGATTCAAGAGTAATTTTATCATTATTTGTAAAACCATTCCGACATTTATATTATTAAGAGGAAGCAAATGTCCGGGTAGAGATGTAATGTTAACAATTTTTATTCATAATGAACTGAAAGAGTAATCATAATATTTTTCTACAGTAAAGGGAATGTGGTCAGGGTAGTTGGGATATTAAATAATTAACTATATAGGCAATGGTGGCCGCTTACCGTCAGGTGGGCCAATTTTATTTGCCATTCTTTTTGCATTACCAAATAGATTTCACGGAATTCAGTCGTACCATTTAAACAATTTCCAATCAGAAAACACTTCAAATTGATGATGTTAGGCAGTCCAAAAGTGATTCGATCCCGAGTAATACCGGATTGATGAAATGGAAATAAATGAGTTGCGGACAAGGAAAAGGTTGTCAAAATCCGAGCGCACATGAGCCAATAAGCTAAATTGAAATACCTCCGTACTAGTACGAGTCTTTCAGAGTAATTGGTTGACGGGTCTTTCCTGCTGATTTAGGGCTGTTGGCTGCTGCGATGACACGATATCGATGTGTTATTGTTTAGTACTAACAATCATTTTTTGGCGTGTACCCTATAATTAGACGGAATTTAAAACGACTAAGCATTCTTTAGACATTCTAACTTTTTCTACCTACGCTAAAATATTTCTTCTGTATGAATATTCAATTCGAATGTTACCTACATAATATAGCAACAAAAATAGCTGCCAAAGATAGAAAAAGTTTAACTAATTTTCCAACTATTTCCAGACTGCCGCCGGCGCCATACTTAATCAAACAATACATCCACTATACCTTTCCTCTCACATTCGTTTAAGGTATATTTTGTATAATTATTTTTGTACTTCAATCAAACTTGAACCCCCATTTTTTTAATTGAGCTTTGTCTATCAATGTGCGTTTATCAAAGAATAAAGAAAAATATACCTTATAGTAATGGGATTATGTACTTATCAGTTTCTTTCTCCTTCAGAAATAATTTTTAATAATTTCGTACAGCAATATTGTCTAACTATTGTTATATCGTTTATCTTTTATTTTAAGCATTTATGTAACTACTAGATTTACAGATTTTAGGGAATATTCCACTAGAAAAAATGTCTTTAGACCTATTGTTATATCCTTAGAGTAAGAACTGTAATTTATAGATGATCTCAAACCACTAGTATAAGTTTTGTAACCACGGAACCTGAAACTGGTAAAGATGAGTATTAGCAAAAAGTTCAGATTAAAAGATTATCGATATAGCCCCATCTCTACTCTTCGTTTGGACCTCTTCCACTTGGGCGTCGATTTGAATAGAAATACCTAACATTAAAAATATAGGGGATGTTCCCTGAATGGCCGCACGAGGACGTCGCAGCGGCATTCATTCGTTAAGTGAACCTCCAACAGATGCCTGTGGTCGGTCTACTAAGTCGCCGATTCACGACTGGAAAAGGTAAACTTTTAACGCACGTGTTTTGACCTCTTTATTCAGTTTTGGTCGCCGATTCAATAGGATGGTATAAAAAGGTTCGATCTATGAAAAACTTTAGTTTAGGTACATTTATATTTCTTTTTTTATAGGTTAAAGAGTACAAAACTGATACTTTTTGTTCGGGTTTGTTATGAATAATAATATAGTTAGTTTAAGTATTAAACTAAGGGATTATTTATATAATCAAAAAATATTCTACAAAAAATCCAACTGAGCCAAGGTATCAGTGTATTAACCCAAAAAAGTGAAAGGCATTGGTTCGCATCCAGTAAAATATTCTTTAGATACAAATATTGTTATTTTTTTAAGGTTAAGAGGAAACATAAAATTGATTTGTTCTAAGTGAATACTTAAGAAATAAATAATAATAAAGACAAGCAACAAAATAAATAATTAATATCACTGCTCATGAGATAGCGGTCATTATTACGTAATTTTTCTACCCTAAGGATGGAATAGGGAGACTAGGCCGTGACCCACCACGCGGGCCCAGTGTGGATTGGTGGGTGCTAATGATTGCAGATGCAGCCGGGACGACATACCGTGTCTTCAGAAGCACGGAGCAGTTCGAGATAGTAAATTTTAGGTTACCCATGCCCGACCCCGATGACCGACCACTGCCAAAGTTGCTTAACTTCTACGATCGCAGCCGAAAGCGGTAACTACTTGCGCCATTGAGCTCCTTTTATAAGCAGTTTATATATTTTAAATCTAAGTAAATAAATATCATCATCATCAGCCTATTAATGTCCCCACTGCTGGGGCACAGGCCTTCCCTATGGATGGAATAGGGAGATTGGGCCATGACCCACCACGCGGGCCCAGTGCAGGTTGGTGGGTGCTAACGACTGCATATGCAGCCGGGACCAACGTCTTAACGTGCCTTCCGAAGCACGGAGGAGCTCGAGATAGTAAATTTTTGGTCACCCATCCAATGACCGACCACAGCGAAAGTTGCTCAACTCAACTTCAACGACCGCAGCCGAACGAGCTAACCACTGGCGCCATCGAGCTCCTCAAAATAATATTATAATTAATAATAATAAAGTAAATAATATTACAATCAAACAAAAATTGTAAAAAAAATGTACTGCGAAATCATTACTTAATCGACTCTAGATTGATTCCAAAATATCCAACTCGGCAGTGAGATTAAACTCTGATGAAATAAAAAGGTTTTCAATTCCGATCCGTTCGTTTGGTTTGAGATCAAAGTTGACGAGTGGAAAGTGAGCAGTGATGCATATACGTCCGTTTACAACTTAATCCATTAGTTTCACGAGTAATAGTGTATATGTAAGTACATGTAAGTATTTCGGTGTTTATTTTGCGGATAAGAATTAAAGATTATTATTCCCATTGAAGTCCATGACAATCTATTTCTTTCGAAACGCAGAAATGGTACCCTTGGTGCTGTAAGTGCCTATGAGCAACAGTAGCCATACTTACCATAAGGCCCAACTCACACTGACGCAAAGTCGAAGCGACGCGACGCGTCATATTTTTCCGCCTTCGACGCGCGTTTCCATATTTACATAGCACAAATTTGTACTTAAATAGTAGAACAACAAAGAAGGCGGAAAAATATGACGCGTCGCGTCGCTTCGACTCTGCGTCAGTGTGAGTTGGGCCTTAGATGGACTGTAAGTTTGTTTGCTTGCGTAAACATGAAAAAAACACGGAAGATTGAAATGAGGATTGAAGAATGACGAAATCATAAAAAGAGGTGAGCCAGAGCGTAGTGATTCTGCGTAAAGGACGGCGACGAGAAGCGATAAAAAATTACATTCACCTTAGAAAAGACAATTGACTGACAAATGACTATCACTTTAATTTCATAAACGTGATATTAGATCTTGTTTATTTCGCCAACATTCGGGAGGCCGTTTTATAGTATTAAATTATGACATATTTTTATTTTGTTCCGTGTCTTTTCGATACTACTCAATTACTAATATTTTTTGTTTTTTGGACTGTTATGTTTCTTAAAGTTTTAATATATAAATAATAATAAAACACGGTTTCCTACACTTTGTTTAAATATATGCATATAAAAAATAAGTGCATTTTAAAATGATGCTCTTATCATATCATATATTATCATATATTTAAATATATATAATATCATATATTTAAACAAAATCTAGAAAACTAAACAGTCCTATGTTGATTTTCATAAATAAAATTTTATACTCGAAAAAGTTGCTAACCCCTGCATTTGCTAATGACCTTTCATCGTATATGTTTACATTGTCTATAGCTTCTCGTTGGCCGTACTATAAAAGAATTTTCAAGAAGAAAGTTTTTTTTTACTAGACTAAATTTAACTCGGTCAAGGTTGCTAATGTTTTTTTTTAATTTATGAATCTAGCAGATAAATGTATAAAATAAAAATATGGAAAAGAAAGGAACTATTAGAACAAAATGTGAACACTGCCTTTTTAAAGTCAGTTAAAAATCAAATGCTTATCACTCATCAAAGTTAGTGTGACTGAACAGATGAGTGAGCAGGGATGCACCGGATTGGCGTCGAGCGGACTCCAACTGCACATCACACGTGCTAATGAATCTGGCTTTCAGAAGTCAGCTTTGATTTTTAACCAAGTCCTTTTAGCAAAGAAATGGTTCTTTTTTAAATAGTTTTGTTAAAAGCGTTTCGTATAAATCTATTATATAAACAAAGATAAACACCAATAAAATGAAAACTTTATTGCAATTCTGAGTACATAGTTGCTCAAATAAATTGAATATAACATTAAAACGTGTATTTTTATACCTACTGTAAATTCACATTACATAAGCCTATCCTATCATACTATATGTAATATATAAAAAAAAAACATTTAGGCAATCTTACGTATTTTTTTATCCATTCGCTAAACCACAACAAATCAGCCCATGAACATTGTCATGGGCGGGCAACATTATTGAAGTTGGTTGGTTTTTTCCTCAATTTCTGGAGGCACTTGATTAACTCCGGCGTATCGTAATTATTTCGGCGTCCCTATAGCTCTAGGGGATTTGTATAATCCTGATTGGGTACGTATTGCTGCCCGATGGAGTGAACAGCCGCACGTGTCACCCTGGCATTATCTCACTTTTGGGCCACTCGCTCTAGGAAATTGAAAATTACTTGCTCAGAGGACTAGGACATTTTTGAAATGATTAATCTGTGTAAGTAGTTGGAGGGATGTAAATAGTTTTGACAGATTTGACAACAGTCGACAAATATTAACATTTTTTTGGAGTGAAAACTTTTTTAGCACCGTTGTGATTTGAAACTCGATGATTCGAAAATTTAAAAGTATTAGACACAAGTCCGTCCGTCCGTCTCCGTAATTTTGTAACTCTCTGCAAGAGACAGGTACCCAAAATGTAACGGTCTTGGGGTTGATACCAAATGATCGGTGGTTCTATCCTGAGTTCGGTTATTTTTTTAATTGTTTTTTTTTCTTTTATTAAGCTATTATTTATTTTTGGAAACAATTTAAGTATAGAATATTTAATTTTGACCAGTATTTTACAGTTCCTAGTTATGAAGGATTTTTATGTGTTCTCATTTTTGTTGGTTTCACTTCTATCGCATGTAAACAGCACATGTCCATTTTTTTAATTTATTCGTTTAAACTACTAAAATTTGTGATAAATGGACATATGCACGTAGAAGAGGCGAATAAGAAGAACGAATATAATTTCAATACTAGGAACCACCTAAGAACAGAAAGCCTATAAATGAAATGTGAAACGCAAGCAAAGCAAGCAACAAATATAAAAGTCAGATCTAATTGTTCTCCCTTTAATCTAAACAATTAATTTTAAATATAAAGTGTGATGTTTAGCTTCTGTATCTTGCTACTTATCAAAATAAACGTTATTGACCAAGTATCAGTTCCAACCATTCCAACGGGTACATCTATATGATATATATTATCAATCATGTGTTGACGATACTTCTATTGAATTTAAAAGCTATATTTAAAGTTGATTACTTAAGGAACAATATCAGACTATTTAAGAAGATTTGAATGACAAAACGGCGTGGTCATGATTTCTCCATTGTTTTTGCTTTGTAATTGTTTGCAGTGTCCTACAGATAAATGAGTTTAATTTTAAGTAATTATGTTGTGGTTGATGTAGGTGGTCGTGCTCTCTTAAAAGTCTCTTCGGTGGTGTCGTGTGAGGCGGGTCGTTACGTTCCCTAAAATATTGTTGAGCGAAGCGATGGCTGGTTAGTGCGTCATGCTGGTGAACGGGTGCTGCCAGCGGAGATGAGTCTGCCCTAACTACTTTGATATTTAAAATGTAAATGTTTAATTACACACATTAAAAATAACTCTATTTGTATTTATACTGTGTGACACAGCAATTAAAATGCAGGTGAACAATTAATGTATAATTTCACATTATGTAATGAAAGGTGACTTCATGAGTCATCTCTGAAGTCATTTTTCAACTTGACTCTGTAAGTGATAAAACAGGGAGAAAAAAACAGCCCTGGGTGAGTTTCTTGCCGATGCTTCTCAGTACAAGGTCTCCCGCCGTAGATTTACAAACCGATTGCGTAGCTTCTAGACATTCATATGTGCGGGTAACAGCCTAAACTGAATAAATGATTTTGATTATGATTGATTTTTTTAAGTAATAATTGTAAGGTTATTCGTAAACAGTCAAGGAGAACGGTAAATAACTTCCTTAAATTGTGATTATAATAAATTTCTATTAAAAAGCAAACGAAACAACAAGTTTAGTCCTATCTTAAAATTATCCACTTAGTTACCATTAACATACCATTAATGACAGTCGGCATTGGAATGAAAGGAATCTATTGTTTGCATCAACTTAAATTTTATCATGATAAATATTTAGTTAAGGGCGAAACGACATAACTCCTATAAAAACTATAGACTTTTTGTTACCAAAGATGGGGATCTTCCAGCACCATCTCCTATCGTGGCGCTATGACAACTCCATTCATTGTTACAATCCCACACATGCCTGCAACAATAATCGCGTCGCATCCTACGAACGAGCCTTCGAGTGGTGAGTTTTGCGATCCACACGTTGATTTTTACTCGCTTAAGAGTAATACTATCGAGTTATACCATGTGTACGGACCATTAGATGGACAACACTGTAATAGACAGGGGCGCTCCAGCTTTAACTCCTATATTCCCCTCTAAAAAAATGAAAATTTTCTTAATAAAACGCATATAACAGATGAAAAAATACTGAAATTAAAAAATATTCCCCGCAAAATGGAATTAAAGTTGGCCGGGGCTGGTGCCGGCTGCCGGTCTGGGCGGAGACGATAACGGCACAATAGGAATTTGCGCGTCGCACCCGCTGGCCTCGGCCTATTAACGTAATTACCACTCACTGCTCATGAGATAGGGTCATTATTACGTAATTTTTATAAGTCGTCTTATGCTCTGTGCTCGGCCTCGAATCAAGAGTGATTTGTTTATTATTCTAGACTAGATCAAGCCCACGACTCTGTCATCGTGGACTTTAGACTACGAAAAATCCTAGGGCAACTTTAATGGGGATCATCTTTATAATTCATCTATTTTTATAAGAGTAGGAATTTGCCCGTCGCGTTCGCTGCCCCCGGTCTATAAACGTAATTACTACTCACTGCTCATGAGATAGGGTCGTTATTACGTAATTTTTATAAGTGGTTTTTTGCTCTGTGATCCGGCTTGAATCAAGAGTATTTTGTTTATTATTCTAGACTAGATCAAGCCCACGATGCCTAGGGAACCTTTAATGGCGATCACCTTTATAACTTATTTGCCCGTCGCACTTGCTGCCCCCGGCCTATAAACGTAATTACCACTCACTGCTCATGAGATAGGGTCATTATTACGTAATTTTTATAAGTCGTCTTATGCTCTGTGCTCCGGCTCGAATCAAGAGTGTTTTGTTTATTATTCTAGACTAGAACAAGCCCACGACTCCGTCTTCGTGGACTTTAGAATACGAAAATGCCTAGGGAACCTTTAATGGGATCATCTTTATACAAAAATCCTAGGGAACCTTTAATTGGAATCGATCATCTTTATAACATAATCATTTTGATAATCCGTTTTTGCATGACAGTCAGTCCTAAATATCTAAACATCTGAATATTCAATCTTCAATAATATTTATTGAAATATATTTTAAGTGGAATAGTGAGAAGAATCTGTTGCGAGTGCGCCTAATGCTAAAATGTACGCTCCTAGATACGAGCAATATTTTCGAAAGGATCGTGATCTTTGTACTCCAGTACAAGGTGCAAGGTTACTCCATTATGATATTCTGTCGCGCTCGAGTAAGTCCTGGGCTCCCCCCCCCCCCCCCCCTATTAAGGCATTACATCTATAGATTATATTCTTAAGCTCGCTTATTAAGTCAGCTTTAAGAGCGCCATGTTGAGGTAACTATTGCCAAAAAGTTCTAATTCAAACCGTTCTGAGCTTCAAATCCTGCGTTTAACTAAAAATTGTTTGTAGTTTGGATATATACAACACCTGAACATAAATTTTATCTAAAACAAACTTATAATTTGTATATGTATTTGTGTTTGTTGTTGTATAGGTAAAGTAAACCAAATAGATGTTTTTGCCTTCTTATATTCTTTTAAGAGCCACGTTTCCTCAGAATAATGACTATATGCAGTTATTATTCTGAGACGGTTTCACTGACGTAGTAAGTTCCTTTTTCCTTTCTTAAAACAGCGTAAAGAGATTACAATAATCAAAATTTACAATTATTTATGGCGAATTAACTTCATATAACCCCTTTTTTTCGTGATAATTTACTTTGTGACCAGTGACGAATGAACAACAACCCATCTATCCGCAGTACATATTAAAATTAGTAATAATTAATAATATAAAAAATATTAATCGAAACCTTTTTTCTGGTGTTCAGGGCCATGAAGATTTGCACCCATGCAAGTGTGTTCAGTACCCCTAGCACAAACCAATATCGAATTCGTATCGTTTGCGAGTCCGAAATGTCATTGTCAAAAGTGTACTGATTTTTAGTTCTCGCTACGTACTTTGTGCCGCTGCTGTTCAAGTTTCCATACAAAATTTGACATTGACATTTCGGTTTACAAACTATTCGAATTCGAAAATGGTTCGTGCTAGGGGTACTGAACACACTTGCATGGGTGCAAATCTTCATGGCCCTGATTCATTAAATACTTTTGTTTCGATACAAATACTAAGAAGGTATCGATACTTTTGGTTGCGATGTCATGTTACGTCCCTAGATATATTTTTCTCTATTACTACTTACTATATTTAACATCAAGTGGGCCATGACCAAATTAGTTTAACAGAAAATCACATCAAAGTTTGGAGGCGATTTCTTCGGTACAGCGTAGGCTGTTAAATAAGTTGAATTATTCGTTCACTCGTAAAGAAAGCTTTTCCGGAGGCGGAACTTCAAATGTTTATATAGCGGAAGTTCACTCGTTTCATTAGGCGAGCCAACTGAATTACGCGAACTATTTGAAATCGAAACTAGGAAAACGAGTGTTCAATAAAAAGTGAACGGCAGCGGCGCCGGCGCTCAGCAACATTTTCTTTCGTTTGTTTCCTTTCGCATTATCGTCGAGTCGAAGGGGATGAGGCCCGCTCGTACGGGCTTCGCATTTAAAAGCGATATAAAAAAGTTGTGCCTTTATTTCGCAGGATGACCTAAGTGGCCGGCCGGGCCGTACAAAAACCCTCGGACTTACCTGTATTTTTCCACTTATTTATTCGACGTTTTTACATTCGCAATGTTTGTTAGTATGGCCTCTTTGTCTGCTTGGGAAGATCCAGTTTTTTAACGAGTACTTAGGGTCTAATTAAAAGGAAAGCTCGGACGGACAGTGGAGGCCTTTTGATGCCATTCGTTATAACGTTTCGTGTACAATTTAATTTGCCGGGATGAATCTCGAGTGGAGATCCGTGTGTTTAAATTTTTGGGTATTTCATTGAACTTTGTCGAGTGGCATTTTTTATTGAGGTTACGTTATTTAGGAGTTGGTACTCCACGTGTATTTTGTTGATAATACAAAGATTTCAGGTTAAAATATTAATGGTGCGGAATATCTTGGAATTTTCCTTTTATATTTAGCTTATGGGGAGGCGTTTGCTCAGCAGTGGGCGCCGTTCGGCTGAGGTGATGATAATCTAGCTAAGAATTTTAGTTGTGTAATGGTGATATCATTGAAATAATATTGTAAAAGGGATAGTATTTTCCTTATTAACATCACTCCTTTACCTAAGTAAGTAGCTACACTATCACAATATCACATTTCTTGGAGTTAATATGCAAAAACAAAAGTGACCGGAAACTAAATAAAGGTATTTCTGTTCCTGTATGTAGGTGCTAAGGTTTAACAGTGATAGTAAATTCAGCAACTTCGTACTATTAGGAATGCACTTGCAGCTAGCAAATGACTTTGTTATCTTATTTCAGATAAGATTTTTTAAGTGATGGTGAACTTACTACATGACAGGGTAATTCTGACACTTTCAAATAGGTAGGTAATATTTTTTCTCGAATATGTTGTAGCGTTAAACTCGTCTGCCCCAGATAAAAAAAGACATCTGTTGTACAAAAAAGGTATTTGTATCATTGATTCGTAGACAACCGTTAACAACACAATATCAATAGCTAAATATAAGTGCAAATGAAATTAACCACGCCGTTAAATATAAAATTCGACTACAACTTAACTCTAAACATTAACACTCTTGTTCAAAAATGAAACTTCTGTTTACAAAATTAAATATTGCGATATTCGTAAATTTGTGTCGTATATTTTTTATCAAAAATATTTGCTGTATACCAACTGATTTATGCAGATTGAACTAGGTGCCGTAATATGAAGACATATGACCTTTTAATACGAATTGTCATTACCATTATAAAAGTGAGAGAATCACATATGCATAAATGTGGTAATATCTTAAAATTTGACGAGTAATAAAATTTACCACGCAAAGGTAATGAGAAAGGCACTATTCATTGCGACATTAACATGGAGTTGAGGCTGCATCGACACTAAATGTCATTGGGAATGACGTCCGCTGGCAACTGACTCCCGGCACCATTGCATGTTTTATCTCTCGCATGACATATGGCGCAATAAAAATTATTTATTTTAAATCAGGAATAACTGCAAATAACGAAGCGTGCGTCCTTCGGGGACGTAATTGCGCGCGCCGACCGGCCGATCCCTGCGCAACAGCACTTTGATTTACTGCCTGACTTTTGAGCACACTAAATCATAATCTTTATAAAAGTTGAGAAAACTATTAGCTATTGTGTGCGAACTGCTGAGTGCTTTGTGTGGGCTCGTATCCACGATGATACATTTTTATTCGAAACCAATCCCTTTTCGTGATTTGCGTGGATAATCAGGAATGAGTTATTGTAAATGCAAGTCGAGATGTATTGGGAAAAAGTTTAATTCATCCCGTTTTGATGTCCATTAAGGGATCAGTTGTTGTTGTGAGTATATTTATGAGTCTGTGTATGAAGAGAGCGTATCAATTTCACCAAGTCATTTGTGGTTTACTAGAAAACTTCAGTGTAAGTTTGTCGAAGACTTTCTCCTTATTTTCCTTTTTTTCTTTTCACGTCTAGATCATGAATGATGCTTAGTAGCTATAACTAACTCTTTGGCAACGTCCTCAACATACACACATCAAAAAAAGTTTGAGATCACTTGCAAAAGCAATATTATGGAGTCTCTATGTGATTTATACAATGATTATATTACAATACATTAAAATAACACAAACTGAAAAACTATATAGCTTAACCTACTTACCTACATAAATAAATAATTTACAAAATAAATAATATATCACCCCGCGCCGCCATCAAGAATGGTGCCCAATAGGCTGGCAGCATTGCCGCGTTGGATGGCAAGGTTGATCCGTTGACCAAGACAGCTGCCAGAATTTTGATCACCAATCACTTCAGTGAGCCTCTTTGACAATCCCTTAAAAAGAGAACGAGCGCTTGGCCCCCATGGGCCCATAGTCTCAACACCAAACGGCACAAATATGTAGCTCTCATTGAGAGCTGAATATTTGCGCCGTTTGGAGCACTCGGCAGAGGCCGCCGCCGCGCCTGCAGCTAGGGAGGTACTTCAAAAATAATAATATTTAATATATATATATATAATATATTCAAAATTTAACTTAATCAAGAGAAAATGTTTACGTTATATTTTTTTTATTTCAAAATATACTTTCTGAAATTAAATAATAAAACTAATTTATTTTTTAGTATAAAAAAAAAATAATAGAACTTTGATAGAAATAAAAAGATAGTTTAACCAAACTTAAAAAATACATTTATTAATAAATTGTTGTTTATCTAATACAAAATAACTCCTCCTCTGGCTCGACCACATACGGAGATCCTCCTGGGCATGCTGAGGATCAAGTTACCCAGCATTTCTTGTGGTAACCTGTCCCATTCTTGAACATCAGCTTCCCTGAGCTGCGGCACTATCTGGGGTAGTGGCTGCCGGTTCCAACAGCTCGCTTATGAGCATCCCACGCGTGTTCTATTGGGTTTAAGTCAGGAGAGCCGGCAGGCCAGTCTAGCCTTGTGATTTCGTATTCTCGGAGAGCAGCCTTGACTCGTTCAGCTCGATGTGCGGGCGCATTATCGTCAACCAGTACAAATTGGTGCCCATGGTTTACTCGGAAAGGTCTGATGATTTCATCAATAGCGACTGTTTAGTATCTGTCTGCCGTCATGAAGCCTTGTTTAAGGGATTAAAGGCGTTCTAGCCCCAATCATTATACCACCCCAAAAGGACACTGATTTCCCTCCTTGCTGAACCGTTCCAGTGGCCGTTCTTTGACTTTCAGAGTCTCTCTCTCTCTGTTTGGAGAAGACTCCAAACACGGACACGTCGGTTATCTAGATGAGTGCTGATTCGCGATTCGTCAACAAAGAGGCAGTTTTGCCAAATGTTTTCCTCTTCGTCTTCCTCGTTTTGCCGGAGCCTAGCCCACTGTAATCTCCATCGCTGAGGTTCCCGTGAATTCAACGGTGCTCGCCAAGACCTCCGTGCTCGTAATAAAGCCTTGTGTAAGCAATTCCGAATGCTTTGAGTGCTAACTTCAAGTCCGGAGGCGGCCCGTATTTCTGCTTTTAATTTAGTGGCGTTTATTGTTTTGTCGCGGGCTACCAGCAACCTGATGTAGCGCTTCTGAGCAGCTGTAAAAACAGTCGGGCGACCGCTGTAGGATCGATTAGCTAAATTAACCATGCCGTGGTACCTCTGCAACGTGGTTACTACACAGGATTGGGATATGGCAACTCTGCGTGCTATTTCTCTCGTAGAATAGCCTGCTTCCCTCAAAGTTACAATTCTGGCTCGTAAAATATCTGATAATCCTTGTGGCATTTTTTAAATCACAACTTTCCGTGAAAAACTATTTTAAAATCGATAATATTGACAAGTCAGATTTCTGAATGAATGTCAGCTTGGATTGCATGTCTTTTTATATGGGATTGCATTATTTTAATGTTTTACGTTCTAATTCAAATTTTAAAATTTAGAATCTTATCAGAAAAAGAAATTTCAAAAAAGTCTTCTGTAACACAAAAAACAATCAATTTTTCAAAATGATCGCTTTTTTGATGTGTGTATAGCAGTGTGACAATGACAATTCCGTGCTTGACTCCCGGTCAAATGTGTCAAGTTGTGTCGTTGTCGTCTCAATTTTGGTTTGTTACCAAGTCAACCACAACTCCCAAAGCTATTTTGTTGTATGAGTGACGGGTTTACACTTAATTAAAATAAATGTATTTCGCAATAAATTTCTTAGATTTAAATGATATTAAAATTGAAAAGACACTTTTTAGTTATATTTTTTATTTTTAAGCATGTAGCTGCTCGATGTTTATAAATCTAAAGAAAATATTACTAGAAAAATATCCACGCGGATCAGACAGCAGACGGGACTCGAACCCGCACCCTTCGCTATCCGGCGCGAATGCACTGACCATTATGCTACCGCGGCCATGACGGCCGTGTCGAATTCTTTCCAGCCTTTCTAAAGCTGCAAGCCAGCGCCATCTCTTCGCATTGTAGGTAGCCCACAATGTCTTGCAGCATTGCAACGCTACATACCACCTATAATATAAAAAAACAAATAATAACAATGACTTCTAATAAAATATTTATTGTGTCCATGGGATCTCAATAACATTTTAAATAAATACTTTAAGAAATCATATACACCAATTTATATAACTGCTATCTATGCTATGTAAATAAGTGATTGTATACTACAATTGCCATTAATCATTCTTGTCCATGGAGATGTAGCGTTAAGCGATCATCAATTATTGTGAACAAATATTTATGGCGGACATCAATTTATTGCAATTTATAAAATCAAAATTCAATTCATATAAATACTTAAGATAAAAGAACGGTTTTTTGTTAATGGATCAGATAACCTGAAGTTCTTCAGTAAGAAAATATGCTCGTCACCTAAAAGCAAACTTATGCTGTCATTCTTTATAATATTTATATTTATAAGGCATAGTTTATTACCCCATCTGATGTCAAGTGTAAGTGAAATTTAGTCACGACGATAGCTGAAGCTGGTCATCTGTAGGGTAGACCGTCAGGGCTGTACACCTGATATGAGTATAAAAAAACGACGGGTTGCACTCCGGGAGTGCCAGGGAGGCAGAAGTGAAAACTTGAATATTAATTAACGTTGTGCATTTTTGATATTTTGGAATGGTTAGGGAATAATTTTGCACGAATTGCTTTAATTATCAGTATAAAAGTACTATCATGTATGTGGTAGAAAACAATATTTATTAATTGCGCTATCGTACACAAACATGACAATTTATATTACATTAAAATAGTTTATCTTTCAGAAAAATCAACTTACATGAATCACATTTAAGCGCACCTAGCGACATCTTTTGTAAAAAAACTGCATTTTCTTCGCAATCAAGCTGCCACGTGGACGTCCTAGATAGAAACTTATTATTATAATATGATAAAATAAAATATTACTATATTTCGTCCAATATATTGAAAGTCAACAGCCTTTCCAATTTTATTGTGTGTCATGATGCGATCAGCCCACGTGCTGAACCTGACGCGAGTTTAACATTTTTACCCATACAAAAAAAAGTGTGCAACGCCGCTAAAGAAGTTTTCACTTCAAAAATTTCTCTTTTTATTGGAGCAACTTCCGTTCTTTTGACCCAGTCGGAGGGTGGCTCCTACATGCTCCGAAAGATGGTACGTTAAGTCGCTCCATCTTTATCTGTAAAGATAACTTTAGTTGTTAGCATAGAACCACATTTTTTTGTGGAAAAGGCTTGACGCCTTCTTTCGCACCTATATGTGAGGACTCCTCCCTACCCAGTAAAAAATATAAAATACTCTTGCACCGATCGGCCGGCACCCACTCTGAGGACCGAGGTCCCGAAAGTGCGTGTCGAGAATGCGGGTAGTGCCACGGGAAGCACAGCACTCAGACTGGCCACCCGTGCCTATTCCCAAGCAGAGCGCTTTAACTGTGCGGACACTAGAAAGCTAATTAAAGTGATAATACATTATCAATACAGAATCGTCAAATATCTAAACCATATGTAAATTTTTAATACTTTATCCTCGATTGTGCTCAAAGTGATAAAATCCCTAACTCAAATAATAGTTAGCATTCAACACTTCATTGAATCCTTAAATGTTAATTTATATCTCGCCACTATCTCTTCCATTCAAAAAGCTCAAACTAACCGAATGACCGAATTACAATAAAATAAAAGTCCCAATAAAACTCCGGCGTATTTTATTATCAATAATTTACAACATCGCGCCGTTGAATGTAAAATTGAAATTAAAAACAAACCATTAAACGATTTTATACGAGAATCCCTAACAAGGACGCTTCCCTTAACTGGATCGGGAGCACACCTGGGTACTCGAAATTTGCCCTAAAAGGTCCCAAACGACGGTGAGTTTTACCGGTGTAACGTCATATGTACACAATAAGTGTGAGGCAAAATAAATTCAATACATTTTATTTGAAGATTGAATTTCGGCTGATAAATCAATCTCGCGTTCGTAGCTATTGGACTTAAGTCGTTCCGGAAGCAAGGAGTGTCGAGATGGTAGATTTTAAAAATGGAACGTTTGATTTGCATTTGAATAAGAGCCCCCGGCGACCCAGGTGCGCGCAGTACAGTCGCGGCGGGAAGTTTCAGTATATTTTAAATGAAATTACTGACCAGTAAAAATTATTATGCAATTAAGGATGACACATTGTTTATGGTAACGGTGCGAGAGATCATTTCAACACGTTTGTGAGTAATCAAGGAACAAGGTACGTAACTAATTAAAAAATGGATGCGTGTAACTTATGCACGCGCGTGAGAAGTTATACTTCTTTAGCATCATTAAAATATTTTTTAATTGCATGCAAATAATTAATAATTACAATAAAATAATAAGAGGACTGGAAAAGGATAGTTAACACAGTCAATTAAGTTTAGTTTTAATTTGAAAAATTAAATAAATATTCAAAACTGAATTTAAGTTATTAGTCCATATGTAATTAGCACTTGTAAGTAACTATAACACGTTGTGTTCTTGACCTACACAAGTGCTTGTAACAGCCTAGACTGAATAAATGTCATTTCATTTCATTTCATTTCATTTTATCTCATTTCATCTCATTTCATCTCATTTCATCTCATTTCATCTCATTTCATCTCATTTCATCTCATTTCATCTCATTTCATCTCATTTCATCTCATTTCATCTCATTTCATCTCATTTCATCTCATTTCATCTCATTTCATCTCATTTCATCTCATTTCATCTCATTTCATCTCATTTCATCTCATTTCATCTCATTTCATCTCATTTCATCTCATTTCATCTCATTTCATCTCATTTCATCTCATTTCATCTCATTTCATCTCATTTCATCTCATTTCATCTCATTTCATCTCATTTCATCTCATTTCATCTCATTTCATCTCATTTCATCTCATTTCATCTCATTTCATCTCATTTCATCTCATTTCATCTCATTTCATTTCATTTCATTTCATTTCAATGTCCCGTTCAAATCTGCCCTGTTTGCTTTGTTCAAATCTGCCCCACGGTCACTTGGAAAATAAAATATTACAAGTAACGCGCCCGCGGCCAACTTCATTATGTTAAAATTTTGTGTTACAGTGATGAAAATTTCACTCTCATAATTTTTTCATAACGCGGCTAAAGAAGTATAACTTCAAAAATATTAATTTTACTATGCGCTAATATATTCATAAATGTGGATCAGTAACGATTTTAGTTGAGGATGCATACATTTTTCTACGACAAATATTGACGAAGTTATGGCCAAAATACTACACGAATTTTTTGCTGGCCGCGTGGTGACTGTGACATCACAGACCTCGAGCGCACGGGTGCGAGCGTGCGTAGAGACTACTAAAGTTCGACCCGATTGAATCAGAATCGAGCTTTGCGACGCCACACCGGTCAGTAAATATTGGCTACCATAAAATTACTTTATAAAAATTGTTTTAAATTTTCATAGTCACTTAAATTATAGTTATAAGGGGGATTTGTAAGTAAACTTGTTTTTGTAAGTAAACGAAGTAACTCCGTGTTCATGGCGCTCGCAACAGTGCTCAAATATCGGGTACCCACAAAAAACAAGGGGCTACCATGTACCTAACATAGTTGCAATCCCGTTAATGACTTCAATAGAAAATATTATAACACCAGATTTTTAACAATTAAATTAAATGCAAATAAGTGTTATCGATGAATGTACCAACATTAGTTCAGGAGCTGCGTGATTTCTACGCTCACAATATGCGCAAGGGCACAACACGTGTTATATCACTCACTTACCTACGCACTACTCGGCTGTTACCAGTCAGTATTCTTTGTCCTTTCTATGTATTTCTAACATCTTAATAATATCTCAATCAATAGAATTATTGTAATGTTACTTAAGTTTTCCAGTTACAAGTGTGGGGGAAAAACGGTAGCGGACGTAAGTGAAATCAGGGATTAATGTAAATAAATAAAATTCACAAAAAATCAGTAAATGATGTATAAGAACATAATAACAGTATTTTACAGGGAGTGACAAGTAGAAAACAAAGTAAAACTATCAAAAAGTATTACTATTTATAAGTAATGTACATAAGGAGGGTTGTTCGCCACAACCAAAATTATAAATACTAAAAATAAATAAAAGAGCGAGCCTTACAGTAGTCGCGTATGATGTGTTACATTTGAAACCTCACCTTATATTAGTAAAAAAGAAATAAAACCTACTACAAAAGGAATAAAGCCATTTCAACATTATGTTCTAAAATCAAATCAAATAGCGCGCGCTTTCGCGACTTCCTGTTACACATTTCACGAAATCACTCCCGCAAATTGTAACCTCAGCACCAGCTTCTCCTTCTGGATCGCATCATTGTTGTTTTATCGCATCATAATTGTCGACGACCAAGACCTTTCCGATAGGCTTGATCCTTTGAATTTGCGTAGATATGTAGCTCCGCTCTGCATCTTCTATCGCATTTATCACGGGAAATGTTCTGAGGAATTGTTCGGATTAATGCTAGCTGCTGCTTTTCGCTATACAAATAAATCGCGACAAAAATTTCATGCCTACCATCTTGATGCGTGGCTTTCCACAAATTGCGATTTTGTTGAAATTTTTTACCACGTACGACAGAACTGTGGAATACATTGTCACCAGCAATCTCTTCGAACCAATATGACTTGAAAACCTTAAAAAAAACTCTTTCCTTAAAGGTCGGCATCGCATTTGTGATACTTCTGGTGTTGGAGATGTCTATAGGCGACTGTGATCACTTACCATCAAGTGAGCCATCAGCTCGTATGCCCCATATAATATAAAAAAAGAATACAGTGGCTGACTTAACATGGAATTATTCATCAAAACGCACTAACAGTAGTAAATTTTGTCATCTGGCATGAGCTCGACTGTACCCACACCATCAACACTGAAAACAAAAACAATACGAGTACAAAAAATATGTTTTCCGTTCATTGATCCGACTAAAAATCAAATCTGAGGTTTCGGAAACGATGAATTAGGTATTGGATAATAACTATGGCTATAGGTAGGTATTAGGTAAATACAAAATAACAGATTTGATTACGAATTCAATAATAATCAGTTATAGAATTGTTAATCTTCAAATCTAAAGTTGTGACGTGCCTTTCTGCCCGTCTGTCTACCACAAAAAGCCGCAGACTTACATGTTTTTTATTAATATATAAAATTCCCGTGCACGCATCGAGTGCTTGGGAACGTAATAAGAGAAACGAGTCCACTACACATAATATTTTTATCTGTCGAGTGGGGCGTTTGAGGCAACGGAGTCGCTCTGTTCGGTCTTCATTGTTTGAGTTTTTATTATAGCTGCGGACAAAAGAAGCGTAAACGGTAGCAGCGTTATCGGTACCTCTGATCAACCTGGTACTTTTTTTTAATTACTCTTTTTTTCTTAAAAGGCGCATGTGTTCATGCTTACGCCATATGATATTTAGCTGGTTCGTGATGAGTATCGAGTGACAAGATCGTTTTTTTAACTCCATGAGAAAACATGAAATCAGCCAAGATTGGAGTAAAATATTTAATATTTTGGCGCTAGTTGACTGATGGTTGCTTTTTCTTAGTAGGCCCTGCAAATTACTCGAAAGAAAATACTTATTTCGATAAAAAGTAATTTGTGTGTGTGTTTAGCTAATACTAAATTTACACAGTTATTACTGTTTGAAATATACAGTAATCTTAATCTCACTCATTGAAAGTTTAAGTGATATATCAAAATTTTCACGGGAATACGGGAAATGAACATTGGAAACATTTAAAACTTTGGAAATGTATGACTCGGTACTTTTCTTTCCAATATTTTCGGTAATAGAACACCCCAGATCACATCAGCCACTGATTTTGTCTGCTTATCATAGCAGGTCTCCTACGATTTAAATCTTTGTCCTATACTGTGTGTCCTCTTAGTAATTTTGGATTAAAATACTACTGAATAGATTTTTTCCCCCGATATACTTCTTTTACGTTTCTTTTTTATCTGGGCGTACTTTTAGTTTTGTTTACATCAAAATTTTTTAGCTCGATGGCGTAAGTGGTCAGCGCGTTCGGCTGCGATCGTTGAAGTTAAGCAACTTCCGCAGTGGTCGGTCATTGGATGGGTGATCAAAAATTTACTATCTCGAGCTCCTCCGTGCTTCGAAAAGCACGTTAAGCCGTTGGTCCCGGCTGCATCTGCACCCACCAATTTGCACTGGGCCCGCGTAGTGGGTCATGGCCCAATCTCCCTATTCCATCCATAGGGAAGGCCTTTGACCCAGCAGTGGGGACTTTAATAGGCTGATGATGATGATGCGAGCAGTAATATTGGGTCATACCATAGTATATTTTTGTGTTGTCGTTGGGCTAATACACGTATGTTGAATATGTAGCTCAGGTTCGGTCGAGATCAGTACCCCAAGTAATCGTATCGCCATCGTCAAATTTTCTATGGAAGAAGCCAGTTTGTTCTAACGTCCGGCAATGCTTAGTTCTCATAGAATCTTTGACGATACGATACGATTAAAGATCTGTCAGAGTACATGCTTGGGGTACAGTTTGGTGAATCGAAGTCCTCACCTGTAAATCCAAACAATGTGGCAATTTCAAGTTAATGGCATGATTTATTTCACCACGCGCTATTTGAATTCTGCTGCTGGGTTTACACTTGAATTATTCATCATAATAATAGTATAACTTACACAAAGAACTGTCGATAATCAAAAAGGGCCGAAAAGTTTTCATTATAATTATTCTTAAAAGCATTAAATACAGAATCCCGATAAAATATTTAGGGCCTATGATTTCCTTGCAGATATCTGACCTGTGTGATGAATAAAAAAAATGTCTCATTCCCTTGTCAAAAAGTGCCACAGAGCACAGAATACACAAACGGTACCCACGAAATACCTAACAACCGCTCGTCGCTCGGCGACTTGTTACCGGCGCGCACCAACCGTGAACGCTCAACTATTGACCTCGTTAGTTCGTACAAAACAGCGGTGCGCGTGTAAAACAACCGTGCCACTCCACGTTCGCCTTTTCCTCTCGAAAATAACTCATCTCGGCTTTTCACGAGGTGTCATTAATTCAGACGGCTTTGTGCGGAACCCGCGCCCGCCCACCGCCGCCGATGTCGCGCCGCGCAGCGCCCGCTCCGCTCGACGCTCCGTACGCTAATGAGCGCTTGAGTTGTTTTTTAAGTCATTAACAGCTGTGGTTATTATTGGTAGAATACTGATTTCTCATTTATTTAACACCTACCTGTTCACTTAAGAATGGAAAATTTTAAAGAATATTGCATTGGAATCTATAACTTGAGTTGTCCGCAAAATTTTAATTTGAAATCGATTTTTTGCGGTCCATCCAAGGGACCGACGGCGGGGGGAGGGGTCAAGGTTACCTAAAAAACAAAAAATCCTGAATTTCATATCACATAAATTTTTGAAAATTTTCTGTTTTTTTTATTACATGTTAAGACATCGTAAACTATTAAACACTCTGAATTCGGACACAGTCGCTAATTAATGGATTTTATTAAGGTAAGTATGTATGTATGCATTAAACATTGTTTATATATATATATATATATATACGTTTTTCATAATAAATCTTATGACTGTTTTAATGAACAATTTATGTTAATAACACATTGAAAATGAAAGGACAATTATAAATAAGGTTTACAGAAAATTCTAATTCAAAAAGAATGATCAATGTAATTTTTAGGTATTGCAATTCCTTAAAAAATACTGGAAATATTTAGCCATTTTGTTGTTATCTTAAATCTTGCAACAACGAGCAATTATCTTTTTGTTTTAATCTAAGGTGGACACTAATAATTTTTGATTTACTCCAAGAGCGGTCGACCTCCGCTCTTTTAATTACTAGCGGGTGGCGTAGGGCGGGCGGCCCAAGAAAATATTTAACCACGCGTCCGTACCAGCCCTCCCTAATTACTAATGAGCTTATACTTATATAGGTACCTATATACGCCTGGAGACTCAGTAAAAACATTTTATTTTTCAGGAAATGTTATGTATGTATATACATATAAGCCACTTAATAAAGGTAGTATTAGGCAGACTTTTCACAGGGGATAATTTTCATGTAATATATTTTAGCTCAAGAAGTTTTATTTGTTATTTTGTGATGACATATTGATTTTTCTTTCTTTCGTTTGCTAAGAGAAACTATATGAGAAGTATTTACCTAAGTTATGTATGTGTATAATTAATTTAGTTTTACATACATAAAAGGTCATTCAAGACTCTGGCAACAACAACACAGATTGTATATACCACGCCATGTCCGACCATATCTTATCAATATCCATACCTATCATTAACAAAAACATCTCTTAAATCGAAATTTCATTATCTAAATTATTAATAAAAATCACACACCTGCGTCACATTTCTACTGTTGAGTGTAAATCAAATTACATTATTTTATTTCGAAACATGGTGTTTATGATTCAATTCAAGTCACGCGTCCTAAAATTACAAAGCGCGCAATATTTCGTTTCATCAAGAACCGGGCGGGCGGCGGGAGCAAGGCGTGCTTATATAGAAATAAGAGGGAATTCTCGGGCAAATTACAGAGTTGCAATGAGAGTGGACCCTGGGACCGCGATAACGGGCCTCATATTGTTGTGGAATTATTTTTTCATCTCGCCCGGGAGATGTTCCGCGCTCCCCTCGCGCCAGCTTCCTGTACTTAGGTATACTTGCCTCGACATGCTTTAGGTATGCTGGGATAACGAATATTTTGGATTTTTTATTTTATTTTCACAAGTGCGTTTTACACGTTCTGTAACCAAACAGAATTAGACGATTAAATAATCTGAAAGTTTGAGATTTGTACTAACGATCGAGTATGTAATTGATTAGCTGGAATTTGAATGGTTAGCTTCTGCTTCTCATGACCTCTTCTCTAAATGTATGCTGCAAATATTTTGAGTAAAAAATAATGTAAATGCATGAAGTCGTAACTAGCTAAATCTCCAACCGCTACCGCTGCTATTCAATTCATATTAATTTCACAGCAATTATTAAATACGAGCAATTCGATAATTAATTGGTGCAAAAAGAGCCGGGGATCCGCAATGGAATCGCTACGGAATCGCAGCGGGATCGCAGTAAATCAAGTTCGCACAATGCCGGCAGGTGGCGGCGGCGTCGCGCGATAATGCCCGCGTTTAATTACGCGGAATAATTAGTGAACGGAATATTTTCCGGGCCCTAACTATCTCCGTCGTCTTCCGGCGATAACTAGGCGGTAATTGCGGATTAACCTCGCATTCAGAATTTAATAGGTGCTCGAAGTCTCACTCGCTAGTTGAACCCCAATCATGCCATTCGCATTAATTGTTCCCGGAAAACAAGCCGCGTCTCACCGCGTTAATGTGTGGTTATTTGCTCATAATCGCCTACCTGTGCAAGTAAATGAGGCTGGATATTGAAAATTTGAAATGGCTTATACAGTTTAATAAGTATTTTTTTACAAGAAAACCTTGGTCTATGCAATGTACACTCGGTACACGGTAATACCTAAGGGTTATTACGTGCTAATTTAACTCCAAATTAAATTAAATTTAGGCCGAATTCGTAGATATAATTTTATGTTGTTTGAGATATTGCTTTTATTACTTTCATAGTGAAAAGAATGAACCAGATATAATCAGCAACCACTTTCAAATGCCTTAGAGCATTCGTTTTGGTTTTAGATCCAAAACGAAACTAGGCATGCATTAAAATCGTTAGCCATTTCCATGGTCTCTTGTTGGACAATGTGTAAAATATGTATTGCACACAATTTACCCCAAAAGGAAATATATTTCTGAGATATAAATATAAACGCATGCTAAACCATATTTCTCATTCTCTTAATCGCGCTTTACTATTTTCGACCCTTTTCAGGCATAAATTCCAAAAAAGCTGCACCGTCCATAACCGTCCCAGCGGTTGTTCCAGCGGCAGGATCCACGCGATATTGCATATGTCCTGACACGTGCTGCCGACGTAATTTGCGCTTTATGGTACGTGAATAATTCGTGATAATCCGCGCGCTACTGACCGCCCCCGGCCGTCGCCACGGCGACCTTTGAACTCGCAGTCGGATCGGAGGAGGCAGAAAATAAAATAAGCGCATTCGCTCTCCTCACCTGTGACAATCCTGTAGTTATTGCGACCCCCGGGGGTAGCTAGTTGAGCGTGAACTTTTGATATCGGCGCGAAATATTAATTTCTCGGCGCCAATAAACATCGGAGCGTACGTAATATTGGCAAATTAAGCTGAGTGCCTTTAATATTTCTTTGGCGAATTTTAATGAGAATGAAATATCATTCGCTCAACGAACTTTTGGAACAGATTACCATTCTTGAGGATTGTGAGGAGTTTAATTAAAAATTAATCATGTGTATTTTTGTGTTAAATGAAGTAGGCATTTTTGCCTTCGAATGAAGATGTAAATAATGCTAAGTAACTTTAAAAACACTTTGGATTCCTGAATTAGTTTTAGGCTAAAGAAAGTCAAAGGTGAATCTCCTGCGACTGAACGTCAAAAGTTGCTAGCACTTTAATTTGAGGCAGTGACTGAGATGCAATTACCAATATTACTTAGCGTTCGCATTGACCAAGCACGCCAGATGGCGCAAGGGGGTCGTTTAAAAATCACTGCACATTGTTCCGAGCGCAACTAATTGTAGGGAAAGCGGGGTTCGATGGACTCCCGGACTAAATCATTTTCTAATAGGGGTGCAACTAGGCCCTTGATTAATTCTTATTTTGGCAAAAATGTCCGCAAAGTAATTACTTACTGTGGAAGCGTAAATTGAATGCGCCTTCATATAAGTACAGCTATCAAATATCATCAATGATGTTAATGTATTATGGTACCGAGACTTAGTCAAAATATTAATTTATTTAAATGTAAAGAAAATACGATCGACCTGTCAAAAGCTAAAAAAATAAAAATCTAAATATTAATTTAGGTTTCTTATTTTAATACATTGATTTTCTTTGTTTCAGATTATATAAAATGTTGGATGTGTTGGAGGTACGTACCCACCAGTCTATCTATGGCCTTTCTGACCGGTCGGTGCGGGCATGTTTCGTTTTCGTTCCGAATCGGTACAGATTTTTGACCGAGCGGATACACAGAATCATGTCCTTTCGATTCCGTCAGCCTAGGCACATCTTAGAGTACCCAGACGACGAAATCACCCGCGCCAATGCACCTCCGATTCCTCCCACACAGGCCACCAACTCTACACAGTTAGCAAACGTGCACACTGGCTTAGTATTAGGCAGACACCGCATCCGTAGGATAAGAGTGCGAAGACCCGGTCTACACACGACACGCTATACCAGGTACAGGTACGTACCTGGGCGTTTTCCCCCGTCCCCTCACGACAACGGCTAACTAGAGTCGAGGTCCAGGCGGTGATGCAGTAAAGGTCATCTGCGACCAACAGCATACACATTAAGAAAAACTCTTTGCCGTCCAAATAACTCGTACTCAGGCGTGCGAATTTTCTTTGACGCGCGACGAAAAACCGATAAATAATATGTATGTATGTTAGTCAACAAACAATTAAAATCAAAACAGTTGTCGTGTCGTCAGCAAACTTATAATGAGGTCGCGTGTACTCATTTTAACATCAGGTAAAGTAACCCAATGCGGCATTGTTGACCGTGGCCAACAATACCAGCCAATTGAATCAATGTCCTATTTCCTGAGAATCAAATCAATTTCCTTTTCACAAGTGTAGGTACATTGGTTGTTCGTTTTTCAATAAATTTTTGGTCTAGACGTGCTTTAATTCATCAATTGGATTTGTATTGAAGGTTCTTTTATCAGTAATTTAATTAAGCTTAATCGTTGTTTCCTGTTTACATAATAGGTTTTCCACAATAAATTTATTTAACAAAGCACTTGATTTGTAAATTGCGTGTGTTTTTTAGTCACACACTTTGTAATATACAAACATAAAACATAATAAATTGTAAACAGATGGTTGTGTGATTTAAATTAGTCTGTGCAAAGTTTGAGAAACAAATAAATATTGATTAGCCATGGAGTTTGTTAACGTAATGTTTTGATTTCTTTGCGCATTTGTCGGTTATAAAATTAGTAAATCCATGTAATATAACTAGGAAAGGTGTTTTTCTATTTATCACATTTATCGGTTAGAATAGACAGAAAAATATTTCTAATGCATATTTTAAAATTTATTTTCTAAATAAGTGCAATATATGTATATACATGAATGGTAGCAATCTAGCCTTAGTGGCTATTTGCCGCTTGCTTCTGTACGGTGCGATCCAAATGCTTTTTTAGTCAACAATCTTTATCACTTCCTGGAGCAAGGACCGTGGGTAGTGTGCATGGATATAGAGAATATAATTAGAATAGTTAAAGAATAAATTGTTGTTGTAGTCCTAATATTTAAATAACCTTGGTTTGGAGCGAAGAGCCAAGATACACCTTCAACAAGTTAGAAGTGTTAAGTCCTTTTCATCGAATTATGTAATTACAAATATCATTTGTGTGATGCGAACAAAATACTGCGTAAATTTTATTAAAAAATCTTTCTTAACTGTAGTAAAAAGCACAATTGTGTCAGTATCCCTAGCATGAACCAATATCGAATTCGAATAATTTGCTAGAGCGAAATTTCAATGTCAAATTTTGTATTGAACTTCGAACAGCAGCGCCACAACGGACGTAACGAGATCTAAAAATCAGTACATATTTGACGTATATCTGAATCGAATTCGACTATTAGAATTCATTAGAATTCGATAATGGTTCGTGCTAAGGGTAATTCCGAATGTATTTTATTAAATGAATGTTGTACATGAAAACATTAAAAAAAATATGTCTCATTTATATTTGTATGTTTAGAAAAGGTTAGTTTTGTGTGTTTGACCTAAGCATTAACAATTTAACAATTACATGTTTAACAACTTTGCTTTAAAGAATCTTAAGACATCCCCTCTTGATTTTTATATCCGTGTCGCTTCTAGTGATTTTTTTGGTTGCTGTGCTTGAACCAATGGGCAGCGTTGCAGAATGCAGTGGACCACTTTTATGGCCGGACGCCGTAAAATAAATGTCGTGGTCTATCGCTGGCCTCGCCTAATGACATCCTATATTATTACATGCAGGCTCTAAGCCGGCGGCACGTGTGGATTCACCTTTACACATTTATGGTGACGTATGATACAGGAAAACCAAGAATTACCCGATGGAAATCTTTAACCCTAAACTAAAAAGGTGTTTACATAAAACTATTTAAATTACAAGAATTTAAAACTACTTAATGTCTAAAAACTTAAAAATAGAATTATGTTAAAACTTACCTCCTCAAATAAATAAAAAAATACAAAATAAATAATATATAATACACCCCCAGTGCCACCGTCAGGAATGGTGCCCAATAGGCATTTCCTCGTTGGATAGCAAGGCTGATCCGTTGACCAAGGTAGCTGCCAGCGTTTTGATCACCAGTCACTTTTGTGAGTTTCTTAGATAATTCCTTAAAAAAAACGAGCACTTGGACCTCATGTTCCCATAGTCTCAACACCAAACGGCACAAATATAGCTCTCTTTGAGAGCTGAATAATTGCGCCTAGTGATGTGCCGAGTCGGTTATTTTTGGTATTCGGGTATTTTAGTACTCGTTAAAAAAAGATTCGAATTAGGACTCCAGTCGGAAGACTCGGACAGGTATTCGAGTACTAGCACGAGTATTCGAATACTTTTCAGGTCTCGAGTATTTTTTGAATCGGACCTTGTAATTTGCTTCATCATCATCATCAAAAATCATATTTTATGAATGATAGGAAAATATGTTAATAATAATACATTAAATGTATAATCAGTCATTTATTAATATTATATCATCATATTAATAAGCTCCCGGTCTATATTCTTCGAGTTGATCTGAATAGCACTTTTTGACAATAAAGGCATCTGTAATTGTCTTTTACGACTTACTTTTCGCTGATACTTGGTCAATGTCATTTGATTGCCGTGCAGATGACAATTCTAATGAGTCTAATGACTCCAAGTCCAAATCAGAACTCTCATCGAAGCTTTCGTTTTCATTTTGCTTACTTTTTGATGTGTGACATCATTCCTCTCGCTTTCCTGCAGTTTGTGGGAGTGATTTCGTGAAATGGGACGGAAATGTGTAACAGGAAGTCGCGAAAGCGCGCGCTATTTGATTGGATTTTAGAACATAATGTTCAAATGGCTTATTCTTTTTCAAGTAGGTTTTATTTCTTTTTTTACTAATATAAGGTGAGATTTCAAATGTTACACATCATACGCGACTACTGTAAGGCTCGCTCGTTTTTTTTTCTATTATCGCTGTATAAATCAAGGGATGTATTTTTTCAAATGTTTTAATAAAGCGGTGTTTCCAAAATTGACAAATGTTTTACACTCTCTGCACTCCACCTTTTTATTTGTTAAAATATTATAAAAAATCCGTACTTCGGATTTTTTCTTCGGAGCCATCTTATCACAAAGTCACTAGTTAAAAAACTTTACACAAATTCTACAGTTAAACTGGTAACTGAGAGTTCGACTAATTAAAATAGATAATTACTTATAAGAAACAAATATGTAATTAAACTTTTCTTAACATCTCATTTAACTGATCGGCCGAGTAGGAAACATAAACACGTTCAAACCTGCACCGAGTTATCAACTCTTCACGTTACTAACTTCACTGTACGAGTACAACGACTGAGTATTCGAATACCGTTAGTACTCGAAACCTGTATTCGAGCACTGTGGATCCGAATACAGTATTGCGAGTACTCGAGTACGTGAGCATCTGCTAGGTATTCGAGTCAGCCTGACTCGGCACATCTCTAATTTGCGCCACTTGAGTCACTCAGCAGAGGCCACCGCCGCATCTGCAGCAAGAGAGGTACTAACTGTATGGATTTTTTTTTATTTATTTATCTAATAAATAATACAGTTTTTATTTTAATAGCTTAACGCCTTAAAACTAAAAGGTTTGACTAGGCGTTGCACATTCGTCTTTAGACATATACTTATATTATTTATAATGTAAAATATTTTAAAATATACTTAAAGATAATATAAAAGGTACCTGCAGAAACGGATCTTTATATAATCGGATTGGAATACCAGGTATTGGTCAAACTCTTTCAAACGGAGAAATAATGTCATTGCCCATTGAAAACTGAATAAGTACATTATATTGTGAATAAAATTTGTGGAAAATACAATGATTTTAATTATTAACTGATCATAATGGAATCTAATTAAATTATTAATCCTTTTAATTATTCGAAAAAGCTTTATTTTTTTAGTTTGTACCATATACTACTTGATCTGGATCATATTTAAAATGCTATATGTCCTTAACTATTATTCGGGATAAGTAAAATATCAACATACATTGTTCAAAATAATGAGTTGAAAAAAGTAAGTTTACGTATTTTTATAAGAAACAAATAAGCTTTTAAGTAAGTAAGAAAATTTGATATAATATCTTTTATTATCCACGACGTAACGGAGTAGCTATGCTACACGCGTTTAGTTCGGGTTTTATGTTGTCACGCTTAAAATACTTACACCGTGCATACACAGCTTCGGCGGAGGTTATCAGAAGCACAAGACACAAACAAACAGGCTCCGCAGTTATTTACCGTCCGTCGGCCGGCCGGCGATATATTGCTGATATCCGGCCGCGCGGCTGGTAATACGGTTCCGTTCGGACGGCGACCGGCGGCGGCACCTCCCCCTATGCGTTACGCGTAACGCATCCGCTATAAAATTACTTGCCACCTAAGACGGGGACTGGAAAAACTAACTCATATGACCTTGGGTTAATCTTGGCAAGGCCCGTATTATAGAAAGATTCTCGTTGATTGAGCTAGTCTTGAGCAAAGTTACAAAAGGTTGTCGCTATACATAGCACATAGCGATATCCCTTTCTAACTGTACTCAAGTAAAGATCAACACTTAGTTGTCATTCTGTAATACGGGCCTTAGACTATCAAGTCTTAGTTGAATATAAGGAGTAAAATCAGTTTGGGATATTTTTCACGTTGTTCATATTGGGAACTCCCAAAAGTCTTCAATCAAAACTTTATCGCACATAATTTATAATTTTTACGAAGTTACAGAAAATAAAAATAAAACGTTACAAACTACAAATAAACGGAACATATTAATTATTCTACTGCAAATATTAATGCAGAATTTTAGATTTGTTTTCGTTTGAATAAAAATACATTGTTAGTCTTCTAAATTAAATACTTCTTCATCTCATATCTAGGCATTCCATCAATATACAAAATAAATACCTAAAAACAGCAAAAAATAAATAAAAAAATGGGTGCGTGTACTTATGTAGGCGCGTGAGAAGTTATCCTTCTTTCGCATCGTTTAAAATTAGTTTTTAATTGCATGCAGATAATTAATTACAATAAATTAATAAAAAGTCTGGAAAAGGACACAGTCAATAAATTTCAGTTTTAATTTGAAAAAATAAATAAATAATCAAAATATTCAATTAAAATCGCTACTGAATATAATTTATTAGAACATAATTATGTGATTTGCACTTGTATGAAACTCAAACACGTATTCCGAATATACAAACTAGAAACATGTGGATAAATATTATAAATATGAATACCTATAACTGTTACTTTATTACAAAAAATAAAGATGTGGTTTTTGGTTCTACTACGCCAATGGTCAAGAGATGGCGCTGTAGTCTCCTGAATCGCGCTTTGGTTCCGTTGTTCCAGATTAATAAATACTTTTGATATTATAAATATGAATATCTATAACTGTTACTTTATTACAAAAAATAAAGATGTGGTTTTTGGTTCTACTACACCTATGGTCAAGAGATGGCGCTGTAGCCTCCTGAATCGCGCTTTGGTTCCGTTTTTCCAGATTAATAAATACTTTTGATAGGCCTTCACAATGCAGTCGTTAGCACCCACTAAATAGAGATTCTATTTCTATTTTGTTGGTAGATTTTCTTAATGTGCGGTAAACACCAACTTCATGCTGTTAAAATTTTGTGTTACAGTGATGCGCGCGCATCTTAAAATTTCACTCTCATCATTTTTTCATAACGCGCCTAAAGAAGTATAACTTCAATAAATAACAACCTTCTTTTATGTAATAAAACCCACCCAGGTATTAAAAAAATAACAAAGTCTTGTAAACAATAAATAATTCTTAAACTTTAGAGTATCAAGACTGCACAGGCACAGTACAGTCCATGGAAACATTAAGGAGGAATATTGCGGTAAAATTACGTATGTACATATTTCAGGGCCAATGAATGTCCAGTGTCATTTTTCACCGCGCACATTAGGACCCGGACGACGGAACCCTAAATAAATACGTTCCACGGTTAATCGACGATGAAGTCAAGGGGCCATTACGATCATTTGCGGACTTGAGGAAAAACAAAGCAGAAAATATGAGATTTGCTCCGCAATCTGTAAGCATTATGCTTGCGTATAATCTGCTACCTAACTGAATATGAAACTTTAGCGGGAAATACTAGTTTTTTTTTAATGTTTGTGCATATTGGGTGTTCAAATGTAAATTCAATGTTTGACTATATTTTCCTACATTTACAGTTTTTTTAACTGCCTTGCCATATTGTTTTTATTCTGATACAGAGTATCGGACAAATTTCTGTAAATACTTTTTTGTTTTTCTATTTCCTAATTTTGGATTAAAAAACGAATCTACATTTACTATCGAGTTAGGTTCTTTTGCCGGTTAAAAACATTGCTCTGAAATAAAAAAAAAAATCCTAAAACGATGCTGATTGGATAATCTCTGGATCTTCATCAGGTCTAATACATTAAAGCTGTTAGTACCATTAGAACTTATGTCACTCGCATTAGAGGTACGCTTGCGCAGATACGTCTTAGCGTAGGTGTAATAGAGTATTACTTCGCAGACTGCAGACAATTCGGCTACATTTCTAGAATTGGGTGCTTTAACTTGGAAAATGTAGCTTGTCAGTGATATTTAATAACGTTTAGTGTAGTCGGCTGGGTCGGTGTCACGCGGTGCCTGGGCCGTGACTCGCCTCACCTCGCAATTTCCGCCCACGATTAATCATTTCTTCGGTCGGTACCTACCTTCTTTTCCATTACTCTTTAAGTTTACATTTTCATTAGCCGGCCTGTCTGTTTGCGCTAAAAGCTTTTCAAATCCGCTGACGTTCCGTTCTCATTATTTGGCGATTACTGAAATAAATTAAATAGGTTCTCATTCTTTTAAGCTACACGTGCGGGTGAACGAACTCTTTGAAAACAATTTTCAATCGCGTCTGTCTATTACAAGGAGCTATTTACATTGTTGATGCGTGGCCCCGTCTGTAACATTTCATTGATTAAGGAATTCACTTGTTCAAATTGTCAGATTATTATATCCTAACAATGTAATCTTCTATAAAAACTATTGGACACGTATTCTACTTTTTCACATAATTGAAATTTGCAAGCTACTTCTAAACCTTATCTAATTTCTAAATATTATCTCTTTCTTTTATTAATCACTTAAGTTGCGATGACTTAAAATTATTGCATTATATTTATATATCTAACAAAGCGGTGTTTTACAGATCAAGAACGGCTGAACCGATTTTAACGAATTTGATTTTTTGGATTTATCTCCGCCCTGAATAACAGAATGACAATTAAAATATCGGAAAAATTACGATCAAGAATTTCTTCCACAATTGGCAGCTTACATCACGCACGTGTAAAGTTTATTTTATACTGCATGTCATTCAGTAACTACAATCGGACATTTCAGTTTTTTTAAGTATTTGACTGCTAGATGTTTTAATTTAAGGGACTCGAACCTGTGTTAAATTTTATGTTTTTCGATACTTATCTATTATCCTAACAAATAATTGTACTTTTTGAATCTGTTTTTTGGTCGTTGTAAAATCATTAATTTAGTTAAGCTAAAAATTTAGAGAATCCACGACTGAAATGTCCGATTGCCTCGCTTTAGATAGGTCGCCAGGTCAGCTAGTATTTTATAAAGATAAGTATCGTGATTGAATTTCATATTCTTATTCTTTTTATTATACTAATCAACTCCAAATTATGTGCAAATATGAAGGTTCAGTATGTATAGTTATTCATTCGTTTGTTTCTTAATTTAATTTCTAAATTGCAAACTGAACTATTGAAAAAATCCAGCAAAAAAAAAATTAAATTTGCTATTCTGTAAGCACAAACTCACTTCTCAACCCGGAATTCGCCGGAGTAATTTAAAATTAGAATACGAATTAAAAAAAAAAAAACAAAATATAGAAATCCTATTCGCGAATTCCGCAGTGAAAAGTGACTTTTCTTCTTACAGAATAGCACTGCTGATCTTAACGGAATTTGCGCGTGACGAATACAGTTTTCGAATGTGAAACATTTAGTGAAGTTCAAACAATCGTAAATCCTGTTAATTAAAAACAAATTGAAATGATGGTTTATTAATTATACATTATCGCTTGGCTTTATAGAGTAGGGACCCGGGCCACAATTAGCACGCATGAGGCGGGCGCGGGCGCTAGCGGCACGCGCACACTCAAGAACACTCTCCGCGGTGATTGCCCTATTGATTGCTGTACATTTGGTACGGACGTTATAATTCCATGTTTGTTAATAGATATTAGAATTTTGATTTTAATTCGTGTTAGTGAGAGTAACTTCTATGGACGTCTAAATGCAACGTAACCACAAACGTGTGATCTTAACAACATAATCTTCTATTCCTTGCAGAGCTAGTTAAGTTTGACTATAGCACAGTACATATCATTTTTATCACAATAACGTGACATTTGCCACTATTCAAATCAAAGCCTGGAAGGTGTAGTGGACTCTGTCTGGAAAAATATCTTGTCTGTATACACCTATATTATTATATATATTATTTGTACGATAAATAATGTAATAGGGATGATGATTAACTTTTTTTCATCGTCCATCAGGTAGACTATCAAAAAGTGTTTGACACGTATTTTACTTTTTATCACATAATCAAAACATTACAGAGATATGTGGATTTGAAATGTCGCATGACGTCACGTCTTGGTATAGACGTCACGGACCCGTTCTCTTAAACTTTGACGCATTTTATCTTTGTCAGTTTGTGGTTGATGGACAGAAGAAAAAATAAGTGTCCATTATTTTCTGATAACTCAACTAACGGAGAGTGTGCTTCGGAGTTACATAACTTAATTCCACCTTCACCATTTTACCACAGAACCACCAGAGAGACGGCAAAACGCCACAGATATACCGTAGAGGTCCAAACTCGTACTTACACATATATCGTCGGAACAGCTTGGTTGTGGAATCTCTGTTTCCAGTCACCTATAATCTGGGGCTCTTCAAGTCGCGAGTGAATCGGTTTCTTCTAGGCAAGCGCGTCCCACCTTAGGCTACTACGTCGCTTTTCATCAGTCGCGTGGCCGCCAAGCGTAAGCCTATTTAATGTAAAAAAAACGGCCTAAATAGAATTTTGTTACTTTACCCCGTCCTCATCCCTATTTATTTCATGCCCGAAACCGTCTCTGAATCTGATGTTACCGAATAAATTCAGGACAACTTATTTTACGAAACTAAACAGACTTCAAATGTCGCGTGACGTCCCGTCTTCGTACAATTTTTACTTAGAAGTGACTTCACAAGAGGAAAAAAAATGTACGTACACGATTTTTTCTTTTATCAAACAATCAAAATTGGACACAAAATCGCGTCAAAGTTTGAAAATGGGGCTCTCAAACTTTGACGCGCTTTGTGTGTGCTTTTTTGGTTGTATGACTAAAGATTTTTTTTATCCATTATTTTTTCATAATCGTACTGATGGACCAAATAGAATTACGTTTACTTTAAGTACCCCGTTATCATCCTTATTGTGTTAATGTACTTTCAGCCAATTTCCTTCCTGACCATAAGCTTATCTTCTTACAACCATTGCAAATCATTAAGGTAGAAATTCGCTTCAATGTATGTATTCCTGGAAACAAAGTTGTTATTTTCAGAATCATTGAGACAGATTTTACAGTTTCCTTGTTATTAAGTTATTAAGGTACTAAGTGAAATTGAGCATTCTCTGTAGAAGAAAACTTGTCTATTTTGACCAGTATTTAAATTTTTAAGTGAATTATCGCGCAAGTGGATCAAGAATCAATTTGTTTGATATTACATAGCTGCATATGGCTTTATCTGTAGTAGTAACTAAATTTCCTTACGGGTTTTGATCTCCTATTTTCAATTCTTAGTTTTATTTTCGCTACAAAAAGCACCTATCCATATAATTGTATCCTCTTCTAATACCAATCTTCTTCAACGAGCTAGCTATCTTACCGTGCCGGCGGTTTACGCATTAAATCATGAATAGACATGTGTAATTATTTTAGTGAAATTTATGTAATATTGGTCTGTTACAGATAATTATAATCATAATAATTATTGTACAAACCATTTTAATTATATTTTATTATGTTTGCTTTCCGAGTCGATGCACCAGTGCAATAAAGTCAGTCACATCATATTGACGTATTTTAATAATTATCTCCCGACGATCGTCGTGACTAATTGACATATTGACAGTCGTTAGGGTCCTTGTAACGACCCCTACAATTATGTTAAGTTCTACACTGTAGATTTATTGTTAAATTTGATTACGAAAAAGAGTGGTGAAAAACATGTCAATCAAAACGCTCTTTAAGCTTTATCACACAAGTTTAATTTACAGCGAAACAAAAGCCTCCTTTGATTTTGGAACCCAAAAAATAGTTAATAATATAACACACATCAGTACACAATTAATCCCAACTAATCCAGTCTCCGTCTTACATCCGAACGGCATACATCCGTTATGGCGCGTCCCGTACCTATCGCGATGTTTAATTACCATAATGAATTAGATCCCGCAGAGTAGACGCGAGCAGAATGGAGGATTGATGTAACATATAGCCGCCATTAGGCCGCGCTTAGTATAGCGCGCTACATTTTTAAAGCAAGTCATTAGTAGGAAGTGAGGTTTTTCTGTCCAAGCGATAGATTCAGTTATCAATCATTCGGTCGTAACGTGTAAGCTACACCCCTTTGTTCCGAAACCGTTACGAATCGAGCCGTCTCGGGCTGCGTTGTATCATATTTTAAAGTTGTTGATGTTATGATGCCTTGCCATCGAAGTTCTATGTTTTTTATACGATACGTAGGTCAACATATCCCACCTGATGTTAAGTATGAGTGGAGTCCGTTACGAAGATAGTTCATTCGGCAGAAAAGCATACAATCCTCATCTTTCTGGTCTGAATCGAACCCAATCCCTACCCCGTGGAGCTATTACACAACACTAAAGTGTTATTTTACTTATTTTCTGTAAGGTGGACCTTCCTTAGACGAGCGACCCAATTGAAGCGGTAAATCCGGTATACCATATATCTCTTAACTTTTATATGTAGTTAAAATAAGCATTTTAACGAATGTGTTTATCTATCTACATGTACATATTCATCTTATATATATAACTTTTATACTTCATATTTAAAACACACCTATCTTATTTTAAGCGACCTCGGGACGAGTACGGTAGATTTCGAGTTTTAATACACACGCGGAATTAAATCAAACTTTTTCCTTACTCATCATATTTAATATAGGAACCAAAGCCAACTTAAAAACCCTATCCGGACTAATTAATAGTAGTCAGGATGGTGCTTTTCAGTCGGCTTATTTATTGGTTCGCGTATTCTAACATCCTAATGATTCGACCCAAATTACAAAAGAGAGGCTACTGACTTACAAAGTTATGGTTTTGTAAGTTTTTTAAGAACATGAATGTGCGACTTGTAAAATAAAATCATCGAATAGCCTTCTTTCGTTCTTTCAGGTAGAACAACCAAAATAAAAAGAAACCTAATGCCTTTATTTAAGGTCTATTAGTATTTTCAAAATCTACCACACATTACGCGTTCAACTACAATGGCGAACGCTTAAGGGAAACAGTGAAACAAACTTTTAAAAAACTTAAAGAAACTTTATTTCTCATATAAAAACTATTACAGTCGCTTGCATGTGAAAACATTAATTAGGCAAAAGTATTTGTGTACCTAGTCCAATCGGTAGGCGGCAGACGCAGTCAGTAGCAGTTCTTAGTTTATTCCAAATCTTCAGGTATAATATGTTGTTTTAATCTTTTTTTAAAGATACTGATTGATTCTACCTCTTTTACATAATCGGGAAACATGTTATTAGCAATAAAATATAGCAAAACAAAGTTAAGGGTTTAAAGTTAACTGAATTCAAAACCTTAGTTCAAAACTTGTCACATGGCTGCATCTCCACATTCCTGACGAAGAATGATGCTTTCGGCTGCTCGCGCGAGTAGGTTGCGCTTTGTTCGCGTGATTAAGTGCTTGGGACGATGCTGAGCCCTTCAGCTAATGAGTCGAGAGTCAGTATTAATCATTGACGGACGCCGCCGGTAGACGGATGCTCAGTGCTCGTGGGTGGTTCCAAAACGATATGCGCCGAGAGGTACCTATGTAACGAGTTGAATGCATAAATGATTCACCGTGTGTTTAACTCTTCTGGACAGACAAAGGATTATGAAGGCTGGTACCTACACCAGCGATGATTATTTTTAATTTTAAAAAGAGAATTCATAGGCACATTTTTTTTTAAACAAGTAAGCAGTCGAAGCCACATTAATTAATATCTAATTCTAAGCGGTCCAAAAAATTGGCTCGATATCAACATATGCATTAGTTATATATGTGTATATATATTTAAGCATTTAAATGTTAGATGTATAAATGTAAAGAAAAAATTACTTTAAAAAATCCACGTGGACCAGGCAGCAGACAGGACTCGAACCCGCACCCTCCGATATCGGGGCAGATAAGCTGACTATTATGCTACCGTGGCCCTAATTCAACAATACATGCCCTAAAGCAACTCAAACCACACTTTCGAGTCCCGTCGGCTGCCTGGTTCCCGTAGTTTTTTTTCTAGTAAATTTTTCTTTAGATTAAAACTACATATATGCATTTTCTGGAAGATTGGTGGCGCAACATTTTTCTCGCTTCTTAAAACAAACAGGGCTAGAATACTACACTAGAAAGCAATGAGTCCGGGTCACTTTAAGAATCCTAAAAATCTCGCAAACTAGGAATGCTAGCTTAATGAAATAAATTCTAATTAATAGACAATTTAATACTCCTTAAATGAAGATATTAAAACTTCGTAGTTATTGTAAAGTTATATCATAAAAGAATCAAATTTTTAAAAGGGAGACTTTGAAAGATGGAACTATGAAATTACTGCATTTGTTTATGCTTTTGTTTCTAATCTGTCATTTATCATTCATATAAACCATGTTATATAGTGTTCAATATGAATTATTCAAGCTATAATCATGTCGCTATACCTGAACAATGCACCAGAATTCTCACAATGCTGGAAACCGACCGGAGTTAGCGTGATACAGCCAGGGCTGTCGGTGTGTTGCTGTCAACAGTACAAAGAGTTCTCCGACGTTACGAGGAAACTGGCACTTACCTATGCAGACCAGGTACAAGCAGAACCAGGTGTACCACAGCACGAGAAGATCAATACTTGATGAACACCATGCTTCGAAATCGCTTTCTCCCAGGAACTGAAATTACAAATCAGTTTCGACGCTTCGGAGGAAGTAACACAAGCGCATGGACAGTAAGACGACGACTTGCTGCAGTTATATTCTCCGATGAATCAAAATTTATGGTCTACAAGCACGATGGAAACCACAGAGTATAAAGAAGACCTGGGGAAAGATTCAAGCAAGCATGCATCAAAGAAAAAGAAGTCTACGGTGGTGGGTCTGTATTTGTGTGTGCCGGATTTTTTTTCCAGAGTCGCACAGAACTGGTGTTCATAGAAAACGGCTGTTTAACTAATGAAAGATATGTGAAAGAAATCTTGAAAGAACACGTTTGTAATAACATTTATGGTCAATTTGGGTGAGGATGATATTTTTATGCATGACCATGCCCGACCTCATACAGGTTGGATTGTGAATGACTACCTTCAAGAGATGAACATTTCTCGTATGGAGTGGCCAGCACGCAGTCCGGATATCAACCCAATCGAGCAAGCTCGGGACGAGCTAGGGAGAAGGGTAAAACAACGAAAACCTCCCCCAATTACGCTTCGTGAGCTCAAAATTGCTCTCGCAGAGGAATGGGAGAATATTCCCCAAAATCGTATAAGAAAGTTGGTGTACAGCATGCCAAACCGGGTAAACGCAGTAATGGAGCACGAGGAGGCAATACGAAGTACTAAAATTAAAAAAAAATCGTAATGTTGTTTAAAAATGTCATGTTTCCTATTTTTGTTTTAGGGCGAAATCAGATAGGTTTTTTATTTTTGTATTTACTTGTAAATAAAATGTGGTGACTCATAAATTTTATTACTTTCATTGAAGGAGTATTTAATTGTCTATAAAACACAATTATTTCATTAAGCTAGCATTCTTGTTTGCGAGATTTTTAGGATTCTTTATGTGACCCGGATTCATTGCTCCCGAGTGTATTTTTCCCAATGAGATTCTCACCCACACGCGGTATAAGGCGCAGGTCAAAATTACAATGTTGACTTTTACCTTTAAAATGCCTATGAGGAACTTTAACATTTTAAAAGTTTTCAGATAACTCCGAAATCAAATGGTTTGAATAATTTAATTTGAGTAGGGCACAGAATACGAAGTAACGATAAAGAGCTACAAGTATTTTAATACCGAGCCGAGACGTGTTTATTGACGAGATGCAGGGATGACTGATCCGTCGCGAGAACTAATGTTCTTTTTTTGAGATCTTTCATTTTATTTAACTTTTTTCAAACCACACAAAAGGCTAAGGCGCATGAGTTATGCCGACTTGTAGTTTTTACGATACACTTAACTTGGATTAAATATTTATGCATTTTTATTCCATTTTAACTCGTAGCTCCGGCGGGACGTGATGGCATGTGACATTAAAATGACAAATTGGCTAATTATTCTTAATCCGCGTGAATGCTTTGATCGTACACACTTCGAATGATGAGCCGTCACGCCGACACTTCGGTCGCGTCGTCGCTTATTTGGTTTCTGTTGGTACTTACGAGGAGTACATCCAAAGTTCATTGCCATTGGGTATCTCAGAAAAAAGGCTTCTAATTTGTAACCTTCTGTATTTTTAAAGCATCCATATGAAATACACTAATGACTCACTGCGTTAGTAGGTGTTATCTGTAATTTAGATAATTACTTAAAGCATTATCTTTGTCTCAGTCACATCAAGTTAACTATATTTATATCGATTATTTACTTTAAATTGCCATCAAACAAAATAATATATACCACAAAAAACACTGGCTCGGTCACAATTTCGCATTTCGCGCTGTTTTGTGCATTATTATGATAATAACGAGCAACATTACCCGTTTAACTCGGGATGCGGTTATTTTTCTCTGCAACTGGGGGCGTTTTGCATGACGAATACGTTGACATAAAATCTTGATGCTTGCTGCAACTTGTCACGTGACAATTTATGAATTAATATAAAATGTGTAACATTGGGTACATATTCACTTTGAGTAATATGAAAAACATTTAATAACAAAATTAAAATATTTTATTTTATTGAAATTATATTTCAGAATTCATCTATGCCTTTTCAATTATTATTTGAATTTATAATTACAGTTTTTAAATCTGGCACCTAGGACCACTAAAGAGTTGCACCCCCTAATTATTGCTTAACATATAGGAAAAAATCTAAAATATTAATAAAAAAAACTCGCTATCTTCCCGCAGTCCGTTGAAAAGTAACGCTATTAGTACACGCTCGTCTTAATTTTCCAGTGCTTATTTATTACCTATATTTATATTTTTTTTCGAAATGTAAGTAGGTAATATTTATTCAAGTATCAAAACCGGTTAGTCTTTATACCGAGAACAATATAATAGTGACGTACAAATTCGAAGTAGAGACGCCAGCCAGAGAAGCCTGCCTGCCGTACCGTACTCATCATAATTGTGAGTGTATTCAAGAATGCTTAGTTATATAAGTAATATTTGGTTATATTAATATTCATAATGAATATCTAAATAATTCTTACAACTCACATAGGTAGATATAATGATTAATATTTAAATAATAACACAAGTCCTAAATGATTTAGATAAATACGTTCAATGTGTGACCTTTTTTTATTTACATTATTGTTAGTTTTATAACATGGTATGAATATGTAAATTGTCGTAAAACTAACTAAGTGAAACAACATTGGTTTAGAACATAAATCACAAAATTTAGTAAAAACAATCATCATCCTTAAAATAATTTATAATAATTTTTGTCTTGTTAAAATATTCTTTACCTCTATATGAGTTTCTGAATTCTATGATATCAATAACTGTAACTACTGAAACGATCCACTTATCAAGGCCCCGTTGTTTGATATATGTATAGTTAAATTTCACTGTTATTTAATGTCACTTTCAATCAATTAATTTTTTGTTGATTATGGTTGCGTTTCATTACGTGACGATTCTGCCACTGTACGGGTTAAAAGAGACAAGGTATTATTTAAGTAGTTAAGAGCGGACGCGGATTTGAAAAAACTTATTGCTATCATGCATTGGAAAATACTGTGAGACAGGGACAACAGTAGTTAACGCTGAAAACTGCGTATAAAAATTGCAAAATTCGGGGTTCGGCTCTCGACAATTTCATCCTCGAAAATTAAATGTATGTTAAAGAATTTTTACCCATTGAATAATAAGTATTTATTCTATGCTTCTATGTTTTTTTTGTAAATGCTTATTAAAATCTCATTATGATTTTAGCGGTGATAAAAATATATTTATTTCGTAAATTTTTGAAGGCTTCTAGTTTCTTTGAAACACATGTTATACAAACAGAAGCCATAAGAGCATAGAATGAGTATAATTTTATTTTATGTATAAAAATCAATTCTTTAGTGATAAAAATCAAGGAGAAATCAGAGTGTTAAATTTTGACATGTGGTTAGTTTTCTTTATTATGTTAACTATAGTCAGATAACTATGTATCAAACAACGCGGCCTAAGTATAAGTGGATCTGTAACAGTACCTTCATCTCGAGTTCGACGAACACATTCGGATCGGACTGTCTCAGTGAACTGTAATGTCATTTTGTCACAAACACAGTTCGGTCGCATGCAGGCCTCCTTTGAAAACGACCATTCACCAGTCACTGACCAGGACAAAGCATTGTATGCCAAGATCAATGTCTTGAATACATATGCGAGCGCTCAACACAGCCTATGTGCTCTATACACGACTCAGGCGCTTCAAAATCATTTATGTTAGTAACACATAGTCCACCAATGCACTGGCACTCCAGTATATGGTAGCTTTGTGTTGTTGACTGTTCGTGTTAGCACTTGTGTTCTACAATTAGAGTACGGCAATTAATTAATAGGTAATGCATGTCTGTGCCGAAATCACGCCTCGTTAGATACCTATACATAGTGAATCACTTCGTATACATATATAAATATATATATTTGATGAATTTGACGACCTCCGTGGCCGAGTGGTTTGTACGCCGGGTTTCATGGTGTCGCCGACTCGAGAGGTTCTGGGTTCGAATCCCGGTGGGGGATGATGTTCGTGTGATGAATACGAGTATTTGTACTCCAGTCATGGATGTTATAATATATGTATTTTCCATATTTATATATGTACAGTATATGTATTCTATCTGTTACCCTAGTTTCCCATAACACAAGCCTTACAGTGCTTACTTTGGGGTTAGGTTAATTGGTGTGTATTGTAAACAAAAAAAAACAATGCATTAAATAAGATGCTAATTAAATAATCGGTATGTTAATGGATTTGAGAAAATTATGAAGATAATCAGTATCTTTATATGCTGAAAATGTTAGTTTTCGGAACCAAATAAAATGACAGAATGCACTAGCTGCGAATTTAGCAATGGAGCGTATTGTTTTTAATCAAAGCGTAAAGCGAACGCAGTAGTAGTAGAGTGAAAAGCTAAGGGAGTAATATCCTTCTTATTAGTTTTTAAATATTCTGTATGTGACGATCAATTTCTAAGATTGCACAGTTGCAATGCTGATCACATTGTCACATTCATATGCAAGGTCCACGAACCCGTTAAATCTGTAAGCTGCATACAAATCCTAGGCGGACGTTAGAAAGGGTGGTAATTCAGAGACACCCAAACAAGCGCATTGTGATAGTCACCTGTTGGCTCAATAGGTCAATGTTACAGCACACAAGGAGTTTAGCGAAACAGACTTTTGTGGCGTGAATGGCACGCAGCAGCGAGCGCCCATTGTGACGCGGACAAAGGAACATATGCGCGATTGAATACAGCCGCGAGTTGCTTCTCGATTGAAATTGAGAGTGCTATCCCGTGTATGACGCTTTTACGGTACGTAATTTAAATTCGAATGCCGAGGAAAGAAATAATGTGTTCTAATTTTATGTAACACTTTTATTTGTAGTCTAAAGAATATTTCATCTTATAAAGTACTTTAATATTTTTTGTAAAATATGGTAAAAAAAGCCAGTGTGCTTATGACCACACGACTGAAGTGAAACTTCTTTAGCTCCAATGATCTGAAAATCATAAACTTAACTTGAAGATTTGATTATAGAAAAAAAACCACCAATCCGCGCTGGGTCCGTTATCACCCTCCAATCCGCACTGGATCCATTATCACCCACAAATCCGCGCTGGGTCCGTTATTCCCACCAATCCGCACTGGGTCTATTGTCACACACCAATCCGCGCTAGGTCCGTTATCACCCACCAATCCGCACTGGGTCCATTGTCACCCACCAATCCGCACTGGGTTCATTGTCACCCAGTAATCCGCGCTGAGTCCGTTATCACCCTCCAATCCGCACTGGATCCATTATCACCCACAAATCCGCGCTGGGCCCGTTATCACCCACCAATCCACACTGGGTCCATTGTCACACACCAATCCGCGCTGGGTCCGTTATCATCCACCAATCCGCACTGGGTCCATTGTCACCCACCAATCCGCGCTGGGTCCGTTATCACCCACCAATCCGCGCTGGGTCCGTTAGCATCCACCAATCCGCATTCTTTCACAATTACAGAGATATTTGAAATGTCGCATGACGTCACGTCTTGGTACAATTTTTACTTAGAAGTTACGTCACGAGCTACATTTTTTATTTCAAATAAATAACCAACAGCTTTAAAATAATACAGATATCCAAACATATTGACTACTAGTAAGGCTAAAAACAGGTTTTCATTAAATTACATAATTAGTACTCGTAGCTGGAGAACAGACGTTTAAAAAATACATTAATAATAACAATTATTAAGAAGTTCAATAACAGTAATAAAATAAATACTTTTACTGCTACTAGCGGCTCCAAATTTTAACTTACATTTCGTTACTTCCAGGGGTGGTCGCTGCAACCATTCTAAGCACACCGAGCGACGCACGAGCTCAGAACGAAGGAACTGAGAGCGGCGAAGCTCAAATTTGAATATTAATCGTAATAAGCAGAATTTTACGTTTCGCGGTGTCTGTTGGACTCTCACCTCAGCCGCAGAAGGTTAAATCACCTATTGTCTTATAGTTATAGCAAAGAAAATGACGATTTCATCCATCGTCAATCTGATATAAGTATATCCGATGATTGGGTTGAGCTTTTTTCCGTTTTAGATACTTAAATCTTATTAAGTGTAACTACCAAGAAAGCACTTAGGTAATAGTATTTAACGCATTCAGTAATCGATCATGAGAGCTTCTACGACAACGGCTAACCAGAGCCGAGGTCCGAATCTCAGAGACGCCCTCTAGTTGAGCCAACCCCCTCAGGTTCGAGTGGTCTGGAGACTCCAGACGGAGAGGATACTTCCCCCGAGGGCAGATACTATCCGCCTGGAATACCTCTAGACGCACTCGCCAATTCTCGGTTTGAGGTCCCCTTAGGAATCTCCCCAAATCGTCCCCAAACCTGGTGACGCTGTAAAGGTCATCTGCGACTAACAAAAAAGAAAGCTAAGTCCGCAATTGATTGTCAAATGATGCGCTACAAAATTTTACATTGGCTCGATTAATGATGATGATAATGGTTTTGACAAGCAATTTATTTTAAGCTTGAAGCACTGGCTACATATATATGTATAATTGACCGGGTAAATATTCTTTTCTATAAAAGGCACATTTAATTTCATACATTTATTAATCCTTACAGTGACGAATTGATATCGCAGTTGTCTGCTTATAGAAAGGATACCTGCAAGGGTTCTAAGCCAACCTACGAAAATATTTCGTCAAGCTGCAAAATTTTAAAGCAAACACACACAGCCATTATATCCACAGATTAGTAAATATTCTCAGCTCAAACATTTACCAAGAAAACATGCTACCGGTTGTCCGAACAATGGCCGCATGGTTCCCTCCAAATCACTTAACATGGGGATGACAGGTTAGTTCAATCACTACACAACCGAGGGCTCGGCAATTGGATTTTTTGCGGTGAAATATTTTTTCTGAATCGGGAGTCATATCGGCGAGAGATTCTCACGGGCGGCGGCTCTCACTATTGCGTGGCTATTTCGGAGAGAAGCCTTAAAAAGTTTCGAGAGTTGGTGAACCTTTTTGACGCAACGGCTACGCAATTGCTGTAACCGGAACGCATTTGAAAGGAAAGGATTGTCCTGAAATAACCGGCGGTTACAGCAGGCCCGCTACATAAGCAGGTCGGGCGTTACGAAACGTCGACGTCACGGCCGGCTAATCGATCGGGAGAACAATGTGACGTAATAGAGTGGGGCGAGGGCCGCAATCCAAATATTTGGCCGGCATATGTTTGGTTTCTTTTCCTTCGCCTCATATATTTTTACTTTGATCGTGTAATGGGGCCCGGAGGCGGTACGATTTGTCCGAGATTAATTTCGCTCGCCCCGAGTGCCGACAGCCTCCGATGAAATAAACTGCTTATTGAATACCGCGAATATACACTTGATGGCAGAAGCACTTTGTTTATTACGTTGTTAAAATGAAGCATCGACTATTAATTTGTACGAACAATGAGTATTATTAATGAGTATTTTGGAGAAATAATATTTTACTTTTTGTTTTTTATGCGCTTTTTTGGAAAAGTGGTTGTTACGTGATGAAATGCAAACTATTAATTGTTTTGGGCCACTACTTACTACGTTACTTTATTCCATGTTTTTTCAATAACCTATTGTTTTATTTATTTTTTAAGTCCAAAAACTTAAAAACCAGAACACGTAGAGAAACTAGAACTATTTCCAAAATGTAAGTTTATAAGCAAAATATTACTTTAAAAATTACTTGACTTGTGTCTCAATATTATAATTTCACACAAATATTTGCTCAAAACAATACCTACCACTTTATCCGCAGAAATTGCCAATTTTCTCAGATTATACAACTAAACTTGTTGTTCACAAGGTATATAGGAAATGAATATACGTTAAACCTTTATATGAATTGCTTTTCTCATATCAATAAAACAGAATTGACTCGTGAAACAAAAGTGTAACAAAATAGTGTGTCCCCCACAATCCTCAAGCGCAACCACCACGCGAGGGGCATGGTTGTCCCGACTCCCGCGCGCGCACTTGAGTTGCACGATTAATGAATTGCATTAATATTGCATTAACGGGTAACTAGCCGCCCCCGGCAAACAATCATTAGAACTTACGGGCCCGCTGTTTGCCATCGCTGATTTGTTTGCGAATACAAATTGACGTTTAGCTTTTGTGCGATTTTTAAGACGCGTTTTTTTATTTAATCCTACTTCGTTTGTTAACTTGATATTTATATCGTATTCATATTTATTTGGTATTGCAAGAGACGATGGCAAGAGACCGGACGGTATGAGTTTGATTCCATGGAAGATGGCCCATACCAGATGGGATGCAACCTGTTCAGACACGCTAGCCCCTTCCCATCTATATGGAACCAACAACAGAGCTGGTGCGGCTTGTGAAGCGGCTGAAAAAGCAAAAGCTTGCAAATACAGGGGTCTAGGCTATTATTTTGTCCCATTCGGTGTCGAGAAACTTGGTCCGTGGGGTCCTAGCGCTATGAAGTTTTTTAAGGAAATATCAAAAAGGTTAGTCGACATCACTGGAGACCGAAGAGATGGCAGCTACCTCGGACAACGAATTAGTCTAGCTATTCAAAGGGGGAACGCTGCCAGTATCTTCGGAACCTTGCCTAAAGGGACTCCTTTTAGTAATATATTTTAGTTATTATATTATATTTTTTAAGGTTTTTAGTTTAAGGTTCATTGTTCCTGTATATATTAATGTAAATATGTTAGTATAATAAAGAATTACATTATTTCCAAAAAAAAAATCATATTTTACTTCGTTGTTTCAGATAAAAATCTTAGGTCCACTTGCACCAAAGTTATTAATCAAATACACTGGCCTACAAAACTAAGTGTCACGATTTTAAAATTGCAATAACTTTTTAACTTTTGTTTTTTTGTTTTATATCTCTAACTTCTATAGTTAAGTAGGTAGTATAGTTTTGCAGGCCAGTGTATTAAACCTAGAAATGTTTAAGCTTCATTTTGACTTTAAACAATTGACAAAGATGGAAGGACTTAAATTGAATTAGGAATGTTGGTGAAACTTAGCAAGTTAATATGTATTTCACATTTTTTGTGATATTACATTATTGCTTCCAATTATAAATTTATACTGTGCCCTTAAATAAAGAAAATTGAGTCGTCTGCAGTAGTATGTACTGAAATATGTCCGCTAGTAACTAAACGACGACCGTTGTCTGTTCAGTTAATGCCCCGCCGTCGCTACCGGAAAATTGGACAACGCCATGTGCCCAATCATACGCGACACTCCACGCAGATTAGCACGCTCGACCACTGTCCACTGCCCAGTTTACCCCCACCGCAACTGATACACAGCGAAAATTCACACTCGTCCACTTTCCATCGAACCCTGAATTCGGCAAGCGACAATGCTCTTCCTCTCTATCGCAGAGTTGTACAACAACGTCCACATCATTCAGGGAATCGACGCGCGCTGCCGTGCAGGTATTGAAACCGCATACGCCTTTCCGACCCTCTGTCTGCTCTGAAATGATATTAGTGAGCACCCTCGTACGTCGCTCTCGTATGTGTACGTGTCTGTTGTCGATCCGTAATTGCGATCGGCGCACTTCTCAGTTATTGCCTTTCGACTTTTTACTAATCGAGAAACAAGCGTGCGTGTGACTCGACTCCAAATTCCATTTTGAATCTCATTATGTACTAGATTCCTCGAAAGAAAGATAGAACACGGTCAAGTTCCGACCCGAAAAACGGAACACGTAGGACGTGACGTCTGCTAAGTCGGCATCACGTTGCGGAGAGCGTTCCGCGCCATTCAAATCTTTATTTAGCATTTTAAATATCGGCGGCTTAAATTTTTAAGGCTCACTACAACGCCAATACTGTATTCATGTCGCGTTCTCGCCGCACTTACCTACAGGTATGTACCGGCTAATGGTGGACCGGGTCAGACATTGTTAGTCACATCACATCTGTTGATGTTCGTTTTGTTCTGTGCTCTAGGGGTGAAGTTTTAGAGTGTTTATTTGTATGCAAGGGTTGGAGTAGTTAGACCGCTATGTGGATGAGGCGACGGGGAAGTAGTTTGCATAGTTATGTGCGCGTTTATCTAAGCTATATCGGCGTACAGACGTCGGCTGTCGGGTGGGCCGGGCAGGTCGCTCGACAGTTTACAGGGCTTTAATAAATGTCTGAAACAGCGGATCGGCTTACGTACACCTAGGAATATTGATCTATATTTTATTGTGGAGCTACAAACGGAATAATAAGGGTCATACTAGATTGTATGAGTAAATAAAATAAGTACCCAAATGTAGGGTTGAATACCTATTATTGAAAAAAAATATACATTCTTGAATATCTAATGGATACGTACTGCTAAAGTAGCTTTGTTCCTTATTTAACAGAATTATAGACTACTGGACTTGTTTTTTTTTCTTTTTAGTTTTTATTTGAAGTAATATTTAACAGTCGGGTTTTTGATTTTTTAAATTTACCTTTTTTATATCTCCCTGTATTATTATGTAGAGTATCGCCAAGTCGAAAAACGACAGTATAAATACAAATAGTGTTATTTATATTAGGTGTAACGATCCATTAACATCTTCAAAAGCAAAGTATTTAGTGCAGACTCATTTCTGCTTGCAGCACCCGTTCACGAGCATGACGCATTACCCAGCCATTGCTTCGCTTCGCTCAACCATATTTTAGGGAACGTATCGATGGTACGCTACATCGCCTGCCCGACCCGAGCTAGATATTTATTTAAAAATCTCCAAATAATAATCATAACAACTTCATATTTATTAAATACATTGAACTTTGCTACCGATGTACGTGTATACCGATTGAAAATTTGTTAGTCTATTCTTAGTAGATGCCTTTGTTACTCCGTGAAAATTCAAAAGCGTACTTACGTCTTTTAGATATTGCTTACTGAAGAAAGAACATTCTATTAGGTCATCACTATGTACTAACAGCTTTAACAATAACAAAGACTTTTGCAGTTACTCATTTTCGTAGTTTTGACAGCGAATCGCGTTCATGATTCAGTCGATATAAATTAGACTAACCATTTGCAGTTGTATTTACTCTATTACTTACGTATCTAACAGCTTTGACAAACAGGCATGGAAACAGCGTGGTTGGCTACGCTGTAAAAGTTGGTCGCTAAAGAGTTTTGCAATAACAAAGTTTCGTAATTCTGAGAGCAAATCGCGTTCATTATTCAGTCAGTAAAAATTAGAACAAGCATGCGCCGATGTATTCACTCCATTTCGTACCATTCTAACAGATTTGACCATCAGGCTTGGAAACAACGTTGTTGTTGCTTGTCATGAAAAAGCTAATGGCAAACAAGATTTTCAATAATACAGTTTCGTAGTTCTAAGAACCAATCGCTGAATAATGAATTCAGTCAGTGCAAATATTATTAAAACAAGCATGCGTCGCCGCTGTATTTACTCCATTACATATCCAACAGCTTTAACACAGGAGCTTGGAGACAATGAGGTTGCCTACGCTGAAAAAGTTAATCGTTAAGGAGTTTTGCAATAACTCAGTTTCGTAGTTCTGAGAGCCAATCAGCACGAATTAGAACAAGCATGCGCCGTTATATTTACTCCATTACCCGAGGAGGCCGGGCGCGTATCAACTATTTATAGTGTTTGAGGCGCTTCATAAATATGCAGCGGTAGGCGCTCGCCTTGCCGACACTAGCTATTCAGTGAGAGCTGAGAGCTTGGTGCGAGTCTTGAGCAGCGAGCGGTGCAAAAATTCCTAAAGCTGAATGTTTAACTTTTGACTCTTATTTTTTATTAAAGGTTTTATTCGTTCTCCTGACTATCTTCTCAAAGCGTACGTGTATTTTAAGGAACTCAAAAGGCACTCCAAATTTAGTCATGTGTAAAAAGTTAATGAAATTCACAATATGTAAATCATCATCATCAACAGCCTATCTTATTCCACTGCTGAACATAGGCCTCTCCAAATGCACGCCACTATATAATATGTAAATACTACAACAAAATTAGTTAATTTGACACAATACCCCAGTAAAATAACACTACCTATTCGTGATGTTGTTTTGTTATCAAGTACGGTCAAGTATGTTTATATCCGGCATTATCTCCATATTAAGTTTAGAGGTCTTTTCATCATCATCAGCCTATTAACGTCCCCACTACTGGGGCACAAGCCTTTCCTATGGATGGAATAGGGAGATTGGGCCATGACCCACCACGCGGGCCCAGTGCGGATTGGCAGGTGCTAACGACTGCAGATGCAGCGTGGGCCAACGGCTTAATTACAAAAAAGGAGACAAAACCAACCTTAACAATTATAGGCCAATAGCCCTATTACCCGCGTTCTCCAAGGTCTATGAAAAAGCAATGCTCATTCGCTTAAACAATTTTTTTAAAAAATAACGAAAAAACTAAAATTATGGAGTTTAGATCATACGGGAAGCCTCCTTTAAATTTAAAAATTAATTATCGAAACGCAGATCTCGAAACTGTAGAATCGTTTAATTTGCTCGGTATGACCATTGACACGCACTTAAATTGGAAGTCCCACGTAGAATCCACTAAATGTAAGCTTGCTAAGTTCACATATGCTCTTTATTAATTAAAGCAATGTACAAATATAGACACGGCGTTATCTGCGTATTATGCATATGCGTATTCATGGCTAAGGTACGGAATAATGCTATGGGGAAACGGCACAACTGCTAACGAGCTCTTTATAATGCAAAAGAAATGTATACGTATCATAGCCCACATAGACAATACGGAAAGCTGCAGACCATATATTATAAAATACAAAGTCCTGACTTTACCATCCATATATATCCTAGACGTATCACTATTCGTACATCAAAATTTAGACGTATTCAAAAAAGTTGACGAAACACATAATATAAATACACGGCACAAAAATCGATTATATTTACCACCATCTCGATTGAGAAAACTTAGTAGCAGTCTATATTATATGTGTATAAAAATTTATAATAAATTACCCGCTCACATAAAAAACGAAAAACATTTTAACCAATTTAGGATAAAATTGAAAATATATTTATTAGATAAATGCTTTTACACCATAGATGAATACTTTGCAACAAAATAATATTAATGAGGCGATCTTTAAAATACAAACCTAGATTATATAATCATGTTTATTGACATATTATTTTATTTTTATTGACATATTTTTTAATTTTAATTATTGACAAATTTAATTTTATAAAAGAATTTCCATAATAATAATTACAAAATTAAACTAGCACTGTAAATAAGATCAATTGAGTAAGTTATAAAATTAATGAAATCAGATGACATTTATGCATGCTTTGAGAAAAAAAAGTTGTTTAATAAATATTAGGTTCTTCATTATATAGATAATTGTTTATTTGTTAAATTCTCTTTTGTAATTTTTATCTATATTGCGATACCCTGACAGGGTTCATGTTAGGTACTTTATGCATTTTGTAACTTGTAACCATCCATGTAACCACATGACTGCAATAAATTGAATTGAATGGAATTGAATTGAACGTGCCTTCCGAAGCACGGAGGAACTCGAGATAGAAGATTTTTGGTCATCCATCATTGGATGGACCAACCACTGCGAAAGTTGCTTAACTTCAACGACCGCAGCCGATCGCGCTAACCACCTGCGCCATCGAGCTCCTCTTAGAGCTTAGAGGACTTTTAGAAGTAAATAAATTCTTCGGAACAAAATTTTGCAAATTAAACTAAACTTTTATTGGTTTTCGAGCACGCTCTGCCGATAAAAACCCACTCTATGGAGTAGGACCAATATAATCTCGACATCTTCAAGGCCAGAGTGAACAGGCATCGTCTAGGCAGGCGTGTACCATCCTAGGCCTCGTCATCGCTTTCCAATAGGCGAGATTGTGGTCAAACGCCGTGCCTATTAAGCATTAATAAAAATAAAGTCACCATTTTTGGTTTGGCCTCGTTTAACTACACACATCAAAAGTGTCTAGGGATCAAGCATTTTTATGCGGATTTCTTGAGATTGAGATGTGGCTTTGTAATAAATTTATGATTTTATAAATTTATATGGATCCTTTTTGGTGCATTTCATAATTTGAATCAGGAACTGTGAATCAAATTCGAGTAAAAGATGAAAATCAGCTGTCAATATTTTCCCTATAAAAACATACAACGCATTGAAGACATTATTAGTGCTACTGTTTCCCTACTACTGATTAAAACCAACGTTATTATGGAGCGGCGACGTCATTTAAGCAGGGAAGAAATGCTCAGAGCCGTGGGAATGATAGAAGCTGGTTCCCGGCAACGTACTGTGGCTTTAGCTCTGAATACAAGTCAGAGTGTTATCAGTCGACTTTGGACACGATACCGAAGCACTGGTACCGTGGCTGAGCGCCATGGAGGACGGTATCGCTGCACCACACGGAGACAAGACCGATACATTCAAATCTTAACTCGAAGAGCTCCAACAATAACCGCCATGATGTTGGCCGTGAGGCTTCATCACTCTTCAGGGAACTTAATTAGCGACCAAACAGTCAGAAACCGCTTGCATGAAGTGAACCTTCATTCCCGAAGACCGCTACGGGTACCACCTATAGCAATGCACAATCGTAGGATTCGATATCAATGGGCTCTTGAACACAGAAATTGGGCAGAAGAACAATGGCGTTTCGTGTGCTTTTCTGATGAGTCTCGTTTTGGTATGAGACCGGATACAAGACGTATACGACACTGGAGAACCCCTGGACGCCAACAGCGATTAAAATCCTGCCAGGAAGTCCATCCTTATAGTGGTGGAACCATCATGGTATGGGCGGGTATTTGGATCGGCGGAAGAACTGAGTTGATTTGGATCAGAGGCAACCTCAACGCTCAAATTTATGCTGAGACGATTGTATCAGACGTCATCGTTCCTCTACAAGTGCAAATCGGTCCCTTATTTCAGTTAATGCATGATAATGCACGACCGCACACCGCAAGAGTTGTAAGACAGACTCTCGCCGCAGCTAACATCAATGTCCTGCCCTGGCCTGCTCAGTCGCCAGACTTGAACCCGATTGAGCATGCATGGGATATGCTACAGAGAAGAGCTCTGCCGAATATGGAGGGTATCCAGTCGCAAGAAGACCTTTTTTTGTTGTTGCAACGAACATGGGCGGCCATTCCACAGCGTGATTTGGATGAACTCATTTTGAGTATGCCAAACCGATGTTCTAGTGTTGTTAGTGTTCGCGGTAGAAATACGGATTATTAATTGTTTAAGTTACCCAATAAAATTTTAGAGAAAACTGTTATTTCAGTCTTTTTTTCGAACTTTTGTGTTAGTGGTTCAAATGTCAAAAATCCCTTTATTAGGAAAATGGCAAATTTCTTTATTAATGCAAAGGTGACTTGTTTTATCGTTACTGTGACAAACGAAAACACTTTATTTGATGAATCCTTAAAGAAAATTTTAATTAATATCAATCAGGAGAAAAGTTATTGCAAAAATATATGTTGATCCCTAGACACTTTTGATGTGTGTATATGGGCCATTTTAAAAATAGTATTTAAAAATATATTCTGCCCTCCACTCTTACATGTGATCGCTTGTAACTAATATTTTACGCCATCTCTTTAGCGCTACGGTTGGTTAGTTGCAACGCTCCGTGCGTTACCTCACCTTCAGTAGAAACTTCGTGTAGGTATTTTTCAGTGCATTTTTTTAAGTATTCCCTTTGTAGGCCGCGCTACCATTTATTTACTCGCCTCCTATTTTAGTTTTTGTTTTATTTTGAATAAAGTATAAAGCACATTTTCTTTTTTACGAAAACCAAGTTTTGCGATGACGTGAAAGTAAAAAAAAATACTACGTAGATTGCTGGCGTCAATTCTGCTGTAATTATGTTTATTTATTTAAAATAGAAACAAAATATAAGGAAGGACACATATTAGCACACTATTTCTATTCAATCATCATCATCATCAGCCTATTAATGTCCCCACTGCTGGGGCACAGGCCTTCCCTATGGATGGAATAGGCAGTTTGCGCCATGACCCACCACGCGGGCCCAGTGCGTATAGGTGAGTGCTAACGACTGCAGATGCAGGCAGGACCAACGGCTTAACATGCCTTCCGAATCACGGAGGAGCACGACATATTAAATTTTTGGTCACCCATCCAAAGACCGACCATTGCGAAAGTTGCTGCACTTCAACGATCACAGCCGAACGCGCTAACCACTTGCACCATCGAGCTCCTCATTTTTTTGTATTCAATATTATATAATTCTATATGTTCTCTGAAATTCATAGGAAATCTATACAGAACCAAAAAACATCAGGACCTGAAATAAAGTAAGTATTTACACACCTATATTTTCCAGGAATTCTATAAATACTTCTTTTTATCGGAAATGAATTGATTTGCGTTGGCAATAAGTGCGACAATTTATATGAAATACACATAGTTATCCTAAAAAATTCGAAATCGTGAGATTATTTTACACATTTGCTAAATATAAATATTTCCATAAAGTTCTTGCGATGATATTAAAAAACTGACTAACAAGCAACAGAATATCATATAGGTAACTTTATTCTCAAAACCGTACCTACCTGAAATCCACAATACAAACATCGAGAACGTATAAAAAAACCGTATAACCATATTATATCCTGTCCCCAACGGGCATGTTTATGTGTACGGCAACGAGGCATCAAAGAATGGCTAACAAGCAGCAACTATCTTATCAGGTCAAGTTACCAAAGTTCCCAAACTATTGAAATACACGTCACTCCATTCATGCGGTTGACGTCTCACCTGACGTAACCTCGAGCTTTTTAACGATAATCATCGCAGCCCATTCACAAACCACGATTGTTCCCATTTAAAAACCCGCCCCCGAAATCCAAAGGGTTGATAAACATATCAAAGGCCTAAAGTATACGACACCTGTTTTTAAATATCGAACAATGAAAGTCGCCGGTGGCATTATGCGTACACAATCCAGCTCAAACATCGATAATCGACATTTGATATCGATTTGGAATATCTTCATCGATAGACCTCCCGCAAGTCGAGATGTGACAATGGGATGACAGTGTTGAGGTGTATTGATGCGAGGTTTGAAAGCGTTTACAGAATACGTAGGAAGCACACAATAAACTTGTTATAACGTTTGATTCTATAAAGACGATAAAGTGAAGTGTTACCTGCCCTTATTTACTCCCAGACTTCAATGTTTCTGATTTTTTATCTTTTGTTTGTACTATGCTTTATTTAATCTTATTTTCAGATTGGATATAATACATAGTTATTATAATTATTAACGAATCAACTTTTATCCTAATCTAATATTATAAATGTGAAAGTTTGTGTGTTTGTTACTCAATCACGCAAAAAATACTGAACGGATTTGGATAAAATTTGGTAAGCATATACTTTATGACCTGGATTGAGATATAGAATACTTTTATCCCGGAGTCCGGAGAAACGATGGGTTCCTGTGGGATTCTCAAAAAATCAAAGTTAACGCGGAAGTCGTAATAGGTAGTGAAGTGGTAGTCGGGGGTGGCCGCTAGTCTTTCATAATTCCGAAGAAATGTTTTCCTGTTAAAAATAACGAACAAAAGTTGCTTATATAACTCCTTATAATCGTCCTCGAGTTGAAACAACTCCATTGTTTTGATTTCAACATGCGTCAAAAATAAACCGGGAATTCAAATAACTTTGTCTAAATCAAGAAACTCAATTAAAGTTAAAAATGTTTAGATTCGTTTACGAGAATCAAAAGAGGTTAGGTAATAGGTAGGTTCCTTGATTAGCCAAGTTTCGTTTTGGAAATGTTAATTTGGAATTTAATCCTTGATCATGGCTAAATTGAAAGTCATGTTTTGGCATTTCTGCTCAAGTTTGTTGAGTTAATTTAAACATTTTGCGTAATGTCGTTTTGAATGTTGTTTTAGATTAGTAAAATTTTTGGATAGCTTAGTAAATAAATAAAGCTAAAGTTACGTTTGTTACTAAGGGTTGACTTCATTTACGACTTTAAGAAATTTACTATTTATTAACGTATTAGGTAGTTTAGGTATTAAGCTCCACTTGCAGCAATTTTGCGTAATCTCAATTCAACTAAAACTAGCTCTACCCCATAAAAAATGTCTAAACGTCGATGTTAATTTGATAATTTTGGATGGGTTATATCTTGTTTTAGTTAAATCGAGATTTAGAAAATTTGCTGCAAGTGGACCTAAGAGAAAAGAATCCGGCATCTCATTTGGGTATCACAAATATTCACAGTGTTTCAGATGTCAATGGGACTATTATGCAACCCACTACGCAATCGTGCATGTCTATACTCGCCCATCATGGGCCATTGTGAAGTGAGCTATGAAAGGTATTATAAACATTCGATAGAGGAAATAGTAATTGAAGTTTTTCATTATATTTTAATTTTGCCTTAATCAACATATAGTACCTTTTTGTTTTTTTTTTAATATTTTTTATCTAGAATTGCGCTCTTGCGAATTAGCGCTCTGCCTTGCAGCCTAATAGGTAGTACTAGAAGAAATTCGACACGTCCATTATGATCTCGGTAGGATAGCGGATAGTGCATTTGCCCAGATAGCCTAATCTGTCAAACTAACCAGATACTTTGGCTGAGTTAATTTTTTCTAACACAATTATTTTATTTTGGTGGAAAAACATGCAGATAAATGCATCGAAAAATAATTAAAAAAATATAGCTATTAAATCATACATGGTATGCGTAATCTTGATATCAATATAAATAATGTAAAAAAAAAGCCCTTACATTGATGATAAAATTGTATTCATCTCAAATACAGGCATGTCATAGGGTTTTTCAATATTTGTCAACCTGTTACTGTTTATACTTTTATCGTAGCTTGAAATTCATTTTGATTATTGAATTAAAATACAAAAGACATTGAATGCAAAGAAATGCGTATTGGTTTGTTCAGTCAGGGTTCACTTCATCCCCTTACATTAAAATCTCAATTAGAAGATAAATTTACGTATGCAGTGTGGTAGTTAGCATGCACCGCAGCACGTGTCTCCACTGTTCGTGACGTCTACAATCTACATGATAGAATACCAACAGAAGCGCAACTCCATAATAATGAACGGAACGGTCGCATCGCATGCACAAATAGCTTAGAGCGTTTACAACTGTAAATACAAAAACATCATACTCATATTGTAAATGTGAGAGTTTGTATGGATGTTCGTAACTCTTTCACGATAAAACGGCTAAACGGATTTTGATGAAAAGAGATCTGTGATTTCTGCCCCATTTTATAACTTGGTAATTATATGAAAAACATTAAAATTATACGTAAAAATAAAAATCTTAATAAAATCAATAGCAATGGTGAAAATATATAATTTTAAAAAAAAATAGGGAATCTGCGTACAAAGAAACTTTATAACCTAGACGCAAATTTTCATTGACTAAAACTTTTGGTTTAAATTCATTTCCTTGATTCTGATTCGTTGTATCAAACACAACACACAAAAACAGGCACATGATGCCTGTTTTTGTCACATCATAACTATGGATTTGACATTGACATTTAATCCCATTGGTTCACAGCCTTTAAGCAAACCCTTTCTGTTATTTTATATGTATTTTGATGCCCATCAAAAATACATTACAATCTAATATTTTCTTATGTTCAAGCCTTTGTCGATCAGTTCTTTTTATGATTCCGTAGCTTATTTTAATAAATTTAAATATGTACATTTACTATAATATATATTATCTGTGTTGCCACTAATTTCAATGTTTAAACGACATTTATTTGGCACAAATGGATATTGAATTCCATATAAGTTTTGAATAACTCGGCGTATTTTGCTACACATAAATGCATGATAATACTTAAGCAACAAGATTGGGCAAAGTTGTATGGAGAAACTAATGGATCCTTTGGCACACAGAGTTTATTACCTGATTCTGATTCTCAAATAGCTAAAGTAAACTTGTATGGAGTGGCAGGCGCAAGGAAGTTTTAAAATAAAATAATGTAGATTATCTAAGACAAATAAACGCACGTGTGCTTGAATCTAAGCCACAAAATGTACTTACGTCACGCCGAGTATACCCAAGATCCCTGTACGAATGTCATCTATATGTGAATGGGTTCATTTCAATCAATTCTGTGGCGCTGCGCTTCTGGTCGATATTTTATCTACATCATAGAGTTTCGATTAGCCAGTTGCCTGTCATCACCGTCCCAGCTTCCTAGCTATAAGCTATAGGTTCCTATTTTGTGCGTAGGTAGGTAATTAAATTTAATTAGGTATGTATTGTTATTGATATTTACGATATAAATTAGTGAATATTATTTTAATCAAGCGAAAATAAAAAAAAATATACCTATCTAAAAATAAATTTTATAGTGAGCAAAAAGTTATTAGCTATGTAGTTTTAAAGCTGACTTATTACCTATATTTTCGTATGTTTTTAAAATTATTGCTCAACCATAGACATATATTTTTGCTATAGACCGTTGAAATCTATAACGCTGAGTGGGCCGATAGATGTGTCCGCAAGTATATATGATTAAGTAGGTACCCACATTTATCAAACAAATTGAAACAAAGCATAAAACACAACAAATCATTCAATTTCATTCATTATATAAAATGGATGTTTACATTTCAATCCATATAAAATACGCAATTTATTTACAGTTAATTTTATATAAAAGGAGGTTCGAAATTTACGTAAGCCCACTTAGGGTACGCGCACACTGGCAAGGGCCATGAGCTGGCAGTGACAGGCGGCCGATAAAGTGGCGATTAGCCTGCCGCTGCCGACTGCCTGTGCTTACCTATCTACAACGTAGATACTGGAACATAGGGACAAACAAACAGTGTTGTTTTGGTTATAATTAGACATTAATTTATAAAGAAACTGAATATTTTTTTTCTCTTTATTAATTAATAGTCTTTTGAAATGAATATTTGTATTCACATAGAGCCTGAGTTCCGAACCTGGGGGTAATTACCCCTCTCGGGGTAAATCAGCCATACTTCGGGGGTAACAAAGAACCTAATTATTTGGTCAAATCTAAATAATAAGAAAATACTATATAATATAAACATCTAAATAGAACATGCGCTCCTTCTTGCTAGCGAGCCCGCGGGGTGCTGAGTGTGGGAAGCGGGGCGAGATTTTTTCCTGATGATGACATTATTAGAGACGAAGATGTAGCGGCCAAATTGGAATTTCTTGGACTGATGATAACATTTTAAAGTCGGGGTAAAATCTGTTTTCCTAATAGGTTACTGGGGTAGCAGTATTGGAAAGGTTAGGAAACACTGACATAGAGTGTGTTTTTAATTCTATTTAATACAAAGAATATGGTAAGTACATTTAAATGATCATCAAAAAATAGCAATTGAACCTCTAAAAATACAATTGGTAACTTACCCAGCCTTTAGGTTATCAATTCTGTTTTTACGTGACCATTTATATATTTCCCGAAAGAAAAAAAAAATTGGCCGGCGCATGGTTACGGGCCGCAATAGCTTATCTAGATACTAGGTCAATCCCCTATCACGTGGAGCTCTCTTAAAAACTTAAAACGCTGCAGAAACACAGTACTAAAACTATTTGGCAGCAATCATTCTTCTAAATAAGGTGGAGATTATTTTTTAAACGGGCGTATTAGCCGAAAGATAAGCGTCGTTTTTTATCAGTGTAGAAAGAAACCAATTTATTTTATTTATACGAACAGACGCTAAAGTGTCCGACATCCAAACTTTGTAACTAGTGCATTGACCAACAAAACTAATTTAATAAAATCAAAATTCCAGCCGTAACTCGGCGCGAAACAATTTGCAAACTCCAGGGCCGGCTCACGAAATAGTTTATCTTAGACGATCTCACAAACATAGCAGGCAAACAACCGGCTCGTGACACCTACATACCATTTTACACACAGAGATCCGTATCCTTAACTACACACTACATAGCTGCGTCTCTCTCGCGCTAAGAAAATGAAACGGACCAATGAGGGGGTGGGGTGACACGCATTTCCGGGCCCGGCTCCAATCAGCTGCTAGAACAAAGGAGTCGGATAGCTACTTACCTACAAGTAGCTAGCTGAGGGTCGGCTGTAAGTAGACGGGCACACATGCAAGACACACACAAGCAAGTTTTTTAACCTGCGGACGAGTTTTTGTGGGCGTGAAGTTTGTTTGTGTGGCGGCGTCTAGCCGGTGATCACTTGCGAAGTTTGCGCAAGTCGCGGGTGTAATGGCTGGAATATATCGGCTTTGAGACCCAGCTCGCGACGCGTTATGCCTTTGTGACTTTGCTGAGAGACATGAATGAAGGCTAGAGCAGTCGCTAAAAAAATGCTACACAACTGACTTGATTGCAATATAAAGGTCTATTATTAGTATTAATATGTAATTAGTATATTACTTTTGTTTTTCCTGCTTGCTTTGTTCAGGAAAAAATTTTTTTTGGACTTGAAAATGAAATACTTATCATCGTAAAACATCTCATTACAGTTTATTTCGTAACTCGGCCAGAATCCTCATATTTTTCTTAGCAGTCCTCGTGTGACGTACCGGCTATATCCCAAGGGCCCTTTCTCGCGACGTTGTAATGTAAATGATGCCTTATACTCCAGTAACACAGCTGCGATTGTAATAATTTAATGGTAACACGCCTTGTAAGACTACAATTTGACTATCGCGAATATCCTGCGTCGGTGCGGCTTCAAAATGTTTCATGCTGAGTGTGTGTGAGAGTTGAAATGGAGTCTTATATTTTCACTTGGAGGGTTTACTTTAGACCGTGGAGTGTTTAGACGGTGAGAAACAAATCTGCGTAAGGTAGCAGGGTGTCGAGTAACTCGTGTTCTTACCCTCTCTCCTTTGTTCGGGGCGGAAGAGTGCGCTAGAATTACATGCTCGAGTCTGATGTGCGCTTATTTTTTACGATGCTATATTGTGTTTCGTCTACTCGCTATACTTATGCAGTTCAACGACTGAAAGAATAAGAGGGTTGCTTGAGGGAGAAAACAAAACACGTTAGATTTTGATACCAACTGCACGCTCGGAAGGAAATATATATTTTTGACTACCTACTAGTTCTTATTTGAGATTTGAATAACGAGCACAATAATGACGCTAAAGATTATAGGTACAATAGTGAAATTCAATCATTCTAGACGATGGGGACAATTTTAAGTAGTTTTTCGGTACAAAATATATTAAGGCACTGATCCGTGGAGTACCTAATAATAATAGTACTGTTGTAATCTATCCACACAACGTTATGTTTATTAATTTTGATAACTGATTGAAAAATTCAACCATATTACTTTGTGTACATGTTAACAGTGTTATAAAGATAACGATCTATCATTATAGTTTATGTGATAAATTCTCAATATTTCTTAAAGAGGTGAATTCGGATTTTCATTTGTAATTGGAGTATATGTTTGGAAAACTGGGAAGTAACAGATATGTTACAGAAGAATATAGTAACACAAAATGAAGAGTAGTGAAATAACATATACAACATCTGACGATTTCTGTGGCCGAGTGGTTTATACGCCGGGTTTCATGGTGTCGCCAACTCTAGAGGTCCCGGGTTCGAATTCCGGTGGGAGCAGATTTGTTTAATATGTTGTTAAACATATTTTCCATGGTTATTTAATATTAATTGCTATATAAATATATTTATAAATGTACAATATATGTATTCTATCCGATACCCTAGTATCCCATAACACAATCCTTACAGTGCTTACTTTGGGGCTAGGCTGATTAAAGTGGGGCTAGGTCATTAATGTTGCGGGCTCCCACGATATAAGATTGGCATTTGGTACGAATTTATGGTACTAAAACACGTATACATGTGTATTATAGGGGAAAAAGAAAATTATAGTCTTTTGCTATGTCGAACAATAGGTAGTTACAAATAAAAATAAAACCATGTATTAGCGACTGTCATGTGAATCCGGGGTGTTTCATAGTTTAAGATATAGTTTTAAAAAAAATCCTTTTTTTGGTGACCGTGACCCCCTCCTCACCGCTCATTACCCTCGACCTCTGACATTGCACAAATCGGATATTATAACAAAATCGAATTCAGAATAAAAAAATAGGTACAATCAAACACAATATAATTAGATCACATTTCTATTTTTTTTATTCATTTCAATACCTAAAGCATTAAATAGAAAAGGCAACTACTAGCACCTGGAATAAGTATAAGTATATGCTTAATATGATTCGCGTTTTTTACATTATTTACAAGCCTAATGTTATGTAATGCTCCAGCCCAAACAAAAAGAAAATGGACTCTCCGAGTAGCAATCACCCACATTTTTATTTTTAGAAAAAAATCTTGCAAGATTTCATCTCTTGAATCCAAACAAACAATCGACTCTCGCACATAATAATTCGCCCGGGGCTTGCAATTTCTTCCACAGCATTCGGGCTCATTGGCTCCCTTCTACCGTGGCGCGCGCGTCCCGCATACTGATATCTGGATTAAATTACTCCTCCAACTATTTTACACAAAACCAGGGGCCATAATTAAAGACCCGGCGAAAATGGGGAAATCAAACGTCTTATCTGACCACCGAGAAATAGCGTTTCTTCGCTGAATAGTTTCACAGAGTCGGTGCGAGTGAGCGGAATAAATAATTATTGCGATATAAACTTGCTGTCGGTGCCAGCTTCCTTTCTCGAGATAGCTAATGAACATAGTTTCTATTGGCCATTGCTTTTGTGATCTCCTTGTAGCGCATCTTAACTGCTTAGCCGGTTGCATATTAAATGCAACTTCGCTTCTGTGAAGCACTGAAAGCTTTACTTCGGTTACTGATACTGTCTTATTTTGTCGCTACTACTTAGGTACAGTACAGCAAATCATATTATACCAATATTGGTATACAGAGAGAGATAATAATTATAAATATTATTTGTATCATTATTCATATAACATATAATGTTGATTTCATTGCATTAACAAACAAAAGACTGCTCTAAATAAGTCTCTGAAAATAAGTTTCATATTCTGAATAATGAAAAATTCTGAAATTTTCACACTTGCTTACCTCACATGCACGCACACACAAATACACGGGCGTGTGTAAACGTCTGTCGAATGTCGACCGACTTTACACCGTCAAACTCAATCAAGCGTCGCGGAGCACTCCCCAAACTAAGACACTGCCAAAATCAATAGCATAAGGAAATACAATTCAGTTTCACGGTCTGAAATAGGCCATTCTTTGCGCTGAAAGGGGAATAATCTCACGTTAGCAGCGGGGGCTTAATCAAAATCCGTGAATTGCTTTAAATCGGGGAAAACGCAGGAAATATGCTTTGTGCGGGTAATTTCCCGTGCGTGGGGCACGCTCCATCGGGATGTAATGACTTCCTTAATTAATTCGTGATATTGCGACGACGTCTCTCGTTTATTGAGGAAACTATCATAATTCGATTTGTTTGAACGGTACTTTATGTTTAAAGAACATCTGGGTAGGGATTTAGACGACGACCATAAATTTTAACGTGTAATGACAAAATTGAATAACGGTAATAGGTACGTAGTTACCTTATGTATAATGATTTTATCAGCAATAAATTTGAGGATTATACTGCACGAAGACCTGAAATTAGTAGACCGAAATATTTACCTTAGTACTTATGTTATCACAGCATAACTTTGTATGTTACTTATTCAATCACTTTAAAACGTCTGAATAGAATTGTGTGAAAAGCTTAGGAGAAGAGCATGTCCCGTTTTGACGCATCAGAGAGGTAGGACATAGTGGATTTTCCGCTCGAATTAGAGTGCCCGTCTGGGGTTCTGTGGAGTTACCTCCACCTTACAGAAATCACCGTAAAAAGACACTACCTCGGGGTAGGGGACTGTATGTATATTTTTGGTAGGTATCGCAAGCGTCTATTGTGTATGGTGGCCGCTAACTACGAGGCTGACCATAAGCTTGTTTGCCATTCTTCTAACATAAAAAATAGGTTTCTTGTGAAAAATTCACAACATTTTGAAGTCACACAGAAAATAAGTTTAATTAGAATGAACCCCAACAATCACGAAATACAGTAAAGTGGACTGGAAAAATCTTTAAAAACTAGTTTTCCTATCAGTAGACTAAATATAACCATCATACTTTTCATAAGTGCAGCCTTTCAAATATGTACGTGCAAAGGGAGACCAACCATTTTCGTACTGATCTTTATTACAAACATATTTTTTTTATATAATGTTAAGTATTAAAAAGTAAGTTATTTTTTAAGTATTTTTTTAGTGAAACTCGAAAGCCTTTTATATATTTTTTTTAAATTAAATTCAAATTAAAATATCTCATTCACCCAACTAGCTATAGAATTCAGTTAAATACTGGCAATATACATTACCAATAAACTTTACAATAGTATATGTATATTTCGCTCCTGTATAAAGAACTTGGTACCTGTACCAACCCCCCAAACAAAGTGGTTGACTATAGTGGATTCAGTTGTGTGTTGATAGATCAGTCTGGCAGTAACAGTTGCTTTTTATAAACAGAACTAGCGGCCGCCCGTGACTTCACCCCCATTTTTCAGCCTGGAACTTTAGTTTTTTTGATAATCCCACAGGAAATTAACATTTTTCCGGATAAAAAAAGTATCCTTTGTCTCAATTCAGGTCATAAAGTAAAACAGTTTTTGCGTGAATGAGAAACAAACATACAAACTTTCACATTTATAATATTAAGTAAGATTCACAATGAGCAGATTTTTTGCCTACAATACTTTATTTAAGCATATAACTGCTACATTATATTGCTCATAAACACGTTGACCATACTCAAACCCTAAGCGAAATCACCGTCACTTTTACATACGGCAATACATAGGCAGGAAGATGGGGCGCGTCGTCATAGCACCGGAGGCAGTAAGAAGTTATTTTAGGGGGATATTAGGCGACATCAGAGGCTTATCTTTACGGCAGGTGTTCCGCCCTCCCTCCCGCGGGAACAAATTTACGAAATATGCTGCGACTTATGCGGATCACGCCTTAACGACCGAACACAGCGGGTTTACGATGCATCTGGTATGTTCACACATTCTGGGCATGCAAGAGTGCTAGGATCCTATGTGGGTGTATACCTATTTTTGTGGATTTATTACGAAATTTGACGAAATTTTTTTTTATTGAAATAATCGAAGCAGGCGTTCGGAATACTTCGCACATCTCTAGGTAGTTCTTAAAAGTCATTAATGTAATAAAATCTAAAATTGAGTTTATAATGCCAGAACTTTCCTTTTATGCATTCATCGGGTGCTCACAGGTCTTTCTTAGGGTTCCGTAGTCCCTTATAGTTTCGTTAGGTCCGTCTGTCTGTCCGTCCCCGGTTTTGCTTAAAGACTGTTAGCACTAGAGAGCTATAATTTTGTGGAGATATGTATATCAATCATGCCGACAAAATGGTAGAATAAAATTTAGTAAAATATTTTTTTAGGGTAGCTCCTGTAACCTGGAGATGATTTTATTTTTTCATCGTCTACTCCGACATATGTGTAGTATCGTTGAATAGGTCCTTTAAAATTACTTAGGGGTTCTAAGACTATTTTTCGATTTAGGGATCCGTTTGCGAAATATTGAACTTTAAAGTGCATTGTTCGAGCAGGGCGCCCCCTCTGTTCGGTTCAAAACCGAATACTAAGGTATTGCGACATATTAGGATGACGCACGGGGCGGCTAGTGGTAACTGGGCCATAGTCCGCCGTGCACTTTAACACCTCAATGCAATACATTTCGCGGTAGCAATTAGTTGTACTCGTTAACATTATAACATAAATTCGGAACATTTTTATAACAGTTAATTACATATTAAAATAGTTTTAACAATAACATTTTGATACATTTTGCTTTGAATTTAATTGAACATTTCAATTAAAGTCAAAGAATTTTATTTAAGTCAAGACAAATATAAGTGAACTTTGTGTCCAACTCTGGAGTAAAATAAAATATTTAATAGTTTAAACAGTGTATTTCTCCATTAAAACCCCACGCAGATTGATACCCCGAAAATCTCCCCTCTTAAAGCTAAACTATTGGCTTGAAAAACTCATGATATTAGTGCACATCTAGTTAATGTGCAACTTCATCTATCCTGTAATCTGAAAGATTAAAATTAACATAATAGCGTGGTCTGGCCTTTAACTAATGACTCAGTCTAGAGAGAACGGCAAAAGTTAAGACGATCAAATCGGGGTTTCAATTCCAAAATTCGAATTTATTTTATTTCTATGGGAATTGATGTTTTGCAATACATACAAGATCTTATATTCTAGATTAGGTATAGTTGAGGCATACCATACCATACCCTACCCACCTCGTAGAAGTTCACAGTGAAACAACATTACGTTCTAAGTATATATAGTGTGGTATTACGGTTCCCGGGCTCCACGAAGTAGGGGTATATATGTAGGGGTATATATATATATATATATGATCCGAATCGATAAGGAAAAGATGTCTGGTGTGGCACACTTTTCTATGGCTATCTTCGCGACTGGAGTCTACCTTAAATTTAACACCGGATCTGGGTAAAAGAGCTGCGTATTATATAAGAATAAGACCCACTGAGATATTAACACAGCCGAGCGCAGTCTAAGTTAGGTTAAATTACCATGCTGTTGCGTACACAAAACCTTCGTACCGTAACGCGAACAAAATTAATTTCGCCACAAATTCCCCATTTGTCTCAATAACTCTCCAATATTCCCACCAATCCATTAGTTTCCCGTTAGGATCGGCAAATAATTCAATAATTACACGAACACGAAATTCCCCACCGCATCCCGGCCGAGAGTCGCTCGTGTAAGATTTTGTTCGAGTACTTAACACATGTCAAACACTCCGCCATCAAAGGCGCACATTTCTCATTAACACACGCCGGTACACATGTAAGCGATGTCGAAACGCTAATAAGCAATTAAATAGATTAATAAAGATATTTACGTCATTCTGCCAATTTGCCATTGAACCGCGAGTAGGATTTCAATAAGCCTTTGATCATGAAGCTCCGCAATCGATTTGTAATGATTGTTTGACAGTTTCTGAGACACGCAGCCCCGGCTGGCGATTGTTCAATGTTTCGATATTGAATAATTTGCTGTGACAATAATCGGCTTAGCGGCTCACCTTAAGACGCTACAGTGAGATTTTTATTATTACACTATAGATATAATATTCCAGTATATTATATTAATAAGCTTGTTTAATACAGTACTGTTAAACGTGTTCTATAGCAGGATTATGTTTAAGTCGAGGACACAAAAGAAAAGATCGATTAGTGCGAAATTTTAATAGAAATGTAGGCTACAGTGAACACATACTACACTAATTGTCTACCCGAATTGCAGCTTCACTCTGTCACTGATTGGACAAATATCCGCCTTATAGTAAAATGCAGCCTAGTGTAACTCTTTTGTGGTACATATTTTGTTTGTGCAGTGAGTAAGGATAAAACAGCTCCACAGATAGACTAAGTGCGAGTGACCTTTGGTATCGCAATAGCAAATAAGGGTGAGAACGTTTTTAAAAGAACAAACTAACGCATGATTACTTTTTTATACAGGGTATGTATATACAACCTATATATACATATTAGGAGCTCGATGGCGCAAGTGGTTAGCGCGTTCGGCTGCGATCGTTGAACTTAAGCAAATTTCGCAGTGGTCAGTCATTGGATGGGTGACCAAAAATTACTATCTCGAGCTCCTCCGTGCTTCGGAAGGCACGTTAAGCCGTTGGTCCCAGCTGCATCTGCAGTCGTTAGCACCCACCAATCCGCACTGGGCCCGCGTGGTGGGTCATGGCCCAATCTCCCTATTCCATCCATAGGGAAGGCCTGTGCCCCAGCAGTGTGGTCATTAATAGGCTGATGATGATGATATACATATTTATACAACCTGATGTTAAGTGTAAGTGGAGTCCAGTCGCGAAGATAGATGATGCGGCAGAAGGTGTACCGCTCCAGCCATCCTCACCTGTCGGCCTAAACCCAATCCCCTACCCCGCGGAGTCCTGGAACCGCACTCACCAACAAAAACACAACACCACCAACATGTAGTATTATTTTACTGTGTTCTGTAAGGTAGAAGTTGCTTCCCCAGACGGGCGCTCTATTTCGACGGGGAAATCAGGGGGAAAAAGCATTTTGCTTAGTTGCATTAGAAGAAAAATAGTTAAGAAAACTTAATAATCTAAACAGTAAACTACATAGGATCGTAGTACTACTTTAAATTAAACATAAATTGCTTTAGAAATGATTCGACTTAGACGTGCACAGATCAAGAAAATAAAACCAGTTTTCCAAATAGAAAACAAAGCCTCAATTTAATAATGGCATGAAACAAAAGCACACAGCACGCAAAATATCTCATGAAACTCAAACATTGTCAAATAAACTGTTGCGCGCGTCAGTTAAATAAAAATTACTCGAGAGACGGCCTGAGGGAGGCTCATTGTGCGCCCACAATGAGCTCTCCTGATTGGCGGAAGGATGTTCCCACTAAATAAAAAAATATCGACGCGTCATTTCGCACAATTTTCGTCGAATTTTCAAACGATAAAACCTGTCATTTCGCTGTTGAGGCGCCTATAAAATATTCATGCAGACGGGCGAGAGATGAGCGATTTTTTCTTCGATTTACGCGTCGAAATAAGATGTCATTTTCCGTATCATTAGCGGCGGCTGGGAGCGTCGCGACGCCACTATTTATACGCAAATACGATAAAAATGATGCCCAACCGATCGACTGTTTGACGCGCCATTGATAAATTGCGACCTTTTCAAATTTCTTCGTCGCTTGTGACGTTTCTCGTTTCCGTTTTCACGTTTTTACTGATCTTTTAATGCTTTTGAGATACATTTTTCTAATGAAACTTTTTAAGTTAATGAGTAAATAGATTTAAAATTTAATTCGAAAGAACATTATGTCGATATTGTAATAATATTTTACCCTATTTCAATGAAAGTGAATCAATTAGAGCCGGTATTAAAAACGATAGTATCCAAACTGTCCTTTTCCTATTCAAAGCAGTAGTGCAAGAACATTTACTGCGTCGAATTGGTTCTCCCGCTTTGATAGCGAGGTAAACTCGTTCGGAATAAAACTCGGTTGGAGCCGCTGAGCCCTCTCTTTTCGGAGAAATCGCGCGGATGCAGTTTATCTCGCCCGCTCGTCGACAAAAGCATCTACTATGATAATCTGTTGATAGCCCCGATAGAAGCTACATCATGCAGGTAGGTAAATAAACGAGGATCTATATCCTATAAGATACTTTTATCTTTGGACACATATAAAGATGTATTAATGGAAAATGCACTATTTAAAAAAAGGTTTCCTATTATGTGTAATCTAACCTGAAAGAAAAGTATCTCTATAATCCTTTTTCCTGGTGGTTTTAGTTGATAATAATAAAATATTTCCCGTTGTGGAAAGCTTAAGCTTACACATACTCACGTAAGCAGTGCAAAATAATTATAGTTAAATTGTAAGGAGTAAGTCGGAACCCGTATTTTAGCGGCTTACTCGAGCCCCACGTTGGGCGCCACAATATTGCGCGACCGCCATGTCCCCGACTAATCCCGGATTCATTTATTTTTGACAACGCAATACGATTTTATCTCACGGCTTCTGATGCTGTTTGCCTGCTGTTATTACGCTCCCACCATATTCGGCCTATTTATTTATTTATTCGGTGGGCCCTCACGAGGGTTTGACTTTTAATATGGCGCGTTTAGTGGATCATTTTGTTTGGCGAACGGATTTAAAGTCGTCACTTGTTTAATTTGATTTGCTATCTCGATGTGAGGGCTACTGAGTTATGGCTGCGATAAGGTGTCATAAGAAAAAAACATTTTGGTGCAGAAAGAAATATATTAAATTTAAAAACTTAACTGTAATTTTGCATATTTAATAATGAGTAACATGTTAATATTTTACTCCAGTATATGTTGATAGCCTAATAGGATCATATTCCATATTTAGAGCTCATGTCTTAATAGAGCTATTAACGCTCTTTTTAATTAACCAATAAGCTTTCTTTTATATGACGCCTACACAGTTTCAGGTACTATAGAAGAAATATTAAGTAGATTGCAGTGCCAATGGCGAAGAGACGCGTACGGCTCACTACTACTTACTGAGCTACACTTAATTAGCTAGTGTTACTTATATAAAAAGATACTTTCTTAAGTTCTTCTTTTTTTTACACAGTGACGATAAGTATTACCTAAGATACATAGGAATACTTTTTTATAAAAAAATAATCGAATTACTTCAGCGAGGTAGCGCAAAGCGAAATTTTCGTACAAACTGCCACCTTACAGAGGACCACAGTGGAATAAGATTAATTTTGAGTAGTGTTGTGTTTTTGAAGGTATTATAGATAGGGTTCAGGTCGCGAAGGTGAGGATGAATGAGGGACTTTATTTTCTGCCATATCAGCTGCTATCTTCATGACTGGACTGGACTTCATTTACATTTAACATCAGGCAGAGTCGGGTAATTTGCTGTGCCTCATAGAAGATGCTTATTTTATGAGGCACAGCAAATTAACCTTAATGCCAGTGGTTGTCGTTGAAGATACATATTATGATAAATATTTTATTTAATATGATAAATATAAAAATATGTATGCTTGGATATTTGTTACTAGAAAACTCAAATAGAAAAGGCTGCAAATTATATCTTTATTTAGATATATAGATTTAAATTCTATTTAATGCAGTTCAAAGCTTGTTTTTTATGTGTTCCGAATTTTCAGGAAAAATCATGTAATGGGTAACCAATGAAAATATACTTCTGATATTTTCATTGGTATATATTATAAGCGCTCGTTAAATATTATAATCAATAAAATAAAGTCGTGATAGTTAAACCACTCAAGAACGGCTGGACTTTTTTGGTTTTGTCTCTGCCCCGAATAGCAGAATAAATTTAAATATCAGAAAAATAACGGAAATCAAATTGCGCAGAAAATTAATTTTTTCTTAATGAAAAAATTGTGGGGAAATAGCATACTAAAATTAAAAGATACATTTAAATACTCGTTTGAAAGACACTTTGCATTAAATGCTGATATTTTGGCAAGAATATCACTTCAATATTATAAGTATCAATATCATAGTTTTCGTTTCAATACGGCATAAATTTTTCCCTATTTTTAGTTTCTAAAAATAAAGAACTATTTCTGATTTCTCAAGAATGCTTAAAGAATTTCAGTATTCAGGTTGTTTGGAGAATATTGGACAAAGATCTGGTAACCGATTAACTCAGTTTTCAATTTCGCTGATACGTCATTGAATTATAAGTTATTGAATTTTAATTTCTCCATGTCTATTATTCCAATAATTTATAGACCATTAAACTTATTTTGTTTTGGTTTTATTTTAGTTGTAAAATCCTTAGCTAAAAATTTAAAGATAACCATATTCACCGACGGTCAGGTTAGGTTCAAAGTTCGCCTTGTCAGCTAGCTAACAAAAAGTGTAACTTAATTTCACCATAAATATTTTCGTAGAAAATGTTGCCAAGACTTTTTGAATGTTGTATAATAATAATATTTTCCAACACTCACACCAATTAGCCTAGCCCCAAAGTAAGCACTGTAGGCTTGTGTTATGGGATACTAGGGTAACGGATAGAATACATATACTGTACATACATAAGTATGTTTATATAGAAATACATATTAAACATCCATGACCAGAGTACAAATGCTCGTATTCATCACACAAACATCTGCCCCCACCGGGATTCGAACTCGGGACCTCTAGAGTCGGCGACACCATGAAACCCGGCGTACAAACCACTCGGCCACGGAGGTCGTCAAATGTATGTACCTTACCTTCACAATATAAAGGTAGGTCACGTTTTACAAGCTGAATGCTTCTTTAAGGCCGACAGCAGTGACGCCACACAGATATTTATAGTTTCACGTGAGCCACATCTTGAGAGGCGGCTCCACTCCACTCGAGTAGACCGGCATGCAAGTGACAGCTGCCCGCCGTTACTTGCGAGCTTTTAATTAGTTTTATATCGACCGCAGTTTCCTCTGCAACTACAGCGATGGATATGAATAAACCTTAATATATTCATATTTAAATAGCAATACAGTATTATATGTAAGTATTAATTAATTTATACCACATCCCTGGTAGATCTGATGTAACACTTAACAAATAAGAGTATACACGCTGCCAGACAAAATAGTGTCTTGTGAAAGTCATTACGGATAAAATGTATAACAATCTGTTAATAGTTATAAATCATCAATAGGAATTAAAAAAAAACAAGGCAGCCTAACATTATGATTATTTTTTGATGTTTTAGAATATTTACGCGGGAAAGCTGATTATAATATTTTGCTAAATTTTGGCGGAAGACTTACACTTATTTTAATAATTAGGCACTACAGCTACTACACAGTGTGAGAGAAAAAGAGGCTTTTACAAAAATATTACCTAAAAAACGAAAATGGAAGGTTACCTGATATAGTAAATTAAAATTTTCGAGAACAGTCCTGGCCTTATCATCAAACTTTGACGTGGCATTCGTGCCGTCAAGAATATTTGCATATCTTATTAAAAACCTCGACGACAGAGATAAAAATTAAAATGAGACACGTCAAAGAAGAAAAAATAGCGAGCGAACAAAACGCGCCAGAGACAATGGTTATTTTGGACGATACGAAAAAACCTGATGGTTTTGTTATGGAAATTTAGGGTGGACACTTTGCATTTCCTTTATTCCCCCATTCCTTAGGAGGAATCTGTTTTTTTAATTATCGTGTTTGGTAATTAGTTTGGGGAAATGATCTCTCTCCCACTTCCTACCTCGGTAACTTGTCTTAGGTTAATTAGGTAATTTATAGTCGCTGTGCCTACTGGACTTATTTGAAACTCGCTTTCACTTTATTTTTTAGAAACAATCTGCGATAAACTTAAAATCCCTAGCCATAAAATGATTGATATTTAAATCCCTTATTCTTAATAATAAATCTTATACAGGGCGTCCCACGGCAACCTCACACGGAGGGAAAGTATATTGAATATTGAAGATAGTATATTTTACTGAAAGAAGACATCATTTTATTTTTAATAATAAATAAAACAGCATTCACGGTTTTTTTTTAAATTGCCTGATACAACTGGGAATCAAACTCGTGAAATTTTGAAAAAAAAACACGACATATTTTATGATAACCATCGAAAGGGTTAATCATAAGCATTATTTTTTTGCTTAATAACATAGCATTTTAAGTGAAAGAAAAGTAATTAAATTGAACATTTTATTTAAAATTATTTTACACAAACTAACATTCGTATACGCCTCAAAGTAAGTTTAAATGTTGAGTTCATCATCGTTGGCGTTTATCATCCGCTGCTGTAGTTTCTGTAAGCGCATATCAAAACGTCCTAAATTTCAGTATCCACTAACCTTTTAAGCACATATCGAGAAGACACGTCTCCATCAGGATATCTTTTGCGGTACCACCGCAAAGCTAATATGTCTTTGTGTTTCATAAAGTAAGCTTCCATTAAATCCATTTTATTTTGATACGCCATGGTAAGTAAAATAACAAAAAAAAAGCAAATAAACGAAAATGAAACTCAAAAAAAAAGAACAGACGCTTGAAAATTTATGTGTTTCATTTTCGAATTATTATTTTTATAAATTTCAGCCAATCGCATTGTAACTGTGAGTTCAAAAAGAAAGCATACGTACTTCAGTTTGTATAACACTTTATTATTTTTATCACGTAATAACACATTCCTTTCATTTAAAATGCTATGTTATTTAACAATAGTTATTTATTATACAAGAGTGGAAAGTTCCTTTTTAACCGCGTGCTCGATTTGGATGACCGAGCAAGCGAAGGATTCTAAAGTTGAATCACGAGCGCAGCGAGTGATTCTAAATTAGAATCCTGAGCGTCAGCGAGGGAAACAAACGAGCACAAGGTGAAAAATCTTTCCACTCGAGTGCAATACGTAACTTTTCATCCCACCTCAGCGAGGAAATGACAAAATGAAAAAGAAAACAATTTATAATGACAAAATATTTTTATTTCAATTAAAACACATTAAGATAATCTATAAATTGAAGAAAATAATAAGAAGTAGAAAATAATTAAGAAATATTAAATGTAACGTTGCTACAGTTACTTATGTTAAGTTTAATATTTTTGTTAGGTAATGTTATGTTGGTGTTTGTGAATTGTGCGCTGTTTTGTGGTAAACTACTCGTATCAGTAATTTTAAATAGTTGTGCCGATTCATTGGATTCTATTGGCGTAAATGTTGGCGAGAGAGGGCTATTGTTTCCAATCTTATGGGGGCTCATTTTAGATGTAGAAGGGCGAGACCAAGAATCTGACAGAGGTTCTTTCAGCGTTATGGCCTCCACGATACTATTACAAATTTTTGATTTACTTTGGATTGAATCCTCTATGTATCCCTCTACAACCGAATTAGACTTCCAGCCTCCATGGCGCTTAAGCGATAGAAGATCAGCCCCTGATTCGGCCAAAAGTGTGGCTGAGGTTCTTCTAAAACAGTGACCGGTGTATAACGGGGGTTCTAAAAGTCCGAGAAAAGTTGCTATTTCTCGTGGAATACTGCCAATTTTATTCTGACCCATAGGTTGTCGGATACACTTTCCGTTGCGATATTGTAGAAAAAATCGTTCAATTGGGGTGTTAGAAGGACGTAAAGCTTGATATTTCTGAACAATGTTTACATATTCCTTGCGAATAACGAAGTTGCGGTCTTTTTTTGTCTTGGTATTTAGTACATTAATTAATAGCAATTCATCAGAATTATGAGAATATTTTGATACGTTATTGACATTAAGTAGTGTAAGTTCATTTGTTCGACATGCTCCGGTTATACCAATAATAAGAACAACCTGTAACAAAAGAAGTATTTATAATCGTAAATAAATTAATCAAATTAAAAATATTGTAAGTACTATGTACAATTTTATCAACAACAAAAAATTACACGTATTGACTTACTTTTGCCGCTAAATATACGGAATCAGGTGCTTCATTAATAAACTTTGCAATTTCAGATGCTGTGAAAACCTTCGATTTTTTTGGTTTATAACCAGATGAGGCTCTTTTTAAAAATGCCACTAATTTATGATAGGTGTCGATATGAACGTCTTTCTTCATCTTAATTGTTAATTTTAGCATTGAATACGTACTCCATAGCGTGCTTGCTTTCTTGGTCTCAGATAATTCTATAAAATATGCCAGCAAAACGTTTTCGGAGAAAGTTTTTGCTCCTTTAGCTAGTCGCCACATGTTAAATATATCGTACTGTTTCAAATACTTCTCTCGTGATTGCTGAGGGAGAAGGCTCATTTGCGCATTATTAACTGTTTCAGTTAACTCAGTTGGCGTTAGATAAACTTCATCGTCGCTAATGTCACTCATTTTAGTTGATTTTTTTGTACAGTTTTTAGGTTATGTTAATTATATTAAGCAATAAAACGTGAAAAACTAGAATGGCGCGAAGCACGCAAATAAAACAAAGAAACCAAGAAGGTTCCAAATTTAAATTTTTTCACAATTTAAAAAGTTCTAATCATAAATTTGGCACCATAGAGGTTACATTATATAGGTTTAATGACGTTTTGAATTTACAATTATATTGAGTACTCATTATATGTGATGTTCTAAATTCAAATCTACTTTGCCGCTCAAGCGAATAAAATAGAATTTTCCAGCCAGATTTCGAAGCGCAAAATTACACTTTCCGAGGTGGTGGGATGAAAAAAATAATGTTTACGATTAACCCTTTCGATAGTTATCATAAAATGAGTTGTGTTTTATTTTTTCGAAATTTCACAAGTTTGATTCCCAGTTGTAACAGGCGATTTAAAAAAATCTGTGGATGCAGTTCTCGTTATTATTAAAAATAAAATGATGTCTTCTTTCAGTAAAATATCCTATCTTCAATATTTAATATACTTTCCCTCCGTGTGAGATTGCCGTGGGACGCTCTGTATATTTATAATATATATAACAAGCATCCCTTTGGATGAATAAACATCTACGTAAAATTCGTAATTTCCGAAATCGGATTATGTCGCTAAACAACGGTTCATACTTTAAAAGTTATTGATATAAGAAAACAAGGTAAATTGTGCAATTAAAAGAACTTAATTTGTATTTTTGTATATCCATTTTTATTTTAGGCATTTAACTGCTAGATGTTTTAATCTAAAGAAAAACTTCCTAGAAAAAAAACCAACCCGGTCCAGGTTAATTTGTGATTATTGAATTTTCTATCTTATTCTGGAAACTATCGCAACGCTTTATTACTGCCAACAGCTAACTTAATTACGTCACGAATTGATCGCGTCAATGACCTAAAGGTTTCCAATTAAAATCCGCATTGCTCGTCCAAACGCGGGCCAATAGCAATCAGACTAATCCCGCGGGACATTTTTTTAGCTAAATACGTTCGGTTCAATCGATATAAGCCGATGCATTGAGTCTGTGTCCCCGAGCGTGTGTCGCAAAATGGAGCTTCTCTGAAACCCACCAAGTGGCCGCAATTTGTTTTGCCACTTCAAAGAGGTTTTGTACTAAGGCGGAATTAGGTTTCTGTGATTGGTGGTTTCCTGGATTGCCTCTATACGTAGTATGCCTTACCTATTCGTGTTTTTTCCGTGATATTCTGTTGATATTAACATTTAACGAATGATTTTCTTAAAAGGACAGTTGTTCAGTTGGTCTATCTAATAACATTATACGATCCAATAAAAAACAAATCAGTGTCAGCTGTCAAATGGGTCAGCTTACCATTACTTCAAAAACCGAGGTAGATTAGATAACCTCAGTTAGTTATATTAAAAGATCATGTTAGTCTATTGACGGATTTGACGGTGTATTGTGAAACTTAATTAAGAATACTCTAGTGTGTTCAAAATGTTTCAGCATACACGTTAAAGTAAAACCATTTCGATAGTTTTTTTTAACTACGTACCTAAAAGTTTATATTTGTGAATAATTGATAGTGGCACACAGTTAATAACATGAAAATAATGGCTCAATTACACTTGGTCGTTATACCGAATACGATTGTCAATGGAATTCGGGTAAATACCTAAGTGTAAATAAACGTACTCGAGTACGCCCGTATTTGGGTAGTTTTCGTTTCGGTTACCCGACGCCGTCTTCTAGCCCGTATTCCAGTGTAAATACTGCTTCGGGTGCCCGAATTCGAGTAATGTCTTTCGTGCACCCGAATATGGGCTCACGACTAAATGTAATCGAGCCATAAGATAGGTACTTTTATTTCGGAAAAATGTTTGGTTCATTTAAGCTTATCAATAAAACAAACAATTTGGCTCAGTATAGTGAATTTCCTGAGTTGTACTTTCAGACCAGACCATATACAATGAACAAGAATATAGCTATATTGTACCCACGTAAATTTAGTGTTCGTTTTAATTTGATCTTGTTGATCTGGCGACAGATAGCAGCAACAGACATCAAAGAACAGTTGCATGTAATCTTCCTAATCACAGGCTTGCGAAGCCACTGCAGTCTATTTGGCAATGAAGCCGAGTACAAGTGCTGTATCAAATGTTACCGTGTCCCTCTGTTTTTTGCTTGGGGTCGCCTAATCCGGTCGTCTAATGCCGAGTAATTTCGACCCTGCTTGTTTGCTGCCTTTCAAGAACTTAATACGAGCCGCTGTGGGTCATAAAATATCCTACTATGTTTGACATATTCCTATAAGTTCTAAACTTATCTTGGTATACAAAATATAATTAAAACTTTAATAAAAACTTCTGAAAAGAACAGATGTTAGTAATCATTAAAAAAGTTACCTTTTAAAGCTAAAAATATTTATTTTTTCCCATACGATATTATGAGATATTAGTAAAGCTTAAAAAAACTTCTCTTTGTAATATTTTCTGCAAAATTGTCGAGTACAGTAAAATAGGTACGTGAAGAAAGTGACATAAATAGCGTTCGCATTAAGCAGTAATGTGAGGAGCCGCAGCAAATCAAGGAAATTAAAATTCTCAAACAGAGGGCAGTTATAACAAATCCCGGCACTAAAACTCCTATATATATTCCGGCGAACGTTGTAAAAAATCATTGCCTCCGTCTCTCGGCCCTCGGCGAGGGGAAAATCTAATCTGTGCATTTTTTGCGGGACCGCGATGCCACAAAGAATTTCATTTCCCACTGTTCATCTATCTCTATTTCACTGACGGCTCTTGTTCTTCGGCCCCCCCCCTCCCGCCTCGCCCCTGCCTTCGGACCCCTCAGCCGTTTTTTAGACTTCCTCGATCGGAGATAAGGTTAAGCGCGCTCTTCTTATTAGTGGTTTGAACGCGACATTGCCAGCCTCGTTTTAATTTATTACGTCTGCATCGTCTTCACGACGTTGTGTTCCGGTCCTTACTCTGATTAAATTCCCAATGTGAATCACCCAATTTTCCTGTTTGTGTGCAAAATCCGAGCATATTACTCGCCCAGATACCATTAGACATCGATAGCGGAAACAAACTTTATGGAATCAATTGATCCACAATAGTTGGACGGCATGTTTATCATAATAATAAGCGTGGCAAAGAAACGAAGCTAAAGTCAACTCATAATTGTATTACTAGCACCACAATCAAAATGAGCCTCCACGAAACCCAGAATTACACAATTGTGTACAATTGACATTCAAATCTGTGGACATTGACGCTTTGTGCTTTTATTGCCTCTTATTGACGCGTAATTGTCAATAAATTCCTACGGGATCGGCGTTTAATGTGGGTTTGGGTTGAAAAAGTTATGTTTTATTAATATTTTTACGAGAGCGTTTAGAACTGCCGATAAGATCTGCCGTTTGGGAAGTTTTTTCTTTCAATTTCCGTCACGATTTGTACGCTCATTATCGATGGGGGCGATAGGGGCAGCGGTCGCATGGCATCCACTGTAGTGCGATGTTATCGTGTCTCTTAGCGACTTTCATCGGGGCTTTCGATTGTGCTCCCCCCTCCTAGCATTCGAGAAACATGATTACAGTGACGTCGTTATGATTTATTTCCGAGGAAATTTATATAACGCTCTTTCGGCAAACTGTTTGTAAGACAAATCGTGACCTAATAGCTATTGCTTGGCTTTGATAAATGGTCTAACTGTGAAGTAAAAGATAGGTGTATTACTTTCTCGTAAGCTGGATACTAATTTGATGTAGCATGAAAGTGAACAGGTAAAATTCAATCCAATATCAGAGAATTTTCGGAAATATTTTAAGACTTTTTGGTATGTAATGAAAATGGGGTGGAAAAACTATGTCAATATTCAAAACTAAACAAATATCTTTCTTTTGACCATTGGGTAGGGGTTAGAGTCATAGTATACTCCTATAGGTTATGCTTAAATAATGCTTTCGTATCACAAGCGGCTGCTTATTATCTTCGTGAGGATCTTACTCTTATTTACCACGCTTTTGAATGAAAAACAAAACTGTAAAAGTAGTATAGAAACGGTCTGGTCATTGTGGTGTTACAGCGAGTAGCTGGGCTCTAAAAACTTAGCCATCCTAAAGTAGATCGCTATCAACTCTGAGACTACGACCTTGAGATACTGTTTTCATACAAAACTGCATCTCAAGATCTTAACTCTCTGAGTTGAGAGCGATCTATAAATATGGGTCTCAATGTGTAATAATGAGAAATACTTTTTATATTCATACTTTATTTTTAATATTTCATACACATTATAACTGACTTACATACTGAGATGTTGGTATTTTTTTTTCACTAGCTACCATGCTAAAATGTCTATTTATCAGGTACATAATTTTAACTTAAGTTTATTATTAGTATTATTTTATCAACATATTGGTGTCGCTTCTGGCACGACTCTCTAAACTTATAACTAAATTAAACACCAGTGTCTTCTTTTCGTATGGAGAATGACAAGGATACTCTGTTGTCAATAGTTATTTATTATACAAGAGTGGAAAGTTCCTTTTTAACCGCGTGCTCGATTTGGATGACCGAGCAAGCGAAGGATTCTAAAGTTGAATCACGAGCGCAGCGAGTGATTCTAAATTAGAATCCTGAGCGTCAGCGAGGGAAACAAACGAGCACAAGGTGAAAAATCTTTCCACTCGAGTGCAATACGTAACTTTTCATCCCACCTCAGCGAGGAAATGACAAAATGAAAAAGAAAACAATTTATAATGACAAAATATTTAAGCAATAAAACGTGAAAAACTAGAATGGCGCGAAGCACGCAAATAAAACAAAGAAACCAAGAAGGTTCCAAATTTAAATTTTTTCACAATTTAAAAAGTTCTAATCATAAATTTGGCACCATAGAGGTTACATTAAATAGGTTTAATGACGTTTTGAATTTACAATTATATTGAGTACTCATTATATGTGATGTTCTAAATTCAAATCTACTTTGCCGCTCAAGCGAATAAAATAGAATTTTCCAGCCAGATTTCGAAGCGCAAAATTACACTTTCCGAGGTGGTGGGATGAAAAATTAATTAAGTTAAACTACATTGATAAAATCCCTTTACGAAATGCTTACAATAAAAAAGTTATTATATCTAAATTATATTTAGCTTTATGTTCATAATATCATCATATAGGAAGATAGAAATAGGTGGCATATCGTCGTCATATAGAGGATTAATTCAAGGCACGTCGGCGTCTGATATCTGATCTAAGGGGGTTCCGTAGGGGCTCGGACTTCGATACAAGGCGCTCTATGTACCTACATGTTGGGAACGAAAATAGATGGAGTGTCAAGAACCAATTTAGGAGATGTGTCTATCATAAGACATGGAACGTACGTACACCCAAATACACTAATATTATAAAGGCGAAAGTTTGTGTGTGAGTGTGTATGTTTGTTACTTCTTCGCGCCTAAACGGCTGGAGCGCTTTTAATAAAATTTGGTATGGAGTAAACTGACATCCTGTATTAACACGTTTTACTGCGGGAAAATATACCTAATAAACCGCGGGTAACGACGCGGGGCACAGCTAGTTTAATCTAATAGTAATAAGGATGTCTCTTTACTTACTTTATAACAAAATTGTGATAAAACATCGGTTTAATGCGAGTCAGACTCGCATGAGTTTCGTACTATTGTACCTACATTATTTTTAATTCAGTATTGTAAAAATTGGGCAATGAACATCGCAAAATCAAAATTTTTCGTTGACAGTCAATAACTTATGTATGTATTTATAATATTTTAAAGCATTCCAGTGCTTAAATTTTCTCTAGAGTATTACTTATTAATTAGCTTTTGTCAAAACGGCAATCAAAATAAGTTAATATTCTGTGAAAATTTTATGACAACGAAGACTTAGTAATACACCTGTGCCTATAAGGTTATTTTTTACTATAGGTGTGTGCAAACCCAAAATCATAGAAATTTGCAATGCGAATGGCGAGAACAATATCCCGGTATTGCCACATGCCCTAGTTTGTGTTTTGCACATATAATATTATGAATGAGTACGCTTTAAAAACCATAACTATTTTAAAGTTTTGGGTATTCCATTTAACTATTATCAACTAATTTGTGGTGTTTAAACAGTTATCATAGTTCAGTTACCAAGTAATGGTTGCAGTTTTATTTTCCAATACATAATATACAATAAAAACACGTAAGCTTTCATGCTATCGCTTATTTTATCTCTAACCGCAATAGTCAGCTAAAAACAATCGATAAATATATACGTTCAAAGAAATCGTCCCAAACATTGAATGCTGTCAGTGACCTCCCTTTTCGTGAAAAAAATAAATGTGTCATACAAAAAGTTTGTAGTGGGGTTTTTTTGCAATCATCAAATTGATATGTCCGCGTGCCATCTGGGCGTGAGTAAAATGCTTTTAGAGTACGCGAACCGAGGAATTAATTCATATAAAACACACATCGTAGAGGAGTCGTATAGACAGACCTCTGTAAGGGTGCGTTTCCATTATGTCGTGACGATAGACTATCGTGTCATTTAAAGCACCGTGTCGTAGTTTGTATATTTTACTGGAGGTGTTAATTATATAAGTATAGTACTAGCTGTGCACTGCGTCGTTACCCGCGGTTTTCAGGGATATTTTCCCGTAGTAAAACGTAACCTATGTGTTAATCCAGGGTGTCAGCTAACTTCGTACCAATTTTTATTAAAATCTCTCCAGCTGTTTAGACGTGAAGAAGTAACAAACGTACACACACACACAAACTTATAATATTAATATAATTTTATAATATTAGTGTGATTAATATGTGGAGGTTTTTAATTGGCTTTAAGTTATTGTTTTTTGTTTAGTTCATATGTTATTGATAGCTGTTAAGCTTCCTAAAATAAAATTAATAAATAAATAGTACGATACGATTAACTGTCGTCTACGACTTCTTTTAGCAGTGACAATAGAGTCGCAAGTCAAAAGGAACGGCTACAGCGACGTTTTTTATACCGAAAACGATATAAAAAACGTGACGTCTTATGGTGACGGCAAATCGTGTGTCGTTATTGCGACTATCTATCGTAGCCAAGACAAAATTATCTTTAAAATAACGTAGAGGCGACTGATAAACTACAAGGTGACTGCCGTGAAGCTAGTACTAAGGAGGCTAAGTACTCACGGAGCGATTTTCTCTCGCGCCCGCCGCGGCTGCGGGATCGCAACAAGCGTAGAATATGAAATTGTAGTTAAACGCCAAAGCAAAACTCACAATTTGTGTCCGCAGAGCGCGCGGGTGTTTGCGATCACCCGCAGATGCGGCGAGCTCCGCCCGATCTCGTGAGTTTTGATATAAAACAGTTCTTAGCCTAACAATGTCATCACGATCCATTGGGAACAGCTAGAGTAGACAGTCGTCCAACGAAAAAATATTCTTCACGACATAGTGAGTACGCGCCGTAAGTTGTATCGGAGGTTAGTAAATCATAGTTTGACAGGAGTTTAAAACGTATTTCGAACAACTACAGTATCAACTCGCTTGACAAAGATTAATGTTAGTTTTTCGATTGTATTAGCAATTTATTTTACAAAAAATTAAAAAGTAAATAATATCGCCTACGTAAATAGTCGTTAATCAATTCCACATTTTCTGTTTCATTCATGGCATATCGTATTTTGCGCCTCTAATTCCAAAGTTCGTAATAACATTTTTGCGAATAAAAAATAAGCCATTAGGTAGGTTTTTAAAAAGTTCAACTGAACTGAACCGACGTAAAAGTTTTATCTGCGAGTTTAGGCGCCCACTCATCGCACCTGAAGCTTTCCCCGTGAAATCGTGGACGGTGGCTTGTGCCAGCAAAAATTACACCGATCTAGTCTGGCTGGTCATATGGAAGTTCCAGGTTCTTTTCCAGACCCGCAACATGATCATAATCACTTGGAAATAAATTTAATATCAACGCTTTAAAATACAATAGAAACGGTTTATTTTCAAATGACTTTGTGTGACAAAATATGGAAAGTGGATACGAATACCATTTTCATCGAGATTTGTATCGTCAGAGTTTGAGCTGCAGGACTGGCTTGTATTATTTACTCGAGTAGAAACGCTTTTGTTTTTTAAAATTTTGTTTTAAGTAAATAATTACTTAAGGAACTGAATCAGATAGCTCCGGTTATTCGTGGCGATACTCGTACCACAGTAAGTTGGCCATAGGTGTTTTGTTTTAATTTAAATCATTTCTTATAAAATTGCTTACTTTATTTGTTACTAAAACCTTTATATTGTAGTGATTTCCTAAACATAAATGAACAAAGTTCTTTAACGGAGCTTATTATGCATGAAAACTGTAGTTTCACCAAAACGTATTTTTTTAACTGAAAAAACTACAAAACATTTCCATTTTTAGCTGAAAATTGTTACTCTTTCCGGGCTCGGCAGCGGGCGTCTGACGCAGGGCGGGTGTACACGCGCGCTCATCAACTAATGGTCCGTGCGCGGCATTTGAACCGAGCCTACACTCGGCACAAAACAACTGCCTGCCTACCTCCCGGCACGGCTTTCGGCACAAAATTATAACGTGTAAAACACGGCCTCTCCTTGCATTCCGCGCACGGGATTTTTATGAATGGCGCGATTATTATTCGCATTTTAAACTCGAATGCGGCGCTATTCTCCCCGAGACGTATAGCAATATCCGTAACGAGTTTTCTCAACGCAGCCACCTAATTTTCACTGGAGTGTAGCAGGGGCACGGCGAACGCGGGCATGCGGGCTGCGCCACAGTAGCTATAGTCCGAGTCGGACGTACCAAGTGGGTGAGCGATGCGATTGTCGACATTTCAAATCGAACACGTTTGCAAATTTATTAGCGGGCTGACGGCATCTCGTCGAGCATCCGCGGCCGCACCGTACACGCGTTGTTTCAACTCTTCGTGTATTTTTTTCTCGACAAACCTCGGCTCTCCCCTTTTGTTCTCAAGTGGACCAGCTGTCATTATACGCCATGTTACTGTTATTTTTTTTCGATGTTTTTATAGAGTTTTGCGCCGAGCGAGAGGGCGGGCGTTCCGTTCGGAAAAATGTTCGTTTTGCGTGCGTCCGAGAGTTTGCGTGTCGAGTGACGTCGTCTACGTTGACGATTGAAAATGAGTTATAGATTTTTCTGAATTCCCACTAACGTTTCATTTGAATTAGGCATTGTTTTGAACAGGTACGCGTAGTTATGCAACGAACTTTGATAAGGGCTATTCGAAGTTCGATAATTAGTACATACAGTATTACTTCATCCAGATTTGTTTTAATAGGTCGGTGATTCATTACTTTTAAGTATGTATTGCGGTTTTGTTTGACTAGTTTCCATGTAATATATAAAAATACAGCAAAAAAATTAAAGGGAATGTACCACGCTGAAACCACAAATAGGTAAATAGAAAATAAATAACGGACAACTATTTCAATCGAGCAAGGAACTAGTTTGTCAACTAGTCGAGTGACTAGGCAATCACGATTGAAATCGTAACATGTGTCATTGCAGTTTTCAAGTGGCTTCTGTTTGATAATTTAGGCGAACCCTTCCACGGGGGGTTCTTGGAGTGTTTGATCAATGAAAGATGTAGTCCGCTCCGCATTTGCTTAAGCTGCACGTTAATGGAACGCCTCGGTTGAACGCAATAGTAATTATTTAAGATATGAATCACGGAACAATGACCGTGCTTTATTCTACATGCCATTGAAATAGAAATTTAATACACAGCTGTGATTGAGAGACCTTGTGTAGTATTCTAATCAGGAGTATTTGCGTACGTTGGTATATCTACAATCGATTAAGTGAATGTATTTTGTATACATATTAAGTGTAATCTGGTCTACTTTGAAAGTCTAATGGTATAGTGCGTATTGGCAAGTGTTGGCACTAGCTGTTAGCATCTGCAGATTTATTAATAACGGCCTCATGCGCTTCTAATCATAATAAATTAGCGGACACCCCCTATTTCCTCCGCGTTAACTTAATTTTTTTCAATCCCACAGAACCCAACACTTTTCCGGGATAAGAAGTATCCTATGTCTCAATATAGGTCGTAAATCCATGTAATAAATAATATGTGTGCCCAATTTCGTCCAAATCCGTTCAGCCGTTTTTGCGTCATTGAGTAACAAACATACAACCACACATGCACACAAATGCAGTTAAAAAAGATCCATAAAAAATAAAACTGTCATTACGACACTCACACATAAATAATAACACATAAATACACCGCTAAATCCTGCACACATATATCCGAGCGCAACGTTTGTATGCCCAAATCGACAGAGGGGAAAGCTGTATATGCCTACTCCCCTGGTCGCGTCTGCTGTGTTGCTTCCCGGTACAAGACAGTTAGCCAGATAAAATTTACAACAGTTTTCAATAAAGGAACCTACATTCACTACCTGTTGAAAGGTTGACCTTTGCTTCTACTCGGGAAGTAAGACTGTATCGGACGTTACTTTCCTATGTTTTTCTTTCCTTTGGAATTTATCTTAATGCGAGAATGCTGCATTTTGTAGTAGGTAAGTACATCTACGCGCTCTGCAAATCGATAGTAATATATTGGACGGGTCGTTGTCTGACGCCAGCGTCTCAAGATCGTCTTATGGACGGCTATCGAAATGTTTCTGCTTTTATTATTGGCAGATGAGACACTCGATCCACAGTCGCCTGCATTCATCCTACGATATTACACTAGTGCTATAACAATGGTGCTGAATCTAGAGAATTAATATTCATCAATCGTATTGCATCAATAACTAGAATAAAACGTATTCAATATTTAATACTTTTTTGTATTGCATTCAATAACTTTTTGTAGATAATAATTAAAACAGTTGTCATATTTCAATATGTGTGTAACATGAAAGAGGGATCTCATAAATCGGGAGAGAGCATCTCATAAATATATTTCTGGGTATATTTCAACTTTCAAGGTTACAAATTTTATGACACGTTAAACTTATGTCTCTTTAGCACCTACCAATCCACGCTGGACCCACGTGGTGGATCAAGACCCATTCTCTCTATTCCATTCGTAAGACCTTACCAATTCCATGCAGTGGGTAAAGGAAAGCCAAGCAGTCAAAACCAGATAGCCGTCACTCTGCACAGGAATGTTGGTGGAAAATGTATTCTGTGTTTTTCTGCAGCGGTGGATAATTAAATCTTCTCGTTCTTGTTTATCTTAACAAATTATATTCTCCATTATTGAACTAGACGAAATCTAGTTCAATAATGGAGAGTATAATTTGTGTCTCAATTTAAAATATTTTTTGTATATTCACTTCATACATCATTTCAGCGTCTGATAAACAAGAACGAGAAGAATTAATTATCCACCCGTGCATTAGGCAACCGACCTTTTTCCTGCTCCAATTCACGTAACCATCCCATAATATACTAAATTGACGTCCTACGAAAACTACTCGGGTACAACCAAGGTGCCTTCTCAATCCAATGCATTTTAGGAAATTATTTCCCCGTCACATTAGGCATTGGTGTGCTTCCGAGCGCGCCCTTTGGCCTTGCGTGAGTGAATTTATCCCCCCTGCCTCCTCAATGGCTTTGAGCAATGTCACTCATCTCCTCGAGTGGCCGGGTTTCGGGACTCTCGCGTGGCACTGCATGGAATAGGTTTTCGATGTAATGAATATAACATTTAGTAAATGCCAGCATAATGTTGATGGGTCTGCATAGAAGCTGTAACATATGATGGGTGAAATAAATGGTTACATACCAGGTCACTCAGAAAGTGACGCGAAAAAAAGTTATTTGTATCAGACACTAGCCACTTGTAATTATTTTGAAAACGTCGATTATTTAAAAGTAAAAATGCCACTGTTGATTTTCAAATTTCCCTTCGCATTTTTTCTAGAGCCAATTCAATTTTTCTTGTCTCATTAAAAATGGATCTGCAACGAGAACATTTTCGTGCTATGATTTTTTAAGATTTTAAATATGGTTAAAAACCTGATGAGTCATTTGATCGATTTCGAACTGCATATATGGACGAAATACCTTCAAAAGACCACCTTTTCTTGATTACGGCTTTTTCTGCAATTTCACTCTAAATAGAGTAAGAGAAACGCAAAACCAAAGCTAAATAGCTTTGGTTTTGCATGTTAAGGTTGTAGAGTTGGAGAGGAGTTCCTTCCAGCTCACGCAAGTAATTTTTTTTGTTACCTCCCAGGCGGAGGAGTGGATGTGAAATACTCATGGATACCAGAATATATAAGAATCCAACTGACTAAAACACACCCGTAGACCCTTATGTTCTCATAATCGCCTAACAGGCTTAATCTGTTGCGAACATCCCCTTAGAAAGAGATGTACGCAAGCCATGTCAACTACGTCGCTTCTTCTGGGCCTTGTTGGGTGCTTTGTAAATGCTTCTTCAGCCTCATTCAAGTGATCGTGGAGGTGCAGTGACTTGCATTTTGCGTTGCTTGGGGTACGTGACAGTCGCTGCAAGTATCAGCACAAATATCTTGAGTATCACTACAATGAAACAAAATAAAGTCTCTTAAATATGACTCTAGTTCTCTGTCTTAAGTATTTTCTTCTGAGAATAAATGTATCCGGCATGAAAAGATTATTTTTAAGAAGAAAAAAAAGAAAATTCCTTGAATACCTATTAGACTCGTAAGTCCCGTTTAAAGAATTGGGATGATTAAACAATAAATATTTTTCAACTGCATTCTTTTTAATAGTTTCTGTACTTAGGCCACAGACTGAACATTTCGTCAGTCGTTAAAGAGAACGGTTTCTATTGTGATAGCCATGTACTAGTGACTGACAGTACTTAGCAACACGGTCAAAGAGCCCATTTGTAGTGATTAGGTGAATGACCCTGAATCTTGATCTCGTGTGAAGATGAACTAGATTATGTGTATACGTTGAAGTGGTAGGAAAATGCTGGACCTTTTTACGTTTTTATGGTAAAGCGGATCTACTTACGAATAGCGCATTTCATTCATGTCTGATTCAAGGGCATTAATTAACATCTGTTAATTTTAATACTTTCTGTGACTCTGTTCTTAGGCAGTTATCCCACCGCCGGCGAGGAAGCGACTAACTATCTGCTATTTTCTCTCTAAATAAACGTACAATAGATATATATTTCGTGTAAACAATAGAGAAGCATAATGTATTAATAGTTGATCGCGGACTGTTCACACTGCCGGCGAGAATTCTCCCCACTAGTTTGTCGTTCAGCGACAAGAGCTATCAAAGATATTACTCAGCGATACTGGCTCAGCGATTCTCGGTTGTGCCAAAACGCGCGCCTGCATTTTTGCTCAGGTTTTTCTTCCCAAGCGAGTGGCGCGAGTAATCACCCGTCGTACTCGTACACTCGCTTATAGTTCAGCGATAAAACTATCGGAACTACACACTCGCTTTCCGCTACTCGCCAACTCCTTTTCTATTTTCTAGCTAAGTAGAGCTTTCGTTCATCGCCGGCGGTGGGACAAGTACCAATCATCCACGTTACGAACGCAATCTGTTCGTTTCTCTTTAAACTTCTTCTTTCTTTGTGGCGATAAGTGAGAAATCACGGGATTATCACTTATCGCCACGAGCTTTTTTGTATCGGTAATATCTTTTTTTAATCGGTAATTTGTCCCGATATGTACCAATCATCCATGTTACAAACGCAGTATGTTCGTTTCTCTTTAAACTTCTTCTTTCTTTGTGGCGATAAGTGAAAAATCACGGGATTATCACTTATCGCCACGAGCTTTTTTGTATCGGTAATATCTTTTTTTAATCGGTAACTTGTCCCGATATGTACCAATCATCCATGTTACAAACGCAGTATGTTCGTTTCTCTTTAAACTTCTTCTTTCTTTGTGGCGATAAGTGAAAAATCACGGGATTATCACTTATCGCCACGAGCTTTTTTGTATCGGTAATATCTTTTTTTAATCGGTAACTTGTCCCGATAAGTACCAATCATTCACGTTACGAACGCAGTCTGTTCGTTTCTCTTTAAACTTCTTCTTTCTTTGTGGCGATAAGTGAAAAATCACGGTATTATCACTTATCGCCACGAGCTTTTTTACCGATATGGAGTACTCAATAGTGCACTAATAACAGATTTTAAAATTCTATTGATGTATTTTTACGAAGAGTGAATTCCCTATTCACTGTCAATGCATTCAGTCGCTGCCTCTCGTCATTTAAACAAGGTTGCATTTAGAGATGCCCGTCGCGTAGTATGTGACTCACGTTTTTCACGCGCTATTAATAACTAATTTATGTAAATCGCATCCGCACCGTGTCAAATAATTTATGCTAATTGTACCACACCATAGCAGGAGAATAGAACGCACGTTCGAACCTCAAGTTTGCTCGAAACGTGATACAGACGAAGAAAACTCTTCACCTAAAGGTTAAGTAAACCAGAGTTTTACTTCAAGGTAAAACGGAACTTGATTTATTAAAGTTGGTTTACAGTTTTTTTATTGTAGTCTTTTAAAACTTTCAATAACTCAACAAAAAACTGTTTGGCTTGTGTTCTGCACTCTTTAATAAAATGTCCAAAGAATTGGGATTTATTTTTCATACGGAGTTTGGTTTACTGTGGAGAATCCTAAGAAATACTAATTAAGCTTTGCCCGTAGACGATTCAACAAAGTTTCGTCATATTTTTCAAAGGTTGAAGTTTAATGTAAGGGTTTACGAAATAGCAATGAAAATTAAAATAACAATCGTACAAGGAAAAACATTTATAGATTTGAAAAAATCGAATAGCAATTACGGCTTCCGGAAATGTACAGTAGCTTTGAACTCGAATATAGAGGATTACACGTGACATTCAAGTATTGAGCAAAAGGGCGACTCCTTTCATAAAATATGTAAATGATGCTACGTATTCTAAAGTTTAATGCAGCCGATACGATATCAGTCATTTTATTTCCACGTTTATTACTAAAATCTTATTCTGAAACGTATGGGTGTGTGTGCATAATATATTACCGTATAGCACAAACAACAGCGTGGATATTAATCGAGTTACTTCTCACTCCCTCACCTATTGTGCACGCACGACGTGACGTAACGGCACGTTATCACGGCACGGCATTTTAGGGCTACGATTTTCCACATCTCAGACATCGCAGTGTCAATAATACAATGGAGCATTCCTGTCGAGTGGGAGGCTCTTATCGATCTACTGGGACGTCATCGGGCGATAGCGAGTGTACGACCGCGACGCAAAAAGCGTGTCAGTGTGGCAGGGACAATGGCTTTGTGGCGGACCGGACGCCGCTCGCCGTCGCAGCCAGCTTTGTTTGCTGTTTAGTGCCCGCTCGACACTAAAAGTGGCGATTTTAGTGTCTCTACAGTTTGTTCAACCTGTGTTTAGAGGTGCGCTAATGGCACTGCGGCAAAGATGCCCGCCGAGATTTGATACGGTTCTGTAGGATTGAATCCTGCGACTGTTAGTTTTTACGATATGACCGTGGATACTGTACTGAGTACGTGAACTCGAAGGAGTTCGTTATCTATAAACCAGGCCATTTTCAAAAAACAATTGAGAGTATTCTGTATATCCAACAATATTAAGTGGTCTTGGACCATACATAATGCATTAGGGACTTGTGAAAATCAAAACTAAAACGTGTATTGATTACTTTCTCGTGAGAATATCTATGGTTTCCAAGTAAAATTCCTTTGAGGAGCTGGCGAACAAAACAGTATAATTACATAAAATTAAATTTTACAGGAGCTGTATAAAACTGAATGACATACATAGAGTGAGCTTTTGGCATGGTTTTTATATTTGTTTCTTAGGTTTTCACGTACATCACTCATTAAAATAAAACTAGTTTTACGGGTTAATGCATGAATTTTATTTATTTATTGATGTTTCGCAGCCTATTTAGGTCTGCATAGTCAGCATAATGATTTTTTATTTACTTTGTTGTGCTACCTTCGAAAGACTTTTTTTGAGCGTTCGGATATTTCATTGAAAGATTTTTATTTATGGGTTTTATTTTATGTTTAGTTTTAGGCGATTTTAATTGAAAATTATTTGAGATTCAAATTCAACGGGCCCGAATCCTCCGACTGCAAAAAATAGTAGTTTGACTAGACGCGTAATTATACCGTTTTGTTTGCTAGCTCCTCATTTTTAAATGGACAAGGTTATTTTGCAACCTATCGGAGTTGTTTCTGGAATCTGGACGACTATTGAATCATTTTCGGTATATGACTACTATATTTGCAGAACAACTTACAGAAGTAATTTATACTGATATCATTTTGTATAACATACAATACTTCAACTACTATATTATCTTTGATAATACTTGCAGTTATGTATGTCAACCCCAATCCAATCCCCTACCGGGGGGGGGGGCATTCGCCTAACTGAAATGCTTTGGAAAACGCTATAAAATAAGGATTTCATTTTGTTATGTCTAGCCGCCTGAGGTTTTCAAATGCCTCACGCTCTTTTTTATCTTTTGCATTGGTAATAACAATATTAGAGTGATGTGCGTTAATTAACAATATTTTATTGCATTGGTAATAAAAAAAATGAGCGTGATGTATTTGAAAACCTTCGGCGGTCAAAAATAACAAAATAAAATCGAAAACGTTAGCGTTTTCCAAAGCATTTCCGTTAGGCGAATGGCACCCTGGGATACTCAATTGTAATCATATTGCATTTTGTCACTTACATTAAGATAACGTTATATACGTGTAAGTACCTATAAGCTTAATATTTACAACAGCGATGTTATGTAAGTAAAAAAAGGTTGTTAATCATTATTGGGTAACTCGGAAACAAACTTGCAGCAAGGCGTCGCAACTCCAAGATATTTTCACTCAAAATAATAGGTCCCCAGACTTCGAAGGAATTTTTTGCGAACTCTATGTAATGGATTGTCGGGAACTTCGATAACTTTCGGAAGCTGCTCTTCGATTTTATTTTGCGAAGGAATTTTTTAGCCAATTTCTCTTCCGAAGTTAGAGATCTTCGAATCACCCTTCGGCAAATAACGGCCGGTGATTTATAAATATTTCACTTGGAAAATCATGCCATTGCAATTTATACAGGTGAATTTGTTTGTATATAAAACGATTTTGAAGCAAAGACCATTTAGAATCTAATTATAACTCATGATTATATTTTAAATACTCACTTCCAGTAAAGATATTTTGAATACAGTTGATCAATTAAATTAATTGTATAAACGCATAAATGAAAAATTAGTAAAGTAATTTATGTCTACTGCAACGGCTGGAACTATCGTGTAGATTTAGCTAAGTTTTATATTTTAAGAGGCAAAAGAATTAGCTTACTAAATTGATGTGTCCATCGGGATATACATAAGAAATTTAAATATGTATGTTTAAAGTTAAATGCTATAACTTCCTTTGCAATCACCATGAATACTCACTCAAACTCAAACTCAAACTCATTTATTCAGTCTAGGCTGTTACAAGCTCTTGTGAAAGTCAAACGCTACGCCATCGGTTCGTAAATCTACGGCGGGAGACCTTGTACCGAGAAGAACCGGCAAGAAACTCAGCAAGGGCTATTTTTTTCTCCCTGTTTTGTTTCATACAGTGTAGTCAATTGAAAGATGACATCAAAAACTAAAAACATGTGTTGAAGTCATATTTCATCACATTAATATTATTAATTAACAATAAGTTAAGTATAACTAACAATTTTCAACCAAATTTGTAAAGTAAAATAGGGATGATGACTAACTTTTGTTTTCGTCTATCAGGTCTTATTCTTTTTCTAGTGCCTCTCCGAACTGCGAAGGTTGGCAGTCAGCTCAGCATACGTCGCCTTATCTTTAGCGAGATGGAATAATTCCGCGGCGCTCGAGATTCCAGTCTATTCTTGTAGGTTCCTCAACCAAGACTTCTTCCTGCGACCGACGCCTCGTTTTCCAGCAATTTTGCCCATCATTATTAGTTGAAGAAGGTGTATCTCTCGTGTCTCATCACGAGTTCTAGATACACAACCTTCCTCATGTGATGGTATCCCAAAGTTCGATCTATCAGGTAGATCATCAAACAGTATTTGACACATTTTTTTATTTATTCACATAATCTAAACATAACAGAGATATATATTTGTTTCTTAGGTTTTCACGCACATAACTCATTAAATAAAACATATAAGTAACATAAAAGTTTCAACCGGTTAGAGCATGCATTAGGAGGACCAAACCATTACATTAGATTTGAAAAACCACATATACTTGCAACTGGACAACGATTAATTAGGATAATACGCGAAGCAATTGAGATTAAGAAAAATCCAAATTTCAATAGGGTTGATGGTTGGTATATTGGGAACTTGGGAACCCATTATACAACAGATAAAATCCCACACCCGAGCACACACTGCAAGACTACCAGATACTGTTAGTTCTTTTTGTTTGCACGATTTAACATAAGAAGGAGATAGAAAGCCTCTCCGAGTTTGTTTCGCCGGTACTTCTCTCCCAATTTTGGAACCGGTGGTAGTTTACGGTAGTTAGGGTCAAATAATTAAACTCAAAATTATAAAAAAGGATTAAATAAAGTACTTTATTAATTAAATTAGCTATTAAATTCATACAAGTTTTAAAAATCTTCCAATTAAATATCCGAGGTAGCTCGATAAAGTAAATAAATCAGTACATCTAACCCGTTGAAACTTGTTTTATTTATAACAGAGATATATTGATTTGCAATCTACAACACGTTTTGGTACAACTTTTACTTAGAATTGACGTCACCAGCCCCAACTTTGACGCGCTTTATCAATGTAATTTTTTGGATGATTGACAAAACAATTTTTTTTGCTAATCTATGTGACGGACTGAATATAAATTCCTTTAATTTACCCCGTCCTCATCCCTATTAACGAAATCATGAATTAATTGATTGACGTCTTTGGTGCGGCCGTTAGACGTTTATTTATTTTGAAAGCTGTGAGGTTACAACAAAGCGCAGTGCAATAGTCGAAATTCAGGTGTACGCAGTGTCCAACTGACTGTAGCCTTTAGTTGGGCTCGTTGATGACTTTTTAATCGCCATTACATAAGAATTACAATGTACATTCTTGCAGTATCATAAAGTCGTACTCCGTGCAGAATTCGTCCTATTTATGTCCCAACTGCTGGGGCACAGGCCTTCCATATACATGGAATAGGAAGGCTGCGCCATGATTCACCACGCGGGCCCAGTGCGGGTTGGTAAGTGCTAATGACTACAGATGCAGCCGGGACTAACGGCTTAACGTGCCTTCCGAAGACCAAAAACTTATTATCTCGATGACAAAAATCGATATCGATTGCGAAAGTTGCTTAGCTTCCGAGATCGCAGGCCGAACACGCTTACCATCTGCGCCATTGAGCTTCTCTTGCAGAATTGTAGAGCTTTAATTGAAGCGTGTTAGCTTGAGATAGATAGAAATGTATATTATCTATTTCCATGAAACTAGTTTTGCTAAACGCAATCGAAACAAACCGAGTTTCCTTTTGACTGACTGAAATATACGTCATTTTCATGCCGAAAGGCGCTACTACAAAAGAGTCAAATTAAATTCGCGACCTATCCAACTTACCCACATTATTAATCAAACCGTTTTAATTACAAAATTCATACCAAAACCGACTTGTCACGTACAGGGTTCGTAATAGAATCCTCAGTTAGGCGGCGGCCCCACCACTGCTCATGGCACTCGGTGATACGTAAAACAAACACTCTATCCATCAAATAGGGGCTGAGTTAATAAAATTCATGTATCGGAAACTTATGGCCGTGAAATATTGTTTGCGCGACGCCAACCCCGTTTCTTAAAAACATTTTCGAGTTACGAACTTCCTTTTGTGGGGTGACTTTTAGCACTCCGATTTTGAGTGCGGCGCGGTTTTTAATCAATAATTCATCGTGCACTTTTTTGTTGTTTAGACCTCATAAAATGTGCTATTTGTTTATTAGTTACTAAATAAAGTTTTAAAAATTTAATTCGATGATCCCTCATAAACCTACATTTAAGGTAAATTATACCGTGTCGTATTGATGTGTAACATCTTTCCTCTCGCTTTCCTGCAACTTGTAGGAGTGATTTCGTGAAATTGGACAGAAGTGTGTAACAGGAAGTCGCGAAAGCGCACGCTATTTGATTTGATTTTAGAACATAATGTTGAAATGGCTTATTCCTCTTGTAGTAGGTTTTATTAATTTTTATTCCAAATATAAGGTGAGGTTTCAAATGTTACACATCTTAGTTATAAATCTTATTCAGAATATCAGAAAGTTTTATATGTTTTAACAAAAACACAGCAAAAAATATGTACTTAGGTATAAAAAATAGTTCCCAATTTAACGCAAAGCTGCGGAGATTGGAGTGTCCAAAAAATTAGTTTTGCGGGCGAGACGCAACGGCACCGTTGGCATCAGCATTAAAATAAAAATAAGGGCGGTCGTAAATAGCCGCTTACAAAGACAAGATATACGGTTATAGCGGCGGCGGTCCGCTCCCGACTTAACCCGAGATATGTTGTGAACTAGTGTAATTAAAAAGAGGTTATGTGAGTTCTTAAAACGTACGAATGAAAATAAACTCTGGCTTGGCTTAAAAGAAAATGTTATTTAATGTCGAATGGTCGAGTTCTTAATAGTTATATCAATTTCCTTTTCATAGATCGTTTTGGATTAATAAAAAAGCTAGTGAAGTGCCACTTGGACTAACACAGGAAGTAGTAGCATTGATCAAATTTATTGTTCAGATTGTTTTTTTTTTTTATTACAGTGTGTACAGACTGACTGACGGATTTTTTCGCTGTTCATTCTTTAAATATGGAACCTTTAAGATTAAGGAAACGGTTTTGGACCAAACGTATACAAAATGTAAACATAAGTATATCTTTGTATATTGAATGTTATGTATGTATATTTTTTAATTATTATATATTTTATCAGTTTATTTATTAGCACAGACCCTCTTCTTATTAAATTTGTCTCTCCATCCATTGTCTGGGAGAAATGACTAGGTATAATATAGCAATAAGATGGGCAATTTTGTAATATACATAATGTGGTGTGCACAGTTAAGAGTTATATATCTATCTATCTGTCCAATCCACCCTACATAATATTTTAAATGTAAAAGTTTTTGAAGTGAAACTTCGTTACGCACGCTTGACTTAGGGGGTAACCTGGCGAAGCGTTACGCGTTACGAAAAGTGTGTTCGGGCGAGGCGAACGGGAGTTGAGTGGGGGATATAAGCAAGAGAAAGCAGTGCGCGCACATTTAATTTCTCTCTTTCTCTTATAGCTAGTAAATGAAATATGTATATGTACATACATGTATATATTGTACATACAGATGGAGCTAAAGAAGTTCACTTCAGTCCTGTGGTCATAAGCACACTCATTTTATTTATGTTTGTGTCTTTGTATGTTTGTTATTCAATCACGCACACACCACTGAACGGATTTGGTGCTCATATAGTTTATGACCTGGATTGAGATATAGAATACAGTTGATCCCGGATTATTTTTTGGGTTCCTCTGGGATTCTCAAAAAACTAAAGGACGAAGTTGCGCCGCTAGTCCAATATAAATAACTTTTACTATAACATTGACAATTCAATACTTTTTGATGTGTAACATCTTTCCTCTCGCTTTCCTGCAATTTGTGAGAGTGATTTCGTGAAATTGGACAGAAGTGTGTAACAGATTTTAGAATATAATGTTGAAATGGCTTATTCCTTTTGTAGTAGGTTTTATTTATTTTTTGGACCAAACGGTGAGGTTTCAAATGTTACACATCATACGCTACTACTGTAAGGGTGCGGCCAGAGTGCACTCAGATTCAGATTCTGAAAACAAGCGCGAGAAATAAACAGTGTAGTCTAAGCAGGTTGCCTGCTTTTTCTCGAGCTTTGTTTTCTGAGTCAGAATCTGAATCTGAATCAGGAGTGCACTCTGGCCGTACCCTTCGACTACACTGTTTATTTCTCGCGCTTGTTTTCGGAATCTGAATCTGAATCTGAGTGCACTCTGGCCGCACCCTAAGGCTGGCTCGTTTTTATCTTATGTGTTCCTAGAACTAACTTATAGATTACGAAATGGAACCACAGAGAAAAGCTTGCTTGTTTCTGTATTCACTCAGTTGTTACTGAAACGACTTTGTCTTTTTTTACATATTCCAGCTAAATGTTAATAATGATGTTGTAAATTAAGAACTAAAAGGGTATCACGCTGTCTGTTATTTACTGTAGAAGTTGCCTATGGCTAACCAATAATCCGATCAATTTAATGATACAGGTAACGCTATAAATCTTTTTAAAACAATTTAGAGTGTTAACACCCGTCTTGCGTAAGTAAAAAACATAATTCATCAAGTAGCCAACCCTTCTTGGTCTATCGGTCATCGTGACCCTACCGCGCTCGAAAAGGTCACTGCTGCCGTGTATCGCAGGGAAATAAATAAGAAAGGCTTCAATCGCCGTCAACCCTGCCGCCCTTTGAAACCTAGATGATGGATGAATGTTTCGCAAGAATTAACGTGACAATATTTCATTCAGATTTTCTGTATGTCTCGCTTCGTAAGTTGGGAAAATGTTTTCATTTTTATACGAAACACTGCTATTAGTAACTGAATTGTTTGAGCGATTATCCTTTACCTTAACATAGTAATATCAACTAGTTTTCATTAATGTTTTATGTATTTTTCTTAACATATATTTTCTATTTAATATTTTGTTGATTTTGTAGCAATATCCAACTGATGCAAAAACAGCCTACGCTATAGCTCTACACCGAAGCGAAGCGAGGGCGGACCACTTGTTAAAATGATATAATTTATTATTATGCAACAAAGACCGTATCTGATGTTAATGCTTTGACAAAAAGAAAGCAATGTCGCCTTTTGCTTTAAATATTGCGGGTTCTATTCTTCTGAATTAGTTTGTGTGATAAATCCAATATCTGGTTGGTATTTTAGTATGTATTACAATTGCCATTGTACTATTTAGATGTCGCAACTTTCACTGCGTCATACAACTTTAAATTTGGACCGTAAATATCGTCGGCAGAGGTCACACTAAACTAGTCGTTTTTGAATCCCTTTCGTCGCGCGTCAAGTCGCAACAAATGGACAAGTCGTGTTGCATGAGTGCTGACTTCCTATGCTTGGAGACGGATCAACGATTGTTGCGACGTTATTTCTCAAAGCGAGGGACTGATTGTACATATTGCATATTCTTTTAATGTTTTTAGAAGGGCGAGAAAGAAGTTGAAAAAGGCTTTATTTAAAATAAGCTAATCAAAATTATATTTCTCTTCCTTAGCAGGCAAATGTATTCTGCTACGACCTTAGAAATTGGGTACTAGTTGTGGTACCAAAACCTTTTTACAATCATTCATTAATAGATTTATGTTTTTTATAGATTCATGTTATTAATAGATTTATGTGTCTATAACATTTGGAAAGCGTGATTAATATCTTTTTGTAGTGAAACCTCTTTACGCACGCTTGTCTTGGGGGGTAAGCTGGCGAATGCGTTCCGCGTTACGAAAAGTGTGTTCGGACGAGGCGAACGAGTGTCGAGTGGGGATTATAAGCAAGAGAAAGCAGTGCGCACGTACATTTTCTTTCTCTCTTTCTCTTATAGCTAGTATATGAAATATGTACGTACATACATGTATATATTGTAGACATATATATATACAGGGCGTCCCACGGCTACCTCACACGGAGGGAAAGTATATTAAATATTAAAGATAGGATATTTTACTGAAAGAAGACATCATTTCATTTTTAATAATAACTAGAACTGCATTCACAGATTTTTTAAAAATCTACTGCTACAACTGGGAATCAAACCTGTGCAATTTCGAAAAAAATACGACATATTTTATGCTAACCATCGAAAGGGTAAATTAATTATCATAAAGATTATTTTTTACTAATTAACATAGCATTTTAAATGAAAGGATGTCTTATTACGTGATTAAAAGAATAAAGTGATATACAAACTGTAGTACGTATGCATTTCTTTTTGAACTCAGTTACAATGCGATTGGCTGAGAATTCGAAAATATAACACATACTAGTCAAAGTGTGAAATATCAATGTCAAATTTTATATGGAAACTTATACAGCAGCACCACAAAGTACGTAACGAGAACTAAAAATCAGTACACATTTGACAATGACATTTCGCACTCGAAAACTATTCGAATTCGATATTGGTTCGTGCTAAGGGTACTGTTCTTTTTTTGTGTTTTTCATTTTAGTTAAAAACCGGGTTCTCTGAATACATTTTTACAAAGGGAATCTAAATACGTATATAATAATCAATAATCTTCCTGATGCAAATCGACGAAATTTCATTTTCCAGCAAAATGGGACTCATAACAGTAGGAGAACTGCCGAGTTTCTTAATGAACACTTTCCTTCCTGGATTGGTTCTTATGGACAAATAAGATGGCCAGCGAGTTCCCCAAATCTTACCCCACTGAACTTTTTTGGTGGGGTTATGTAACAGATGAAGTATACAAGAACCGGTAAGACAGTGTGCAGGAGTTACAAAATAACTCAGACGTATTATTACAAACATTCACCTCGCAAAGACAATGAAATCGACAGGCAGAGAAAACATTAGAGTGAGAATTTGCATACAATAAATCGGATTACATTTTGAACGTTTGATACATTTCGTTTTTTATTACTTTTTGTTGAATATTTTTAATAAATTGTGAAATTTTATGACTTTTCTTTCATTTAAAATGCTATGTTATTTAGCAAAAAATAATTGTTATGATTAACCCTTTCGATGGTTATCATAAAACATGTAGTGTTTTTTTTTTCGAAATTTCACGAGTATGATTCCCCGTTTTAGCAGGCGATTTTAAAAAAATCTGTGAATGCAGTTCTAGTTATAATTAAAAATAAAATGATGTCTTCTTTCGGTAAAATATCCTATCTTCAATATTTAATATACTTTCCCTCCGTGTGAGGTACCCGTGGGACGCCCTGTATATGTATTTACATACAGATGCAGCTAAAGAAGTTTCACTTCGGTCGTGTGGTCATAAGCACACAAAAAAAAACAACACGAATATTGTTTTTTTACGGTTGCCTAGAAGGTTTTATTTAACAACCGTGACTATTCGTACTTATGTATTTTATTCTTATAAATAGTCGTAGGTACTGGTAACAATCTCTCGGGTAGTAATTTTCTGAAGTCTGTCCATCCATCTGTTGCCTGAAAGTGTATTTTGCATTGACTTTTCCTGTTTTTTTTATATAACACAAAAAAATTAAACTTGCTTACACAAGTAATAGTTATCCAATACTACTATTGTACAAAAAAAAATCTTACAAGCCCGAATAAAGAGAGAAATTCCAAGGTTATTTAAAGTGATCGTCAATTTGTCATACGAATTAAGAAGATAAACTTATTATTACGAAGTTGGCTGAAGATTATCTGGCGTGGAGTGGTTAGCGATTAAGTAGTTGGAAGCTATTAGTTCCATTTTTACAGTGTCCAGTAAAACGTCCATCTGTAGCTAATCGTCGGAAATTGTAGCCATTATCGGCGCACTCGCTCCAACTAAAATTATTATTGTTCGCGCTAAAATGTACCCATTTAGCGTGAGTGCCTTGACAGCAAGCTTCTTGGGTGGATAACTATGCTACGCTATGCCTCTCAGCGAGCTAAGATTGAAGAATAAGTACTTGTGTGGTTTAAAGACAGACATAATGAACAAATATTGATAAAAGTAAGTTTTCAACGTCTTGTTAATTGATGTAACCCATCATAATCGTACTGATATTACTTATTATGATAGATAATAAGTAAGATCAGTAAGCATGTTTGTATGAAAGAGCAAAATTAAAGAATTATAGAAAATATATTTTGTATGCATTTCAAGTGGTTCTCTTATTTTGTCGTAAACACAGTTAAGGCAAAAAGATAATATAATATTGTTGTTATGCTAAAGGAGAAAAATTATACTAGCCAATCAATAAAAATATTTGGAATATTTTAACAAAACGTAAAGAGGTAAAAAGAATCAATTAAGCAAATAGTTCTTGAAAGCAATATATACATCTTTAAATAAGTATTTAGGCCGGATTCTTTTAAATTTTCATAAATAGATAGGTATTTATCGTGGTCATGGTGAGATTACCATCTCCAATCTTATCTTTGAAGCGAAGTAATCAACACTACGGCAAGAAACTTAAAAATGCCTCACAGTTGACATTACCCTCCGTCCTCAGAGCCCTCGGCTTCCGGTTATCGCAACACAAAGAGGACCGGCCCTCTCTCCCTCCCCTCCCTACCCAAACCCCCTCGCAGGAACCGGAAATACTACCCTTCTATCGTTAAGGCCTACCCACGTCACGAGTTATGAGAATTTAAAAAAGTATATTTAGCCCCCGGCCTTGAAGTATGTTAATGACATTTCATCAACTTTTCCGCTCCAGAAAGAAAAAAAATAACTTGTTTCTTTGCAATAACAATGCTGTAATAAGGGTGTAGGAGTACCTCAACATTACTTTTACGTAAAATGTTATGGTGTTCACCATTTTATGTTTAAAATTTATCCACGAAAGAATGTAATGGTTAAAAATTCAAAAAATATCTGATTTACAAGCCTAATGTGGTGTTAGTCTTAAATAACCTTCTAATAGTTTTTAGGAGACTGGATTATCATTTTTAGCATTGTAAAGATAACATAAAGGCATTTATTAATATACCTATTGTTTACTGACAGTCAAATTAGCTTTGAGAATTGGAAAATAACCTGTTTTAAATTAATGACAACTGCTTATTTTATAAATCTAAAGATTTTTGTTACATATAACATATTCTGGTCGATGAAGATGTCAGCCAGGATATTTTGAGTCACTTTTTTGAATATTATAATCTGGTAAATACATTATGTCAGGACCATTATTTTCTTATTCGGGAAGAATATTTTTATTTCAGTTGGGGACTGATTTGGAATTTTCCAAAACTCATAATTCTCCGATTAATTTTAAGCCACAGGTTGACAGGCATAAAGTCCGAAATCGTTCGAATAATTCCTCATTTTATGGTATCGTACATTATGCGCTGTCTGTACAAAAAACTGTTTAAGTACCCCGGAAGTGGCACTAATGGATCGAATGCTCCCGTATGCTCCCGTCAGATCAGTGAATTAGTTTATATTGTTGTAGATGCATAATATTACCATTCGCTAAATTTGATTTTAAAAGCATACTTTGACAATAAATTGTCGTGCAGAATAATGAGTAATGGTTATCATGAAAAAAAGAAGCATAATTTTCACGGACACATGTATGAATAATACATAGGACATATGCCGTTAACCTATCAAATTTCTGAAATGCATTCTGAATTGAACTCTATAAAAATGGATGCTATAATTTTATTTGATGAGAGACAAGTTAATCAATAGGCACCTTGGCCTTTTCAACCAATAAGTAATAATTTCTCTGAAAACAAATGAGGACGTACCTAAATTAGAAACCAAACTTCACAATAACAAAAGCTTCTTTTATTTTTAATTAAAAATATTTGCGTGCATTCTAACCGTATTGCAAAAAGTCAAAGGGCTTCCCCGAGTTTCATGCAAATGTTTTCGTGATTTGGAAAAGCGAACAAGCCCACCTGTAAAACAAAATGTCCGCCGGCCGAGCGACTTGTCAACACGCGTTCTAGTGATGTTTCTTTACTTGTCGATGTTAAGCCCTGATGGTCGTGAGAATAACAATATGTATTAAAAATGAAAATTATGAAATTGTGTTTAACAATAAACACCAACTTTTAATTTTTTGTGTCAACTGCGTTTTGGTTTGAATAAAACTTTAGACAGTTGTGTATATGAAAACGTTATATGGTTTCTTAAATGTCAGGCTCGTTTTGAGTAGGCGCTTATTGAAATCGGACAAAAAGCTTTTTTAACAAAACTGATGACTTCATAAAAGCAACACCACTAAAAATTAAGGAATAATACACATTCTATATGACATATAAAATTTGGAGTTGGTGCCAAGCATGTTGACAGATTTGAGTTACCATTTACTGCTTTACTACTAGGTACTAGTAACCATTTATCTATCAGCATGCATGGGATTTCCGCGTGATTTTGCAATAGAAAGAATACTAAAAAAAACTAATTCGATCACGAACATATTTTTTAGGCTTGGTTTTGACGATCTCGAATGACATAATTGCCTCATTAAAATAACAGATAATAAAAACATATTTTATACCTACAAGGACTCGAATAAAATTGTGTCTTTAGTGAAATGATACGCTGTCATTATTGTTAAAACGCTGTCATTGTTGTTATTGATTTAATAAAGTTTATAGCGTCACTTTATTTAGGTGAATTTCCTTAAAGTTTATTTTTTCAAGTAAATTGTCTCGCATAACTCGCGCTTGTGCTTCGCCAACATCGACACGGGCGGGGCGATGGAGCTGGGTTTTGATAAATATTTGCGATTTATTTTATTCGCAGGGCCATTTTTGAAACATCGCGAAGAGGCCGAATGCCACCACGCCAAGCTCGAGTTACGGGAAATAAAAACGCGTTTAACTTTGTGTTAATATTATATTGTGCCATTATTGCCCCATTTATTATAATCCCGCGGAAGGGATGGGGTTGAGAGTTCGCGTTTAATGGACGTTTTGTTTGGGAAAAACAATTTTTAACCAGTTAGATTTTCTGGAAAACCTTTCGGAAGGGTATAATTTTTAAAGCGGGATATTTTACGCGTTGTAATAATGCATGCCGACATAATCGGGGTTTTTGACGAGTTACGTTCGTATAATCAGATTTCGTATTTAGACAAAAAATGTGTTGTGTCATATATGCAGTATAACAGTTTAAAAAATCTTCATTTTAAATAAATAAATATTTCCAACACACACACCATTTAGCCTAGCCCCAAAGTAAGCACTGTAAAGGCTTGTGTTATGGGATACTAGGGTAAGGGATAGAATACATATATAAGTATATTTATATGAAATATATATTAAACATCCATGACTGGAGTACAAATGCTCGTATTCATCACATAAACATCTGCCCCCACCGGAATTCGAACCCGGGACCTCTCGAATCGGCGACGCTATGAAACCCGGCGTATAAACCACTCGGCCACGGAGGTCGTCAAATAAATTTTATTTTTAGGTTGTTTAATTATATAATAAATATGGAATTTGATTGTTACCAAATAGTATTTTTAGTTGTACATTAATTCCTTGGTAGGATAGGACAAAATTTTCCTGTTTTCAATTTTGTTTTGTGATTACAAAAGATCTATCATTGGAAAACAATCTATTAGGTACGTATAATGCAAACGCCAAGTTCGACTTGCCCAAGTTACTTTAGTCATTTTACACATTGTTTGAAAATATACGAACTCAATCTAAGTACATGTCTCTGAATTTAAAACATTACTTTTATTACGTCTAAGACGTTACGTCGTCTTTTTTTCGCTCGAATAAGAGCGCCCATCTGGGGAAGTAAACTTCCATTACAGAAGATCACACAATAATACTACCTCTTGGTGATGTGTTTCTGCTGGTTAGAACGGTTTCAGGGCTCCGGGCTGGGTAGGGGATTGGGTTCAGGCGGGCAAGGTGATGATGGCGGCTGAAGCGGCACATTTTCTGCCGCGATTATTATCTATCTTCGCGACTGTGCTCCACTACACTAAAACATCAGATGGGGTGGTGTAATTTCCTAAGCCTCGTATAAAAAAATATGAATCCAACCTGATTTGAAACAAAATTGAAGGTGGTTTAAATTCTACAAAGACTGCATAGGTTCTTTTTGTATAGGTACACAATTAGAGCCTTCGAAATACCTGAATTTTGACAAAGTTTTCTTTCTTTCTTGTGTCTATTACTCTATCCATTGATAGGCTTATACATTTACTACGGGAAAGTAAGTAGCTAACGTACTGTATATTTTACTGCCACTCGCGCTTCAGCAAAGACGGGAGCTTTTATACTTATACACCTAAGTCAAAATAAAATATCAATCATTCTTCTCCACTTAGAGTATGCTTTTTAGGGTTCCGTGAACACTTATAGTTTCGTCATGTCCGTCTGTCCGTCCCCAGTTTTGCTCGGAGACTATTAGCACTAGAGAGCTGTAATTTTGTGGAGGTATGTAATATGTATATCGATCACGCCGACAAAATGGTAGATAAAATTTTGAAAATTTTTTTTTAGGGTAGCTCCTACATGTAACCTGATTATGATTTTTTTTCATCATCTACCCCATCGTATGGGATATCATTGAATAGGTTCTTTAAAATAACTTAGGGGTCTCTAAGACTAGTTTCTGATTTAGGGATCCGCTTGTGAAATATTGATCTTTAAAGTGCTGATTTTTACTGGAGCAGGGTGTCCCCTGTCCTGTAAAAGCTAAACTATTGGCTTGAAAACCTGGAAAATTCATGATAATAGGGCTTTTCATGAACTTTTAAGAAAAACTATAACGGTTTAGATAGATTTCCTAGTTTAAGAGTAATAGTCGCTCAACTTTGAAATTTTTTACCTATTAAAAATTCTTTAGAAGAAAAAATTAATAGTGACATAGAGGAAGTCATAATAGCTCTAAAAAACTATTTAAAAACCACAATAAAATATCATTAGTTCCACAACGCTACCGCGTGTACCAACGGCAACGGCTTCTGAGTCGCGCTAACGTTACATTTTTATAAACTTGAAAAGATCGGCGGTTATACCGTATCATCCCCTTCTTAGGGGATGATCGCTTCAGATGAAGCTTGTAAGGCCCTTCTGGCCATAACTACGAGTGTATTTTAGTCAGTAAGACTGACATATCCTTGTAGTCGGCTGTAGGGTATCCTTGAGGATTTCACACCAGCTCCCCCACCTGGGAGGAAATAAAAAAAACATCTGCGGTAGTTATAGGTATTTTAAAACAAATGAATATCAAATTGAGTTTGAGACGCACTTTGACTTTGATTTGGATATTTTAGTTGAGTTACATGGATTGATATTAATTGTTTTTTCTAATATCAATATTATAATTAGAAAATAAAGACTCCTGCGTAAATGCGCGTGGCACGACAAGCACTTGGCCGGTTCTTAAAAGTTAATTTGTAGCAAAATCCAAAATCCCCAAAATTTTTGTGTCAGGTCACAATCATTCTAAGTTTTCGAAATGTCATCCTAACTATTGACCAACGAGGTCACGTGTTAGCTTTACATCGTTACGTGAGCGTTTTAACGAAGCTATTTTAGCTAATTATTTTGTTTTACATCCAACATCGGCAGAGGAGGTCGTAGCCGTTGAAGGGTTCATGGTATCGAGCTAAGGGGCGGCGGCCCAGCGGTGGCGTTGGTACTTTGTACAAAAATCATTAATTATCAACGCGTACCCTGTAGCCCGGGGTATTAACGCGCCGTGAAGGAGCCGGCCCCCGAATCCACCGCTAAATCAACAAATAATTAAAGCACATTTAAATTTTCGAATAACAAAATCGAGACAATGGGCTATGGTGAATTAGAGGATGTCGAAAAAAATATGAGTATACCATGTTTTATTGTCTAAACTTAAGAATCAAGAGTCTCAAAAAAATTTTGGTGCCGATTACTTATATTTAGTTGTTTGTAACTACTAGGGATTAAATTAATGGCAAACTTCTTAAAAAAATCTTCCAAGGACAAGCATATCCTACTAATATTATAAATGTGAAAGATGTTTATGTTTTTGTATGTTTATTACTCAATCACGCAAAATGTACTGAATGGATTTGGATGAAATTTGGTATGCATGTAGTTTATGTCCTGGAATGAGACATAGGATACTTTCCATCTCGGAAATATGATATGTTCCTGAGGGATTCTCAAAAAACTAAAGTTAACGAGGGAGAAGTCGCACTAATTGTATGATATTTCTAAAATATGTAATTTACTAGCGGCTAACTAACTTCAATTTTTTGAGACTCCTACAGAAACCTAAGATTCTTGGGATAAAAAGTATCCTGTCTCAATCTAGGTAATAAACTATATGTGTGCCAAATTTCATCCAAATCTGTTCAGTCGTTTTTTCGTGATTGAGTAACAAACATACAAACTTATATTCTTTCACATTTATAATATAATGTAGTAGGTTATAAGTTAGGGAAAAGTTTTGTCATATTTTTTACATAAACTCAGGATCTCAATTTCTATAAAATTTATTTAGATGTTATTATAATATGTGTGCCATTCATTCGGCTAATTAGATTTAATAGTGACATGATCCCTTTGCTGTACTGTTGGGCCTTTTGATTAAACTATAACAGCGACAACTACATTTCACAGTCCAGTTGGTCCTATAGCACCTTTTTTATTTTTAACCGACTTCAAAAAAGGAAGAGATTCTGTGTTCGATATATATATATATATTTTATGTACTTTTTTTTCGATAATGGGGACAAAAAAATCTTTATATCTACGATAATGACCAATACAACGCCGGGTTGGTTTGCTGTTAAGAAACCCTCGCGACGCAGGTAATTGCGGGCTTTATAGCACCTAAAGAATTATGATGAATGAAATGATGATTGAAAAGTGATGATGGTTAAGAGACTAAGCGGTAGATACGTTGATACTTCCCAGAAATTTTCTAGCTGTCTCGACCAGAGTATAGTAGGCTCTTCAGCCAATATGCGACCACGCAGGACTTCATGATATCGTTTTGTCTATACGAGTCTGGGTTCAATTACCGGTCAAGTCAAAAAACCTTGAGTCCAGTTGGTTATGGAATATGGATCCTTGATTTCTAAAACACAAGCTCTTCGTCTAGGTACCTACTTAACCTAAAAATTAGATTCTTAATAATTAGCCGTGTATTCGTTCAATATTGATTTAGTTATCATCCATTGTTGCTCCATAGCAGCATAATGTCATAAAATTATACCTAAACAGTTCGCCAAAACACTAAGAGATGGCGTAGTTTTACGCTGTAGGCTGTCAATAATACTTAGTCACAGAAATTCATTTTATTGAATTAAAAGATACTTAGAATTAATTTTATTCTGCAAAAAACTATGATTTTGCTCACGATTCCGATGACCGACCTTTGTAGAAGTTGAATTTTCACGATCACATACAGATTGCTATAATCACTCCGCTGATTTTGACTTTAATGCAAGACTTTTGAGCTTTTCCAATTTCTGTCGGTATACACCTACCTGTTACACGTCGCGACAAGTCTCATGATGGAGCACAAAGACGGCAGCCAGTCGGCTTGAAAAAGACAAACAAATGAACGTCGACCTATCGGGAAACGTGGACCGGCTATGCCTAAGCTAATTCATCGAGGGTTGCCATCTGAAGTAGCCGAGGAAAGATAAAGGCCCCCACCGCCTCTTCACCCCACACCCGTCACCTGGCGCGCCTTTAATTGAATAATCCTCGTCATTAATCATAGCGCCCCGTCTGGAGGTGAACTTGAATTATTTTCAGTCAGTTCTTGTGACTGGATCGACGCTCGATAGACACCTACCTACTTTACTCGTCGACAATTGTTAACTCCGTCAGCTAGACCTCTTAAGCGTTTCAATCAAAACATGGTTAAGCTCTTTGCTAATTACAGAATCAGGTATCACTCCAAATCAGGAGGTGTTGGTTCATTAGAGAAAATGGATTGGGCTATTGCTTGTTACATATACGGTTCAATAAAAATAAACAGTCCACTTCATCTCACATAAGCAGGATGCGAGGGCCGTACCTCCGTCAAAATCAAGACCCCAAGCACGTACACACGACCCGCCGTCCCACGACTTACCTACCTTACATACTCCTTAACGCACACAAACAAACACTCGGCCGCACTCACACATCCCATCGCCCCTTTGTCTTAGCTAAGTGTCAACCAATAAAAACAAAGGATTCCAAAATGGAACAAAAAGTGAGAGCCAATCGCGTGGCGCGTGACGCGTGTTGATGCGCGGCCATTGGCTTGAAAAATCCACTTAGCTCCGATGACTCCAGCTAGACACCGAGATTGATATCCGAGACTATGTTTATATCAGTTTCTTTTACATAAGATGTCACGTGTTACTAATACCAATTTGCTTCTATAATCCTATGTCCATTTAAAATACAAAAAAGTCACCCATCTAAAATTTATTAAGTTAAATCATAATTCACTTTAATATAGTTACTTATATAGGTAACTATTAAAGTTAATCCTCTTCTAAAAGTACAACAAAAAGACGCCTCATTTCTTTATTTCTTTCACGATTAAATAAATTTCTTTCTTTTCGAAAGTAATTATTTGACTGAGAAAATACAGATAAATTACATATAATCTTATTATTCTAGTCAAAACGGTAAAAAGAAGAATCTTCTTTAATAATATTTGTTTTAAGTTACCTAACTGCTACTGTTTAAGATAAGTATAGGATAGAAGATCTAAAAAAAGCATCTTCCCATTAATATCAAATGGAAATAAACCGCGAGCAAGGCAGTTTTTTCAGGATGTAGGTAATGATGGAAGGTGGAAAAATATGTAAAACGTTTAACACTCATTACCAAAACTGAGATCAATACTCGTCAAAATTCTTTCACTATTCAAGCTTATCAACGTTAGCCTTAAGTAGACGTTCAGAATGAGGAGAATATCTCACGCCGTGTGTTCACACGTGAACGAGGAACAGGGGTGGGGAACGAGGGGGGGGGGACGTTCAGAGGGTCATTTATCATTCATATCATCTTCGCTCCACTTCGCTCGCCGCACCGCCGTAAATAAATAAGAACAGACTCATCTTTTACAGCCGCTTTCTTCCGCACTCAGATCACGCCCTTAAAACTTCACAGGCAAAGATCATAATCTTACAACGGGACGAATCGGTTGTCACCTTTCTTGCTCGCTGTTTAGAGTTAGTGTTGAGACACGTAACTATGCATGTGTTTTAGATGTACGTAGATAATGGGCCTATTCTATATGTTTATAAAATGTGCGTTGCATATGTATACTCCGCTTTGTATACGGGTCACGTATCTGATGAATATTGTTAGTAATTCCCCTGATGTTGGTTACTTGATTAACCTCTACTTTGAATTTACATAATTAGCATCAACTTTGTAAGTATAATTTCGTATTCTTTCTAAACGATATAGCTTCGATGTATTACACTTTATCAACATCGCATCAAATCTTACATAAAAGATGTTGGAAACTACTATTTACTATATTACCTACACCAGAAACAATATAATACAAATGTTGTCTTCGTCTGGGATTAAATCCAGAGACCCAGGGATCGTTCTCTCAAATAAGACGTGCTAAGATCTCGTTACTGCAGAAGACATTAATAATAATATATATTGTAATTTCTAAGTGCTCCTGTATAAGTAGCTCGAACACAAGACATCCGGGAAAGTCGTTGACAATTGCGAAACCTTTTATTATCTAAGCATATTAGGTGCTTAGATTCCAAATAATTCCGCTCGCTCGCTGTAAGAAGATTAACAACGATTGGATGTTTCGAGAAGGTCGGCAGCCGAAGCGATGCCAATATAATAGCGAGGTATATAGGTAGGGCGTAGAGAATGGTCCATCAATCTGAGTAGACTGCAGATCGATCACTGACCGACGCCTCGAGCTTACGCTCTCTACTCTCGATAAAGAATCGCCTACACAAAATCGCAATTAGTACAAAAAAAAACTATCCGAAACATAGGTGCTCCGTGAGTCTTTAATTGAAAGGTTGTGTTCCACAGCCGCGTTTGTTTAGTCGGTCATAATTGCTCGACTGCACCTCTGAACTGACGAGTCGCCGGCACAAAAACTCCTAAATCCAGTTCATTAGGGCTCTATTCACAGCCCACCCCTGGCTGGAGATACGCGGTGATTACTGCAACCGCTCCCGACGGCTCACGAATAAAGACTGCATCATAATTTCACCAGATACACCCCGACGACGCAGAAAAAGGAATACCGACCCTAATTCCGAGAGCTAGAGTCACATTTAGAGATGAAACACTTCATGTCACTTGCACAATGACATGTAAAAATAATGAACAAACTTGCGTTGTCAGCGAAGGAACGTAAGTCTTAATTTGTAAGACGGAGAGGCTGTATTCGTTTGGATGTGGAAACAGGAGATGTTTTGTAAATTAATAGGAGGAAAAGTTTCGCGGGACGAACGCACCGGCAAGGTTGTCGCAGTTGTGATTCAATTTGGACGCTAATTTAATGACGTTGTCGCGGAGGCAAACAAATTGATATTCATATGGGACCAACTCGGGTTATTGTTATTTATATTTCATGATGATTTTGTTACCTATTCAAGAAGGGAAAGTGTTTATGTTTTCATTGATGCGTTTAAGTACAGGTCATCTATTATTTAATTCAATGTATTGTTTCGAATCGAACAGTTTTGAAAGAAAACCTGCCTATAAGTTATATATACTGCATTTCTTTATTAGCTGTTTTGTTTGAACGCGTGACATCTAGCAACGCCATCCAGTCTCCACTGTTATATTTATTGACATTTAGGCCTTGCAAATTTTATTACATAATTCAGCCAATCCCATCTAGCCCGGAACAGTTTACTGTTCCCAGCGCATGCGACGAGCGCAACGAGATAATAGCCGGCCACCGCGCCTGCGCATTGTTGGTGTCGTTACACCCTCGTTATCCAATTCAACAATTGGCCGAAGACGCTTGTTTCCGACTTGTCGTCTGACCTCTCCGTCGGTGTTATGACTTGTCTTTTTTGCTCCCAACTCTCATAACTGCAATACGCCACCAAGAACTTATTTCAGCGGACAAGAACCTCTGTTCTAGTTAGATCCTCTGTTAGATTTTTTTTCAGATTTCTGAAGTAATCTTTTTTCATACTCCAGAGGGCATACTTTCAAAATCAACATTCGGTTGCTCGTACCCTACTCTACGGAATTAAAAAACTATGTGAGTCGGAGTAGAATGGATGGCGATGACGAACACGACATACTGGAAGTCAACTTGAAGAATAGGGACGGTGTCGACGGTCAAATTTAAGTTCACCTTTTTGGATTATCATTTGTAATTAATATTGATTAATGGAGATAATCACCAAACAATCGTTGGTAAAACAGTGTTTGCAGCAGTCCATGTTCATCTTCATAGTTTTTTCTAAGAATAACATTGTGCTCCTTAAGACATTTCTCCTGTGTGTGTCTCCAAAATTGTGCTCCTTAAGATATACGGAGTACAAAAGTGGTATCCAGTTTCAGAGATAGCCGGTGCGTTGGAGATATACGTTATGAACTCTGTTCCTCTAGCTTATTGAAGCTCGTTTTGATGAAAGGGGTAGTTGATAAGCGTATGGCCCGCCTGATGATGAAATGATAGGTGCATTGCTCACACTTACCAACCCCTATCCCCCTATGGAAGTGATAGGAAAGCTATATCTTCCTAACTTCGGACTCCGTCAATAAAACAACGGTACCCAAGGAACCCAAGGTACCTAATGCTTCACTATGTTGTGTTATTTGACTAAAATCTGAATGATTCGCAGGCGGACGGTAAATCCGTGTACCTAGGCTGAACGCTAAGTACTATCATTTTGAATTTGATAGTTATTAATGACTCAAGACCTTTTGCATGTACAGGAAATAACAACGAATAATAGAACGAAAGCAACCTACTGAATCCAAATGATGTTTTCAATCATTTGAAAATGTTTTTGAAAGTCTAAATTTTCCGCGAAATAGGTACTTAGATGGCATGTCGCACTGTAGAAAGCGTGTGCTCTCAGCGAGCGAGCATTTAGGAGGCTAAGCCGAGCTGTAAGGCACAGATAAACGTGGCCGAAGTAATCCTCTTTGTGTAAAAATGTCCCCAGTGTCGCCCCCTGCCGGGGCAACTTTATTAAAAAGCAAGTAATCCTCCACTAGCCCGATGAGCGCATGTGAAGGCAGAACCGCGACTCCGCGCAAGATCCTTAAGAACTTATTAATAATGCTTTTTTTTCTCACAAAACACACACACAACAATAAAAGACTTAGTAGACAAGGCACCAAAAATATAGAAGCTGTTTTTGTACTGCCGCAGTCCTATATTCCATCTTACAAAGGCCTTTAAAAATATATATGTATGTAGATTGCTTGAATTTATAAGTCTTCAGCACCGATATTACCGGTACGAACGGTAATTGTAATTTGACAAAAAAATTATCTTGTATCATGTTTTTCCAATATTATAGCTGGGTATATTTACCGTGTCATTCAAATAATTGATTACTTTAGCTGATAACATTGTAACTTTATTGCTGAGTACCTTTGCACTTTATGAAAGTCACTTTTATGATTCCTAGAATATTGAAAAAAACTGAATTATTTACACCGTAGTTTAGTTATTCTGTCAGGAAGTTCAATAGTATCCTTTTTCTAATAACTTTTAAAACCATCAAATCAAATAAAAGAGCTATCAATTTTTATCCACAATTATGAGAATACCAGTAAATTCATTAAAATTATTTGCGAATTTTCGAATGTTAATATTTTGCAGTTTATCATTTGTTCATCGGAACCCAAGGTACTGTCCATGCGCATTGACTGTGCCCGTGTGGAGTGAGTAACGCGATTATTCTCTATATAACAACTCAATACGGCCGATATCAAATTGAATTTAAATCCCTCTGTGATGACACCGGCGCCGGTGTAACTAACTATCCATACGGGGAAATTAAAGTAATAACCTAAATCTGCTTTAGAATGGCAGTAATTTTACACATAATGGAATTAAAATTAATCGAAGCTAAGATTTATTCAGATGTTTATAATTTCTCTTTGGGTGTATGCTAAGTTTAATAAGGGGTGTATAAGTTCTTAGTAACTAATGCTTGTATTTGTAATTAGTAGTACCGTGCGTATAAACATGCTATATGCTGTAGTAAAAGCACCGCACCGGTGCAAATATAAAGAAATCGATTATCTACTTCGCAACAAGTTCGGGCCTACTCCACTATTTGATAAATCATTTGACAACAGCGTTAACAGTTATAGCAAGTTGTTTGTGATAGGGCTTTGACTCAATTATAAGTAAAAATTTTGAAATTTGTTTGAAATTAATAAAAAAAAAAATGTTTTTCCTGGTAACTTCACCCTATATTTATTTAGGGATATAAATTTTACTTCAAATAGATGACTCGTTTTTGTAACAAACTGAATTTTTCATTTTATCTTAGTTTTTAATCGACTTCCAAGAACAGTTCTTTAAATCAGTTAGTTCTTTTCTGTTTCTTCGAAAGGCTAGACTTTCCATTTAAGTCAAGAGAGATAGCGGATTTTCGCTCGAATTGGAGCGCCCATCTGGGAGAGGAACCTCCACCTTACAGAAGAACACAGTAAAATAACATTACTTTTTGGTGGTGTCGTATTTCTGTCAGTGAGTTAGGTCCCAGGACTCCAAATGGTAAGGGATAGGGTCAGGATAGGTGCGAGTGATATTTTTGGTAACGCAAACGTCTATAATGGAGGAGCTCGATGGCGAAAGTGATTAGCACGTTCGGCTGCGATCGTTGAAGTTAAGCAACTTTCGCAGTGGTCGGCAATGACCGACCGAGTAAATTTTGGTCACCAAAAATTTACTATCTTGAGCTCCTTCGTGCTTCGGAAGGCACGTTAAGCCGTTGGTCCCGGCTGCATCTGCGCATTGCGCCCGCGTGGTGGTTCATGGCCCAAACTCCCTATTCCATCCATAGGGAAGGCCTGTGCCCCAGCAGTGGGACATTAATAGGCTGATGATGAAACGTCTATAATAGACTATGGCGGCGTAGGTGACCGCTTATCTTCAGGCGGGCTATACGCTCGTTTGCCACCCTTTTAATATAAATGAGATCTGGAGAAGTCAAGGGAACTCTTAAAAAATATTGGCACATCTATTGTAATTTAGATATGTTTGATAGTTACGTATCTATTTGATCTCAGAAAGCACTACGAATGAAGCCAAACTGCTGTTGAAGAGCACACATAGCCACCGGAACTAATCAAATTTTAATCACATTTTTTTAAGAGTATTTAAATATATTTGTTTCTTAGGTTTTCACGCACATCACTCATTAAATAAAACTAGTTTTTACGGGTTAATGCACGAAACTTTATTTATTTATTGACGTTTCGTATTTAAATAACCTGCGTATTTAAATGATCATTGAAAAATTGTCATTTATCCTCAAAAAATATAATTGGTAACCTAATCTAACCCTCTAGGTTACTAATTGTATTATTAGGTGATCAGTTATTATTTTTTGAGGATCATTTAAATATTTCTCATTAAAAATAATAATAGGCATAAAACCCTTAACTTTAATGTAAATTACCTTTAAAGTAAAGGTTAAACAAAAATATTTGGAGTCATAAAGTTTTTACTTATTTAAAAGCGATTTATAGATAGATTTGGCCTACGATATTCTAATATCAAGCTAGACTCATTTTAAGTGGCTGAGCCAGCGAATTGTAATTAGAATGAACAAATGTGAAAACGTAAATATTAAGAAGTTATCTCCTTCATGTAAATTTTATGATCAAAAATAAATCAATGACAAAAAATGAACGAATCGCTGCAAATACGAAACCTAATATTGGTGTAACAACAAGCCGAATAAAAGTGCCTCCTAATATGCGAACAGGAGTCGTCAGAGTGCTATCTTGACACCCGTCAGATAGGAAACGGGGAGAGGCACACTTCATTACTCGCACATCAAACAATCGCACTCGCCGCCATCTTAGCGGATGTGACGTCACTCGCTTTGATCTCACGCAAAAATAATGCCAGGTTCAGACCCTCTGAAGGTAAGATTTATTCCCGCATTTCTAATTGTTATATCTACTAAGTAAGTACGCAATACACTTGTAAGATTCTCTTTGAAAATTGACCTGGAGCAATTGTATTGTTTTGCTTCATGGATAGGATATTAAAAGGTAGCATAGCGATCCAGTTTTGAAAACTTAACAAATATATAATCTAGTTCAATTTTTTTTGAAGTTATACTTCTTTGGGCGCGTTATGAAATAATGATGAGAGTGAAATTTTAAGATGCGCGCGCATCACTGTAACACAAAATTTTAACAGCATGAAGTTGGTCGCTTTAGCGACTTATTCATTTCATGCGTTACTTTTGTGTTTATCGCACATTAAGAAAATCTACCAACAAAAAGGAAATAGAATCTCTATTTAGTGGGTGCTAACGACTGCATTGTGAAGGCCTATCAAAAGTATTTATTAATCTGGAACAACGGAACCAAAGCGCGATTCAGGAGACTACAGCAGTGTTGCCAACTCTACGTCTTTTTACGTAGATCTACGTATTTTAGGCCTTTTCTGCAAACCTACTAACTTCAGTCCCAAAATCTACGTATTTTCTTTTAATTTGTACAAATTTGCAAAATAACATAACTCACTAGAATAGGGAAGCATATTTTCCATTACTTATAAACTATACAAATGTTTATTTCTTATAGATTTTGGTACGAGGAACTTAAATACATCGATTTCACTTCATAAAATCAGAAGATGGCTGTAGTAATCTAATTTGAAAAAAATATTTTTAGTCTATACTTTTTAAACACTGTCCGCCATGATTATGACGTCACAAAATTTGTAAACAACTAAACGTCATTGTTGTGTTACTATGGTTTCTTTCGTCGGACTAAAATATATCTCAAGACTCTTATATCTTGTAGAAGAGTTTCCATTTATTGGTTTTGTTGACTAAATTAATGCTGGACGCCGAATTTGTAAAAGCAGAAACGACAAAGCTCTCTTACTTAGTAGGTACATTAATAAACTTAAAAAAAAAAATTTTAAACTTAAAATATTATTGAATCAGTACTTACACCGAAGTGATCTTTGCAAAAAGAAATAACTTTCAGTCGATAAAGTTACAGGATTTAGCAAGTTTTAAACATGTGGTCATGTGTAGATATGTTTATTTCTCTGGGCAATTTAAACCACAACTTTTCTGGAGTCTTGAACGTTGTGATTCTACATTCTCGCATAATACAATCATGATAATTACTACAATACATTTTTTTCGGTCTAATATAACAATTATTAACCATATAAAAAATATTTTCAAAAAGTGTTAACTGCCCTAGTTGATAACGAAAAAGTGTATTCTTGTCATTCTTTATACAGAATGAAAAGGAGAGACTGATGTTAAATTTAGTGATTAGTTTAGAGAATTATGCCAAAATTGACACCTAGCAGCGTCTGTGTCTGATGGTAAATGTCTACCACAGCATGGTAAATGCTGCCAATGTAGCGTCTTCTCCAAGAATTCTATGTTCTATCTCCTTTATTAAAATAAATAACAAAATACTCGTTTTAACGTTTTTCTCTCAGAAAAAAATACGTAGATCTGCGAACTTTTCATATTCAAATTTTACTAATTCTACGTAATTTTGTCATCGGGCCTACATCATCAGCCTATTAACGTCCCCACTGCTGGGGCACAGGCCTTCCCTATAGATGGAATAGGGAGATTGGGCCATGACCCACCACGCGGGCCCAGTGCGGATTGGCGGGTGCTAACGACTGCAGATGCAGCCGGGACCAACGGCTTAACGTGCCTTCCGAAGCACGGAGGAACTCGAGATAGTAAATTTTCGGTCACCCATCCAATGACCGACCACTGCGGAAGTTGCTTAACTTCAACGATCGCAGCCGAATGCGCTAACCACTTGCGCCATCGAGCTCCTCTCAGCTAGCAGAGTAGGCCCGATGAGGAGAGAGCAGAGCTCTCTCCTCATCGGGCCTACGCCTTTTTCAAAATTCGAGTTGGCAACACTGGACTACAGCGCCATCTCTTGACCATTGGTGTAGTAGAACCAAAAACCACATCTTTATTTTTTGTAATAAAGTAACAGTTATAAGTATTCATATTTATAATATCAAAAGTATTTATTAATCTGGAACAACGGAACCAAAGCGCGATTCAGGAGACTACAGCGCCATCTCTTGACCATTGGTGTAGTAGAACCAAAAACCACATCTTTATTTTTTGTAATAAAGTAACAGTTATAGGTATTCATATTTATAATATTTATCCACATGTTTCTAGTTTGTATATTCGGAATACGTGTTTGAGTTTTATACAAGTGCAAATCACATATGTTCTAATAAATTATATTCAGTAGCGATTTTAATTGAATATTTTGATTATTTATTTATTTTTTCAAATTAAAACTGAACTTTATTGACTGTGTCCTTTTCCAGACTTTTTATTTATTTATTGTAATTAATTATTTGCATGCAATTAAAAACTAATTTTAAACGATGCCAAAGAAGGATAACTTCTCACGCGCCTACATAAGTACACGCACCCATTTTTTTCTAAATTAGGTTCGTTGGATTACACTTAAAACACGAAGTTATTCCTCTATAAAATGCAAGATCTGATAATGGAACAGGTAGATAGCCACGAGAAAACAGTATTAAAATGACAAAAACTACGAATAAAACCTCGTTTATAATAATATATATTGACCTCTAAAATGGCCGTTCTGCTGTACTGGCTGTTTTAAGTAATTTTTTTCTTTATTCTCTAAGAATTGTAATATATATTTTTTAAGCCGGTTAAAAAAATGGCGATATCTTATTTAAGGAAAAACAGAAATTTCATAGTTAAAGACATAATATTTCATACATTACCATAACATCAGCGTAACTTATAAATTCACTAACATATTGAAAGAGGTAGTCGTGTAACTATTTTAAAACTTTGAGGTACAATGGATTTTTAAGATTATGAGAAAAGTCTTGAAAAGGTAGTTTTAAAAAACAGGCAAGTCGTTAAAAGGCAGATTGCGACATAAACTTAGACTAAAACTTAAGGGAACGGTACGCTCAAACTAGCATTAAATAAAACTATGCTCCGACTCAATTACATAAGCAATTCTCTTACACACGGACACGTCTGTAAATAAACATTCAATCGAGCGAGCGAGACAGAACAGTAGATACGCTTCAACGCAGCGCGAGCAAAACAGCGAGTCTGCGTTCGAGTCCGCACAGTTAAGCTGTGTTGTTGTCCTTTTCTTGATAACAAAAATGGCGATTACGTAAAAAAACATTCACGACAAACCGTGATATTTGAGAAAAAAATTATTTTACAGTTTAATAATAATAATTAATAATAAGTAATAAGTTGATTACTACGTGAGGTCACAATAACTGTCTCACTTACGTCATTGTTCGCTGAGGTCATTGTATAGTTACCTAAGTAATTGAAAATGCATCTTGACAGGACGTCGTTAAATACATGCGCTAGCTTCAACAAAACATTATCATAATCTTTTTGCTCATGCTTATTGGAAAAATGATCAAACTTGTCAATGCTGTCGACTTATGACAGCGGCGGCCGCGCTTATGAAGAACAATCGCAAAAAGCATCGATGATATTTTATAATCTCGGAATGATTTGCAACATAATTAATCATAATTGAATTTAAAGAAAACAAAAAATGGAATATCTACTCTTAATTTTTGTATTTCATTTAGAGCCCCGATACAAAATGTTTAGAGTAAATTAAAACCACATTATGCACCTAACTCCACGAGTTTTTGCGTTAATTTTATGAACTTTATAATATTAGTCGCATTTGATATCAAACCTCACTAATTTTCTTAAATGCTAAATCATTGTTCCGACGGATCAATTGTTTCCAATCATTCCTGAAAAGGATGCGAAACGTCAATAAATAAATAAAATCAGTGCATAACCCGTTAAAACTGTTTTATTTAATGAGTGATGTGCGTGAAAACCTAAGAAACAAATATGCTGGTTATATTCAATAGGATTTGTCAACTTTTTATGTGTCAAACGTATATAAAAAAGTCCTACAAAAAAAAGAAGTTCCCCAATTCAATAAAAAATAGCATTTACAATCAAAATCAATTCTCTTGATAATTACACAATGAACCTACCTGTATACATAAAACGGACAAATCATAAAACTCCTCACATTCACTAATAAGTTTTTGTCAAAACCGCAGTACCGTCTTTCTCGTGCGGCTTGACACCCTTGTTCCAATAAATCTTGGAAACAAAACAACAGATCACAGTAAATCATGTAACCATTCAAAACACTGACTCCCTCGTAAGAAGAGAGTATGTGATACTCTCGGAAAAAACGCGGGATCTGTGTCATCTCTCGTCAAAAAGACAAAAGACAACCTTAATTGACGGGAAAAAGGCCGAGATGTGGCACAAAGGCGCTAGATGTCATGGCCTATCAAGAGAATTAAGGGCATATTATGTACGATGAAAGGATTACACAGGTGTCCTGGCGGGCATCGGGTTACAATGGAAAAAAACAGCTCCGGGTTTTCTTAAGATAAAAGAGATTTTTTAACTTCAACGTCACAAGGCTTCGATACAAGTAGACACTGAGTTTTGTATTCATGTTTATTATTAACACTTATTTTAGAAATAAAATAAAATGCTTCTGGTAAGAATTTTATTTCAATCGGAAAATATTATATACCAAGTATATCATAGTATGAACAAAAAGTAATTAGCTAAGAAGTGGTGATATACTTTTGAATCAGAATCAGGCAAGCAACCCGACCAATCTGTCGTAGTCATAGTTTTTCTTTATTGACCTGACCAAGTTGGAGACCGGTGTGAAAGCCACTTAAATATTCTAGACTTGTTATTAAGTACCCATGATAAATAAAGATTAATTGCCTGCGCAGACGAGGATTTTTTTCCGTGGAGGACAAAAGTCTCGGAAACGTAATAAATGTTCACCGAGGATTTGTAACGGACTCAACACACACTCAACGTCAACGAACACTTGTTGCCCGGAAATTTAGAGAAACGCACTCGATGGAAGAAATTGTTAAGTTTAAGAAAAATATGACTTTTTATAAGAGAATCCTGATGAATACCATCACTTTAACTCGTACTGTTTTCCAGTCCGGTCTCCTTGTCCGGTGTCCTTGGTTGTCCGGTTTCTAGGCGGTACTTTTAATCAATCATGTGTGATACTTGATGAAGTTGTAAGCGATCTAGTTTGGTGGACAAAAATTCCGCGGACAAAAAGTCCCTCGTCTGCGCAGGCATCATGCCCGTCAATTAAATAATAGAAGCAGTTTAGAAAGGAATTGTTACCTATAGGCAAAGGCTCATCCCTTGCTTATGTATTACCTCGTACGTATATACTGGTATACTGAAAAAAGTTTTGCGTTACTTATGACAAAAAATATGTTACCTACTACATAAAAATAGTGACGTTATAACTATACTTACAAGTAGACAAACTCGATTTTGTTAAAACATAACAGTCACGTAAAATTTAGAAAAATGATTTATTAATTCTTAGATTTATTCAGTAACTGGTTACAGACTGATAACTTATTTGTAACCGAATTTGTAGTCTAAGCCAACTCTATGTAAATAATCACCTCAAATATGTTTAAATATAACAATACATTGTTATGTTACAGATTACCGAAATCGAATTTGACAGCTTATAACAAAATGGTTTAGTAGTTTTTAACTGAACTTGATTAACTGAAATGATAATGTGAAATACAAAAGAACAGTTGGTCTATGAGTGACTGAAATTTATTTATTAGTAAACAAAGTTTGGCTATTCATGGGTTAACTCGACTAGTTTTTATATTACTTTTTTCAGTGTAGTTTATTATGAAAATATATTAATGATCAGTAGGAGCAGCAAGTTTTTATATGAACAAGGCAAATGCTTTTGATAAGATCAAGAACACTGCATAAACTAAGACGTATACTTATATGCCCTTCAGTGTAATAGTGGACTATCTTCTTGAAGGCAAACAAAAGGAGCTAATCAGTCAACATTTTTTTTTCAATCTGTTCCTAGTACCTATATTTTCCTTACCCACTTACGTTTACGATATAAAAGTGATTATAAAAATTTTCTCCCGAGAGCAAATTAGTCCTAAACGATATTCGCATAACAAATAGAGGTATTTCTCTGCCATTAACCCCGATATGGACGTCATAGATGCACTTTGTCTCGGCTCTCGTGTTACCTGTCACCGCCACCATTAGCAGTGACCTGAGTCTCCATACCCTCTCAAACTTACCCTCCTTGGCTTGCCAACTTAACTTTGCGCATCCAAAACGACGAAAACGTCTCCAACTCCAAGCAAATAGGGTTCACACAAAAATCGTGCACGAAAAATGTCGCATACGCTGACCCAAAACTTCTCATTTGCTGCGTGATTATTACCGAACTCCATTTGGCAAAGGTGACACGAGACATCGGTTATTATGGAGTTTCGGTTTCCCTCGTGTGTCGATATGTCAGGAGTTTGTATCGATTTGTTTTTCGTATCGGTTCATATTATTAACATACAATCATATGTAGTGTATTTGTGGAGATGATACAGCATCACAGCTGTGGAATAAAATTAAATAAAATATATGTAAACAAACTTCCAATACATTACTGTGAATGTCCGAAGCGCTATGGACGTTAAGATTCACTGGTGCCTTTTTAACAACCACCACGCTCTAACGTATGACTATTTTTTTAAATGATGATTTTGGTTATTTTTTAAAACCTTTAAAAAGGTATGTGCAACAGCCAAATCTAATTTTATTAAAAATAAAATATGTAAATCGAATAATAAAATTAAAATAACGTGGAATGTTATAAATCGTGAAACTGGCAAAGAAAGGTCACGTGACGATATTGTTGAACTTAAGTCTATTCGACTTAATACATTCTAATAAAATCTAAAGAACATATCGCTAATATTTTTGATGAATATTTCGTTAATATTCCTTTGGTGGCTACATCTAATTTGAGTTCTTCATCGGTGGCTGCCAAGACATTACCCCTAGAAATATGTACCTAGGTGTGATAACGTGTTTCAGTTCAGACATATTAATTTTATTGATGTTAATAAGTGTTTTAAATCTCTTAAACAAAAAAATACAAGTTAATATTCTACTAAAGTTATTAAAAGTATAATACCCGTTATTGCTTCTTATCTAGTTGATATATTTAATAACTGTATTGATCAAGGAGTATTTCCGGATTTAATGAAATACAGTAAAGTTATACCTCTTTTTAAATCAGAAAATAGAAATGACCCTGGAAACTATAGGCCTATATCAATATTACCGGTTCTTAGTAAAATATTTGAAAGAATTATTCTGGAACAATTGATGCCTCATTTCACCTTAATAAACTTTTGCATAGGAAACAATTTGGTTTTACTAGAGGTAGATCTACTACTGATGCGGGTGTTGCACTTGTAAGGAAAATATGGGCTGGGGAGAGGTCGCAGAATGTCCTTGGAGTGTTCTGCGACTTATCCAAAGCTTTTGATTGCGTTGATCATCACACACTGTTATTGAAATGAATCATTATAGAGTCAAAGGTACTGCATATAAATTGATACAGTCGTAACTCAGTTCCAGAATACAAACTGTAGAGGTAAATGGTGTTAGATCATCTGGATCTCATGTGGAAATGGGCGTTCCCCAGGGTTCAATTTTAGGTCCCTTCCTGTTTCTAGTGTATGTAAATGATTTGCCATTTTTTGTGGAAAATTTATGTGAGATTGTATTATTTGCTGATGACACATCTTTATTATTTAACGTTGACAGGCGCAAAAACAACTATGACGATGTGAATAATGCTATCTCGCAAGTTCTGCAATGGTTTAATGTCAATAATCTAAAGCTAAATGCTAATAAAACCAAGTGTATTCAATTTTCCTTACCTAATGTAAAAGTTGAGCATATTGAAATTAAATTAAATAATGAAAAATTAGATTTAGTAGACTCGACTACATTCTTGGGTATAACGACAGACTCAAAACTGCAATGGAGTCATCACATTACGCTTTTTTGCTGATAAACTTAGTTCAGCAGCTTATGCCATACGAAAGATAAGACAACTTACTGATATAGATACTGCCAGGACTGTATATTTTAGTTACTTTCATAGTATCTTATCATACGGCATTTTACTCTGGGGAACAGCAGCTGATATTGAAAGTATATTCATTTTACAAAAAAGAGCTGTGAGATCTATTTATCAATTGAGTAGCCGAACATCCCTTAGAGTAAAATTTAAAGAAATTGGCATTTTGACTGTTGCTTCTCAATTCATTTACAATTGCATACTCCTTGTTAAAAATAATATCAATTTGTATACCAAACACAGTAACGTGCAGAATTTTAACACAAGGAATAGAAATAAGCTTGCATTGCCACCCTACAGGTTACAGAAGGTTTACCGATCTTTTATGGGTCAAGGTATACATTTTTACGATAAAATTCCTGATGCTGTTCTTGAGTTCCCCATAAATGAGTTAAAATGTCACATTAAAAGATGTTTACTTAAGAAAGGCTATTATACTATTAAAGAATACTTGAATGACAAAACTGCATGGCTGTAACTGCAAAATTGTTTTGTATTTGTTTGCAGTGTCGTACAGATAAATTACCTTAACTCTAAGTAACTATTTTGTAGTTTGGTTTGAGTGGTTAAGGGTAGTCATGCTCTCTTAAAAATCTCTTCGGCATTGTCGTGTGAGGCGGGTCGTTGCGTTCCCTAAAATATGGTTGAGCGAATCGATGGCTGGTTCATGCGTCATGCTCGTGAACGGGTGCTGCCAGCGGAGATGAGTCTGCTCTATACTACTTTATTATTGTAATGATAATTATTATTAAATTTAGATTCTATTTTACATTAGACAACTTGTATTTATACTGTATGACACAGCAATCAAAATGTAAGTGAACATTTATTTTTTTCTCTGATAAAGATTTAATGGCGGTGTGGGTTCTGGTATGGTTTTCTAGACATGAACTTGGTTTTGCAGCGGTGTATCCTTGTCATTCTCTATACAGACTGAAAAGGGGGGACTGATGTTGGATTAGGTTTTGGGTTGGGAGAGTAGTGCCAGAATCGACAACAGTGTTTAGGTAATCACATGCATGAGTCCTGCCGTTGTGTTTATAGTTTGTTATAATAATGTACACTGGTACTTATATATTTTTTTTTCTATTTTTGTAACATAGTATCCATGTGTGGTTATGAGTAGTCATGCTCCCTTAAAAATCTCTTCGGTGGTGTCGTGTGAGGCGGGTCGTTGCGTTCCCTAAAAAATGGTTGAGCGAAGTGATGGCTGGTTCTGCCAGCGGAGATGAGTCTGCTCTTAATTCACTGGGTGCTATAAATCGTTGTACTAAACTTTAATCGTTCATTATTATTATTTTTTTTTGCCGAAACGGTAGGACACGTCATTCCTAAACTTTGTTAAACCAGTTTTATATATATATATATTTTTTTTTTATAGTCATAATTTTTATATTATCTGCATTTTTTTTGTTTGTAATGGAAAGTGACTTTATGAGTTACCTCATATTGAAGTCATTTTTCAATTTGACGACTCTGTATATAATACAGGGAGAAAAAAACAGCCCTTGCTGAGTTTCTTGCCGGTTCTTCTCAGTACAAGGTCTCCCGCCGTAGATTTTCGAACCGATGGCGTAGCTTTTCGACATTCAGAAGTGCCTGTAACAGCCTAGATTGAATAAACGATATTGAATTTTGAATTTTGAATGTATGCTATCAATAACCGACTCCGACCGTGAATATTTTTCACTAATGTGCTTTATATTTTATGTTAAAAGGGAGGCAAACAAGCGTATGGCCCGCCTGATGATAAGCGATCACCTTAGCCTTTAGACGCTTGTGATACCAAAGATATCAGTGGTTACGTTGTCTACCCTGACCCATTTCCCCACCCCGTGGAGCCCCCTGGAACCTAAGTCACCGACAGAAACAAAACACTACCAAAAGTGAGTGTTATTTCACTGTAATATTCTATAAGGTGGAGGTTACTTAACCAGGTGGGCGCTCCAATCCAAGCGGGAAGTCCGCTATGCCCTAACACTCTTGAAGGTCCCTCCCCTATCTTATTTAAATTTGGGTAAAGAGTAAGTATTATTTTTCTTATTTTAACCTATTTCTAAAACGGAGAAGGCACTTAATTCAAACTTAAAAAAAATACTTCATGAAAAAAAATCACTGGGATACAACAAAAATCTGTGGAATCCTTAAATAATGAACTGTACGGCTTGTCGGGACTTATAAGCTCTAAACTCCACGCGGACGAAGTCGCAAGCAAAATCTAGTTCTGAGTATAGGTACGGTATTTTTTTTTTATGAAAGCATTATAGTATTGTATAATAAATGAAAATGGTGACTGCGCCAGCGATCGCGTCGTTCTATCCTTGTCGTGATCATGTCATAATGCAATAGTCCTCAATTAGAGTCAAAAGTTCCCTCTGGCTTATTCTTCTTGGACATGTAAAATTTCATATAATTGATGTGAAAGTGTAGAAAAAAAATACAAATATCACATGAACGACCAGTTTACAGCCAGAACAATATGGGAGTCTTTATGTCTCGTCCGCCGCAGGAAATGACAATTATTTTTGGTCCAATCCTTAAGGGCGGAGAGAATGGGTCCTCTTTCACACGCGCAAAATACCTTGAAGAAGTCCTTTGTGTTGGCCGCGCGCAAAAAATGCCCATTCACGAAAATAGGTTACTTGCAAATACTCACCGGTGCATTTACCCGAGATTGCAAAAGATCGCCTTTCAATATTGAATCCGTATTTATTAACTTAAAAATTAACCTTCACTTACGAGGCAAATAGTCTTTAAGCTAGAATTACACTTGTTTGGTGAGGAAAATGAGTTATTATTCGGAAATTTCTAACTTAGAGAATAAGACGATTGCTCGGTAGTTAAAGTAACTTGATCACCGTCATTATATAGACACGCCCAATTCTCTCACAAAGAACACGATTTCGCCTAATAACCCCATAAATTAATAAACTAAATGATTCAAATTTGAACATAATGTACAGTTAATAGGCAACTGTGGCGGGTAACTATAGGGTAGTCATGGTAGACCCTATGGTCTATAGTTTAGAGAGAAAAAATCCGGCCAAAGGAACAAAGCCACGCTGTCTGGCACTGGACAGGTATATGACGGGGCACATTTTATTGGTTTTCCGAAACATTCTCTGCCCTATTAATAAATGAGTGGCGGGAAAAAAAGTCGTAGAATCCATTTGTCAGGAGCGTGGTGATTTATGACCGAGGACTTTGGGATTCCTAGAAAGAATGCGTTTTGTTTTATTTGCTTACCTGTCACTTTGATTTAGAAGGGTGTTTAATAGTTTTTGGAGTTTACCGTATCTATAAGTAAAGCTACTTAAACGTGATACGTACTTATGATTACCCAAATAATTTCGAGATAGCAAAATAAAAATGAGTTTCATTTCAATTGTCCACTCTTTTTCAGAATAAATAAAACAATTGATGTTAGCATATACATAATTAAAAATATAAATAAACACACCTAATATAAGCAAAGGCACTTTACATGCATCTTTCTGTTTATAAATCTATAAATAACTGTCATCCAAACAGCAATATATTTATACTTAAATACACTGTATTTAAATTTTTAGATTTAATATAACACTTGCCGGTATTTTTTCCCAATTTTGCGATTCATTCATTCTCACGGGTCCTCTATAAATTATTTCGACATTATTGACAGACCGAAAAGTCCCAAATAGTTTGCAGGTAGCACCATACAAAAAACAAGGCCATATAGTTTCACATACTTGGAATACTTTTGACCGTGAATTGAAAAAATGTAACTTGGTACAACTTACCATTGTGTGTCATCTTTGAGGTATTGAGTTATCAAAATAAACAAAATTATTTACTTAGAAGTACAAAAATTCGTAACACTTTTGCATCAAATAATAGGGGTCTATCTTCATAATTCCGTAATACCGAATCCTAATGAGGTTTTATTCCGATTCTTAAAAGCAGGTTAAAAAAGACATTCACGTGACCGACAGTACGTCATAATTAAACTTTTCTTAAAATGTATAAAACAAAAAAAGAAAAATCATAAGAATCGGAATCCCCTTTGAGCTTCGCTGTCCGTGGACGTTCAAATTACCAATATCGCATCGTCACGGCGATAGGATCGATACGTCGGCGATATCACACGGCGATCGCGCCGAAATGTGCTGACCTCATGTAGGTGTTAGTTATCGAATATCGAGAACATTGCTTGGTGCAATTGTAGTGGAGCATCAGGTCGCACTTGTTCGTCAACAAACCGAGTTTGTGATCGAAATTCAAATAATTATAATATGTAGACTTTCGGACGCATCTATCGGCCCACTTAGTGTCAATATAAGTTTCAATGGTCTGAAGCAAAAATATATTTTTATGGTTGAACAATAACTTTAAAAACACACGAAGACATTCAATTCGATTCAAACCTGCATAGCTTATAAATTTTTGGTCAATTTAACATTTATTTTTAGCTAGGGACCGTCAAAACTTAAAATGCTAGGTGGGCTGATAGATGTGTCCGGAAGTGTATAATCATAATTGTAAGACTTGGACCTATTGTGGTAGCTATCACATTACTATTAATTTATTTAACGAAATACGGGGTTTTGTTGACTAGATGTATAAAAATTACAACAATGTTTTAAAAATAAACAATCATATGTGTAAAAAATGTGAAGAACACTTAAAGTCTAAAAGCTTAGCAAATTACTGTTCCCCAGAAATCTTGGTCTACTCCTAACGCAATGCCACTAGTGGTCCGGAAACCTATTGTTTGACATGAAAACATCTGAACGCCTGCCATAATCCGTAGTTTATCGAGAACGTTTCGAATTTTACACCAAAAAAGATAATCCGCGGCTTCTTTGATTTCGGCACAGACGCCCGTCGTAGAATATTTGTTTCTCAAGCCATATCCCTAAAAAGCTTAAGATTATTGATTTCTGAGAATCCTCTATCCGCACGGATAATGTTCCTTTACGGGCCGAAAATTACTCGTTGAGGGATAAACTCAACTTTAATTTCTATTCTGTGGAATTAAAATCTCATGTTCGCCAATCCGGGAAAGTATTACCTGACCGAGAGATCATCTTGCTTGTTAGAGAAATATAGAGCCTCATGTTTTCATTCTAGCGTGAGTTTCTTTTGTTTTAACCAAAGGCAAAAAAATGCCAAGGGCGTTTTAAGAACGTCATGCCTGACCATTTAATGACCGATAATCCCTTACACAGTTATCTTCACTGGTCGGCCACAATTAATGAATCCGACAAGATGAAAAATTTAATATCGGTTCCTTAATGAAATAAGACGGGGCGTGATCGATCAAAATAATAATTAATAATAGATCGGCCGAGTGCCGACTGTGATGGATCTCGGAACTTAGTCATCGCGTTTAATTAAAAATGGCTGGTTCAAATTAACGGTTGCGTTTGAAATTTTGTACACGATACGATGTCATTAATACGTTGCTCACGTATTTGTACTGATCTGTCCGTCCATTGTAGGTAATAGGTAAGGGGTGATGTACACGATCCGAGTTTTCTAATGACTTGGACCTATAATGAGCACGTTGGATTACAATGCAGACACTCTAATCTCGTGAGACAAGACAGGTATGCCCACTCATGACTACGTCAAGTACTAAAGAAATCAAGTAGGTTAGTAAATATAAAAATATTTCAAAATAACTAGCGAGAGTATGTATTGATGTCGAAAAGTATAAAAATGTAAAAAAAAAATTTTTTTAGTTTACCGAACTTAGATGAAAATTTCTGATTTAATCTAAGTCACCAAAAAATAATGTTCTAATTAACATAATTGCTGTATTTTTAAGGTTTATAAGAGGTTTACGGTGCGTTCAGACTTTATAACAAAATGTTTAATATCATGGACATATGACATGTTATACAAGTGTAGACGAACTACATTTTAAAAAAAAAACATTAACTGTTATAGAATTATATTTATAATATATTCATGCACCAAATATTCTTATAACGAATTTTATACAGTTTTCTTACACAAACCTGTGGAACAACGTGGGATAAACTGATACTTGAATGCTTAGAATTGAATTGACAAGTTTTAACCAGTACCCTTAGCATGAACCAATATCGAATTCGTAACGTTTGCGTGTCCGAAATGTCAATGTCAAATGTGTGCTGCTTTTTAGTTCTCGTTACGTACTTTGCTGTTCAAGTTTCCATACAAAATTTGGCATTGACAAGTGCGAAAGCACTCGCAAACTATTCGAATTCGATATTGGTTCGTGCTAGGGGTACAGTACGCTATATTTTTGGAAAAACAAAGAAATTACTACAACTTAGAAACTGTAACCTGCTTTTAAGATTAAGAAGATGATTGATGCAACTTTGGAAAGTCAAGGCAACTTTGGAAATTCAGTTAATCCTGCGCTATCTGTTTTGTGTTCCTAAATAATACGAGTTTCAAATTTATGAAGTTGTATTACTTTTAAATATCAAATTCATTGTTGTAGAAGAATAAATAAGCAATTGTGTTGTATGAAACGAAATAATGTTATACTATATAATTATATTAATTGATTTCAGAATGTTGTACCTAGTAACGTAGGTAAGCAAATTTCAGGATTATCTACAGAACTTGTCACCCATTTAGCTCTCAATTCATTAGTCGGTGAAGTTATTAGTCGCATTTGAACTTGGCTCTCATTTTAACATATATGTATGATATAATGTTATTAGATTTTGTAAATATTAATTATTTATTATTCAAGAGTGACTTATAGATACAAGTAATAATAATAAGTAAGCTTTCAAGAGAAAAACCGGACAGGATGACAACACAGCATCTTCCTATATTGAGGTAAATTAGACCTTCATCAGATAACCTATGCCAGATTTCCTAAAACATAATCACGAAGGCTTTATAATATTGTCAGTTAGATATTAATCAAACTAAGTTTATTATTATTATACGAGCTCGATGGCGCAGGTGGATAGCGCATTTGGCCTACGAACAGGAAGTTAAGCAACTTTTGCAGTGGGTGGTCATTGGATGGGTGAATAATAACTTAGTATCGCGAGCTCCGCCGTGCTTCGAAAGGCTCTTTAAACCTGGTCCTGGCTGCATCTGCAGTCGTTAGCACCCACCAATCCGCACTGGGCTCGCGTGGTGGCTCACGTCCCAATCTACTAATTCCATCTATGTATAGGAAAGGCCTGTGCCCCAATATGCCTCTCCTGTGCAGAGGGGACATTAATAGGTTGATGATAATATAAAATTATTACAAATCCTGCAGGGCAGCTTTTATTATTATTATTCCGCTCGGACGGCGTCATATGCGAGTTCAAATACCTCAAGGTCTCCCGTCTGAAAACTAGACCGATACCAGGAATTCAATCAAAATCAAATTCTTTGTAGGTTCATACTGGTTACTGGACAAAAAAGATTATATAACATGATTTACAAAAGTTCACGGTGTGCTTTAATAAAAAATGGTTACTCATTTCGATAAACTTTTGTTTCATTACATACAAATGAAATATCCGAAAAAAAAAATAAGGGTAACGACAGATTTTCTTACAATGTTTGACAGAAGTGGTACGATAAATCCCGTCACCGTTATCTCCTAATGAAATTACAGTCGCAAACAGAATCGTTATTAGTTTATCAGTCAATTATCGAGTGTTACATAATTGGATTAGCGCAGGCCGCGCGGTTTGATTGCGGTGCGTGCGCGGCTGTCGGTCGCTGCGGGGCGCTCTCTCTCTGCGCTCGCGCCGCGCCGGTACACAATCGCCGTTGGAGTATTGTGGCTACGATTATACTATTTGGCACTTTAAAATCCTGTTATCTTATGAGAAGACAATGTTCAGCGCAATAAACCAATCAAAGTCAAAGTCAAAAGTCAAAATTTCTTTATTCATTTAGGTACAATTTGCACGCTTATGAAAGTCAAATTTGATGCCATCGGTTTAAGAGTCAGTGCAATCAATAAAAAGGTTACTAGAAGATATTGTTTTTTTTTTATTTAAATTCTTTTGCGTGGCTTTGACCTGTTCATTTTACGGAAGAAACTGTGCAGTCATGTTGAAATGCTGGAAAAATATTTTCCTTGATAGATGTTGTAAACACTGATCCACTGAGATGTTATTGTATATTTTTAAATATGAAATTGTAGGATTACGACTGATTTGTTGCTGTTTTTATGCTTCGGTATTTGACCCACATTTGTAAGAATTACGTTAGTCTTATCGTCACTCAGAAAGACAGTACTCAGTGTACAGACATTAGTTCGTTCCCAATATCAAAATAATTTAAATTTTAAGCTTTTGTATACTTATGATTTATTTACGAAAAAAATAATTTTTCTTGTCTAAGTAATATATATTCATATAGCTTTCGCAAGATACTTGACATCAACTTTAATCAAACTTAAAAGTAGATTTACGTCTCTGAAAACAGTTTTTAGTTTTAAATAATCTTCATCATCAGCCTATCAATGTCCTCAATGCTGGCAAACAGACCTTCTCTATGGATAGAATATGGAGATTGGGCCATGACCCTCCACGCGAGCCCAGTGCGGAATGGTGGGTGCTAACGACTGCAGATGCAGCAGAGACCAACGGCTTAACGAACCTTCCAAAGCACTGAGATAGTAAATTTTTGATCACCCATCCAATGATTGACCACTGCGAAAGTTGCTTTACTTCAACGATCGCAGCCAAACGCGCTAACTACTTGTACCATCGAGCTTCGAAATAATCTTATTTGAATAATATTTTATATTCGAACCCACTGCAAAGTTTTCCGAGTTAGAGAATAGAACTACAGTATTATCCATATTAAGACAATGCGTCCAAGGAAGGCAATCTACGGGCCGGCGGGAGGTGTGCGCGATCGAACTAATGATAACGGCCCGATCGACGGATTATTACATTAAACCCAGATGTTTTATCGTCAGTGGAGCCGACACTTCACACCTTCGCTCCGTCCGTCCACTTGGCGAAATTTACTCACGAATACCTCTCTGGCTGGATTCCATGCAACCTTTTTTCTTAGATCGAAATTTAAATTAAGAACAAAATGAATCTGCCAGTTTGAGATATGTTGTCGATATTTTTTGAAACATGAATTGAAAATTAGAAACAATGTCTTTTAAGTTCTTACATAAAAGTAATTATCGTATTTAATTTAAACGATTTTGAAAGACTAACGAGTTTTCATTTCAAGAAACAGCCTTTTTACACGATACAGTTTATAGGTTTTAGAGAGAAACACGTATTTTGCCTACTAAAACGCCCATGGGGAAAAATCCACGCATATGAAATCGAGGGATTGAGAGACTGGTGAAGGAAAAGAATAGAAAAAAAAAGTGTCTGTTTTGAAGGAATTTTATCATTATAGTAACTATTTATCATTAATAATTACTCGATGTTCAGCTTTTGTACATTCATAGGACATCAGTATTATAATTTCTACAAAAATATTATATACCTACTACATTAATTACAATATAACTTATTTTGAAATGAAGGCTTAATTCTAACATGTAACCAATTTATGCGACTTATTAAATAAGTTTTTATTGATGGATGAAAAAATAACACCAAGGACGCAGATTAAGTTTGGAACATATCGCTCATTAATAAGTTTATTAAATCTTTATCAAATTACGTTATGAATGTCAAAGCACCTGACGTACCAATGTTATTTTAACCATTCATTGAATAATATTCCAGCAGAGTTCAACATCGTAAATCAACAATAATTGCCATACTAACAGGGACAATCAACAAAGCGGCTAGTTGGAGAATAAAGAGTAATCAATAGGATGGCGGTTGATTAGCGGGAACCGCGAGTCGGTTGCGAGGCGGCGTGGCGGCGAGCCAGCGAGGCGGCGAGGCACGCACAGATTCCAGTATCGATCTCCGCGACCCTTCGACGAGCGCCGAGCCTAGCACAATGCCGCGGCTCTTTATTATAGCATCTCACATTGTTGTCATTGTTATTATTATGATTCTTTACCGCTTTCCATTGTCGACCGGCGTTGTGGCGGTGCTTTTTCACGGCCCGCGTTTAGTCTGGGCATTGGGAGCGCGACGCTCGCACGCTTAGTCGCGGAAAACGAGTGCTTTTCCGCGCGGAAACTTGACGGATTCGCGCTTTTTGACGTGCTCGTCAGTGCGCGCGCAATGACGTGCGTGACGTAGGCACGGGGCCCGCGGTGCGGCCGCGATCAGCTGACCGCATATACTTACCTCTGTCGTTACCTATATAGGTACTTACATCGTCGAGTGTATACACAGGCGGCCTTAGTGTGTGTGTGTGTGACTGTGCTCTGTGTTTTTAATAAACCTCAATATCAACTGGAAGAGTTCCTCTCGATCTAGACTCGGTAACCAGCTTCGATGTGTATTTGTCACAAAACTGTCTATTTGGATCTTATGCAGAAAAAATCAGAGAAACTCTTCCAGTTTGGCGTGTGAAATATTATTTAGCCATGTATTGAAAAAGTCGTCTTTTTAATTGTTGTGATCTACGTAGGTATAAGTATGGTGATTCTCTAGAAAATTGTTATTACAATTTGGCATATTAGACGATTACATTTATCTCTTTTATTTACCTCTTATAAGAAAAAAACTTGAGAATTCTAATAAGATGTAATAAAACTAAATATTTATGTTGTCATTTTAACAGAAATCACTACTTATATGTAAAGTAACTATAACTTATTCTTGGCATGCCGGCAAAAAGATCCTGCCAAAATTTAGGTAGGTGATTGTGAAATCTTATTATATAACGCATTATATTTTTTATTATAAGGATTAATCTGCTTAAAACATGAATCTGTAGATTATTTACTAGAAAACATTTTCTTTTTATACTATTACAGTGCAAAAAATATATTCGTTAAAAGTTGTTCGATTTTGATGTAATTTATTTAGAATTCACACCTTCCGTGTTAATCTGTAAAATAAAATCTCACTTCCGAATTTGATTGCTGCCATTTTTGACATTAGTTTGATATGCATTACGCCATCACACGGCAAAATGTTGCAATGACTGTTGACGCAACCAGTGATAGATATTTGACAATTGTAAAAATCCTAATAAACGAGATCGTAAGTGAGATGGTATCTTACAGTCTCAACATGCTGTTCTATCAGTGTAAAAATGCAATCGATATGCAAATAAGGTAAAAAATATTAACAAATGACTTTAATGGTCAGGTCCTTAACAGTTTATTATAATCACTTTGTAGAAATATGGTCAAATGTTTTCTGCAAACAATAACAAATTAATGTTTAATTTGTTAATGAGTTGTAATTTATTTTGTGGCGTATCCTAATTGGATTAAAAATAATCCAATTAAAGAACAAAAACTAGGTAATTATAATAAATGGTTGGATGAACAAAGATAAATAAACATTGTAAAAAGTGTCAACAATTTGTGATCTACGATGTTTTTATTTGATATTTTAATTTCTATTGTTATGTAAACTTCAGTGACATCTAATTTATGGTAAAAACAATATTTAAATGCCAGTAGGTAATTCCATTTTTTTGTTTATGGCAATTGTCTTTTTTTATTGTAATATTTATTCAAACATAAAGAATATTTACCACAGATTGTTATCAAAAATAATTTAATGATTACAAAATTTATAAATTTTAAATTTGTAACACATATTATTATATTTAATAACAAAAAAACAGCTAAGTATAGCATTAATAATTATTTATTATTCTACCGAGAGATCAAAACTACTGGATGCAAAGTGAAATTCAATGATATTCTGTATCTTAAATAGTACTTACATGTAACATTTTATACCTCTACAATAAAATTGTAATTTAACTATTTCAATTTACAGAATATCACTAATACATGAATGTATTCTATCCTACTTTATATTTTAATGTGATGTGTTTGTATGTTTGTTCCTCAATCACGTAAAATTCATAGTTAAGCATATAATGTATTTATGGTCTGTTTTGGATACTTTTATCCCGGAAAAATTACAGGTTCCTGTGGGATCCTGAAAAAAGTAAAGTTAACGTGCACGAAGTCGCGGGAGGCCGCTAGTGTGGAAATAAATGGAAGGTTAGACTATTTAATCGTCACAACTTAGGTACAATGAAAACCAGATCACGATAAAATGAAGTGAAAAATGAAGTAAGAATTGAAACACAAATCTTATTCTGTCCATACGAGTATGTTAAGAATTGTTTAGATCTCAACAATGATGATGTTCGTGAAGTAATTATCAACAAATAATGATAACCGTAATTTCTTACAAAAGGCTATAATTGCTTAATGCCATAGGTCACACAACAAACAAAATTGCATAGTTACTTTCCCTTTTTTATATGAAAAAAAAACGAATGATATAAAACCACGGGACCACTCTATCAAATTGTATGTACCCCATATCATTATTATTAAAACTAAATACATAGCTGATGAACTATATCTACCTCCTGTCTCTAACTTGAATTTCTAAACGAAAGCTTTAAGAATATAAGTAATTATATTCTTAGATGACGTAAACAAATTATTATGCCTATATTTAACATTTAGGTACCTAAAGTTTGGTTATATATTAAAAATATTTATTTTAACTTTTTAAAAGTATAGAAACAATTTAGGTGTAGGAACCAAACGTTCTAAAAGCTTATTGATAAAATAAGAATAAATCTCTATGGTTTGTCTTTATACAAATTAAAAATACCTATTTCTTAAGTATTTGTTTTTTTTTTTCAAATAAGCGCATTTTATGATACTTTTACTACTGGAACAGATAAGACCCCTTCCAAATACAATAAAGTCCTTTATCGTCTATAATGACTGACATAAGAGACTCAATCACCGACCTTTTCAAAAACCTTTTCTAACCGATAACAACCTTTGCAATCAACATTACAAGGGTTGACGCTCAGGAATACTAGGTAGCTCCTTGTGTGATAAGTACTAGTCACATAACGCATCGCGACTCCTTCAATAATTGCCGGTGTAACGCTTGCGCTAAATAAAAAGCGCGCATCTCTGAGCTCCCTAATTGGCGCGAGGTGTTGCTAATGACAGCCGCGAGTGGCGCGAGTGCCGCAGCAAATTAATAATTATCGCGCATGGCAACACTGCGGCAACATCCCAATATGGCCGCCGTGTATTGTTGGCGCGAAATGTTTTATTTCCCGTTATCCAATTTATTGCCATTATAAACGTAACTATGCTAGGAATGTGTATAGATACATTAAAGTAGTGTTTTAATAACTAAAATATATACTTAAATCAAAAATGTCTAGGCATCAAATACGCAACGTACAAAGGTATGTAATTGACGCTGCCGTTAACTTAAATGCCTTTCCCACAACTTAGAAATACATACTGTCAATATTTTATTTAAAAAAAATGTAAGGGTACCTTGTTAACTTGTACAATAGAATTAAATTAGAAAACTAATTTGGAAGACTTATTTTTCTAAAAAAAATATTTGATTTCTAGACGCATTTCGTGTTTTATATTGGCATAATATGACAAGAAAACGTAATTGCCATAATGTTTTCAGAAATGCTCATGGCATTGGGCAACTAAATTCGCGTGCTATATTACAAGCATATGTTTGGCTTACATGAATCAAATGTCGGAAATCACTGGGGCTGTACGTCATGCTGAAAGGGCTGTATTAAGCAGGGCACCGGACGCAAACAAGACCGCACACGTAAGAGCCTCCCTTACATCTTGCAGGAAAGGGGGGGACCACCCGATAATCATTTCTCCCGTATACGCGGTCAAATTCGGTGAAGCCTAATGAAATCGTAATGCACACAATACAAACCAAAGTTAACATTACATTCAAGCATTAACTAACACCATGTCACATATATATTGATAAATTACTTCAGATACTAGCTACATAGAAAATATGTAACTAAAGTCGATTAAATTATGTTTATTTATAACTAAAAGTTTCTTTTTTATTTCAGAATTATGGATAATAACTACTTTAATATATTCCCAGTCATTTTCATTTCCGTTACTTAAATACTATTGGTATTATGTAAACTTGTAGGTATTAATTTTTTAGTTACTTTTTTTTCGGCAACTTCGTCCAAAGAATTTCGGAGGATATTTTTTAATAGTAATAGTAATGATTACATATAAACTAAAGTTTATTAATACACACATCAAAAAAGTCTAAGCAACACGCATCATTTACGGAAATTGTGTTTCATTACTGATATGATTTTTTATCAAAATAGATTGGTATACAATCTTTTTTGTTCTCAGAAACATTATAATCGATAATATTAATTAGCTGATAAAAAAAACTTTCCGATTGGGTTCTGTTTTCATAAAAATAAATACATAAATCACAAAAATAGTGAAAATACTTTAAAAGTTTAACACCGTACATGTTGCTTAAACTTTTATTGATGAATGTAGTAACAAAAACACCTAAGTATTCTTTTAATTAAACGACAAAAAGTTCAAACGTATAAATGTGTACCCATTTATGGTAGCACGTTTTAATACGGTCACGGATGAATAGGCCTCTCTGTGTATCTGTGGGGACATATATAAGAGGAGAAAGGGGGTTGGAGGTTTCCGACCGCTGTCGCCAGCTCATCAGCCTGTCTTGGGACCACAAATTAAATACTAGGCCACCCACTCCGTGCCGAGCCGACTCCGGCCCTGTCCTTGCTCAGAATACGTGACGAATATCTGATATGTTACCTACTCCTCGTGGTAAAATAAGGTGAAACATATTATGTGATCCTTTTCATAGTTACTTTAAGTCGACTCATAAAATATTTTAATAAACTTGATAGTAGGTACCTATGGAGGAATTTGAACTGTTGTTCAATCAGTATTAGGTAAGCACTAATATAAAATGTTACGTTAGATCATAAACGTATTATACCTACTAAAATATTTAAGAAATTTAGTTAAGAAACAGTGCAGTTGGCACCAACAGATAACAATAGGCACATCAAAAGAAACATCCCATTTCTGTAATTCGTTTCAATGAAATAAGAACATTCAATCTATGCAAGTTCTTTATACATACTTATTCATGTTCAATTGGTATTAAAAGCAAATAAGTATTTTTTCAAACCACACACAAAATCATTTTAAAGAGATTGTGCAGCTTTACTGACCCAAAATGTAGGAGATATTTTTGCTGTAAAATGAGAATTAAGTTAAAAAAATACCCACCTACGCATCACCACCTAAAGATTTTCATAATTAGTTTTGTAATTAGTTTCTTTCGAATATTTTTTTGTTCAATTATAGCCACTTACTGTCAAATAAAAATTATATCATCGTAAATTATTATCATCATGTCGAATAATCATTCATTTGCGTCCTATTTACAAATCGTTACGCATACCGAAATTCTACATTTGGAATCCTAGATAAGCTCTAACCCGTCGCACTAAAGATTATCCCGGGGATACGTGGAGGGATTCCCATATTTAACGCCGCAGCCTAAACCGGGATTCATTAAATTGAAACTGGAGCAAAATGGCGACGGACGACGCGGCGACCGCCCGCGCGCCGCACCCGCGCCGTACCGGCCCGTTTCACGCTCTGACAGTTCTCTAGTGTAGCCTGAATGCAAAATGGACCTAACCTATCTGTGATCATCAGAGAGTTTAGCAAAATGCCATTCTTTCTATTCGGTCTGTTTATAGCTCACTTCAAAGTTTAAAAAAGTAATAAACTGCGAAATTACTTGTCCTAAGATGCATCTACCATTTTGTGACATGTAAACAAGTTAATAGCTTTTTTTATTTTGTTTCAGCGTTCTCTCGGCTAGGTAGGGATAGAACCACTTATCTTTGACGCCTAATATTGCTAGCACTAAAAGTCCGACAAGAAAAAATATTACTTATATCAAATTGATGATATCAATGTTAAGAAACTCGAAATAGTAGTTTCAGCTTCTTCTTAAACATACTTATGCCTTTGTTTTATCTTAAATATAAAGGATCTTTGGACTAAGAGTGAAAGAAACATTTAAATTGCATTTGCCGCTTACTTTTCCGCCAAGTATACAGAAGTGTATGAACGAATAGTGTAGTTTAAAAAACTATTAGTCAGTTAGGAACTTAATGTAACTATGAGTTAGTAACTTAATGCAAACTCATTTTAAAGTGAAACTTTTATTACATCTGCACATTTTTTTTTCGTTCATATTTAGCTGGTCTCGTTTCATTTTTAATAGTTATTCAAAAATCAGACCATATTAACATGATCTGTCGTTCAGCCATGGAAAGCTCGCTGGACACGCGGGCGGGCATTCTGGGCCTGGGTTCGATTCTCAGCTGGAAAGGCTTTTTTTATTTCCACTTTTCATAAGTTAGTGTAACATCAACTAAGTATAAATATTTAAGGAGATGAACACTTTTAAAATTAGGAAATACCTTGTGTTAATATTACAAAAAAAAATCCAATACTCACACCAATTAGCCTAACCCTAAAGTAAGAACTGTAGGCTAGTGCTATGGGATAATAGGATAATAGATAGAATACATATATATATATATATATAAATCAAAAAGTCGAGTCAATGAAATCGGAAGTAAAGTTGGATGTTTCAGAATACCTAAGCTGTTTACTTGTAGCCGAATGATGTAAATAAATTTACTATTTAAACTTGGAATTAAATCTAAAGTAATAATATTACATTAGCATTTAAAATATTGAAATGAAAATTGACATGCATCATTATAATAGAATATTCTAAAATATTTTTAACTTAAATAAATGTAAATACTAGATAAGAAATTATAATTATGCGACTGTAAAAAGTGGTTTAACACGGTTTATTATTAAGTAACATTTGTTAAACATTTGTTCTGTTTTGTATTTTATTTTATTGCGTGCAATAAATGTATTAATGGTCACGAAGAAACTTATTTTTTGTTTTATTATACCCGCATAACAACATTGAAAGTAACAATACTTAAAAAATATCGTAAACAGGATGCTTGCAAATATATACCACGATATACTTAATTTCAACTACACTGAAAAAAAATGAAAGACAAAAGAATTTCAAGAAAAGGTGCTTTAGGAAGCTTATCTATGACAAAAGGTGCATTACAATCACGCAGTTTTTACCTGTTCGTCCTTCAAATCTGCAAGTGTTCGCACTAACTATCAGTAAAACATCATTTGTAAAGAAACAATACAACTTTTTTAACTGTGGTCTTAGTTTTTCTAAATTCCATAAAACATTTGGAAGGATTAAAAATATACCACATGACTTAAATGAGCACTACTTACATTTTTCACAGAATACTTAGTTTGTTCAGAACAATATTGTTTTTTTTTCCTATACAGATACAAGGTAAGCTTAAGTTAAGGTTGTTAGTGAAACTTTTATTTCCGAATAATTAAGAATAATTTAGAAATACAACAATAAAAAAGACATTTTCGACCGGGTTCTATGACCACAGAATCTGAAAACGTACTAAATTAAAATGATGAATATTGCCCTTCCAAACTTTTTAGTTACAAGGACATAAGTATCATGAAGATACGTACCTAGATGTTACCTAAACTCACGAAACAAACCAATCTTTGAGTTTTAGTAAACTATGTCGGTTAAAAGAAAAGTCAATTTTGCAATTTCTTTGCAATTTGAATCGATTGTCATTGACTAAAACTCGCCAACTGGGTTCCATTAATCATTTCCAAAGATATGTTACTAACTTCAATATCATAATAATGTTAGTTGCTTTTTATTATAATGGTGTTGTTATATTTACAAAAGTAGGTACTTCAGACTCGAAAGGTAGTATAAGCGTATGTATGTTCACTTTTTTATAACCTACTTGTGAGAATTGGGGCTAAGCAGAAATCCAGGGAACTATCACTGCGACCTAAAAGATACTTATATAAAATAAAATGTCTCATTCAACCCGTTGGTTTCTAAGAAGTTTCTTTTTTTTTTCAAGAAGCTCACATATCAAAAAATCTAGCTTAGTATGTATGTAGATTTATGTCGATTCGATTTCTTCTGGGGCTTGTTATGTTTAAGTACCGGTTGAGTTAATAGTTAGAGGCCAATGCCAAAACAAGAAACACCAATGTTTTGGTGTTTCTTGTTTTGGTTAAGCTAAATTAAATGTTTTCATCTGTCTAATCCATAATTCAGGTTTCTCACTACCTATATGTTTACGCATAGCAACTGGTATGAATAACTACATAAAATATTCATAAAATCCAACTAACAAACAACACTCTGTACTCTGAATTAGCTAAAATTAATTATATCCGGCTCGTTGACGTGATCATAAACACCTGATGCATAAAGATTTCATACAGTGTCATGTTGACATACCTTTACTAACATAATGGGTATCATTAAATTGATCCTCTTTTACCACTTTTATGAGATATGCGATATGATGAAATGATGCAATTAAGTAGGCTACGTGTTATGATCTCGTAGCGTGATAAAAGTCACTATGAACAGTAGTCATTCATATAATTTACATCTTGACTGTATATAGTTATTTGCGAATAAACCCTACAATAATATAGAAAAGTTGATAAGAAGAAGATTATGATGTGTGATATAGTTTAGTGAGAGAACTACTAACCTTTTGATATTTCCCCCAACATTCACACAAACATTAGCTATCAAAATTGTCAATCATGCATGGAGAATATAAAATTATATTTATAGATAAGTATATAAAATTCGTTTGTTTATATCTATCTTATGCCAAATACCTAGTGATTTTAACGATACCATAATAATATGTATCTCACTAATATTATAAAGGCGAAAGTTTGTGTGTGTGTATGATTGTTACTTCTTCACGTCTAAACGGCTGCAGCGATTTTAATAAAATTTGGTATGAAGTTAGCTGACACCCTGGATTAACACATAGGCTACGTTTTACTGCGGGAAAATATCCCTAATAAACCGCGGGTAACACCGCGGGGCACAGCTAGTCTTCAATAAAACATCGATGTTTTTACATATTTTTTGTATTATGTTTGATAAATAAAAAATATACAGGATTATCAAAGACAGTTATAATAATTTTCTTTCAATAACTCCAAATATATCAATGATAAATTTATTATAGTAAAAAAATCTCAGTAAATACTTACACAAAGGTATGTACATTAATATAGGTACGTACTTATCATCTTAACTATGGATAGGTAAGATGATAAGTATTAACCGATATTATACTATTTCATTGTTTTTAAAAGTAAAATTTCTGCGTACTTCTAGAAGAATATATATTAAGATCCATTATATTTATACGAGAAGGTACTTTCTACGTTCTCTTTGACTTATTACCTACCTATCAAGTACATCCTGTAGGTACTATAATCTTATATTCCATAAAATACATTTCTTAACATCCCTTGGTCAAGCCATTACTGGTTACTTTTCCGGGATATTTTTTTAAGAAAATATGATTATTGTATCTTATTTTTTTTTTCCAAATATTATTAAATTTTTCAATAGATAGAAAAAAGAGATATCATACAAAATTTTCTTCGTTTTTGAATTTTTACCAGTTATCAAATGCTGGCATCCCTAAAGAATACCGTTAAAGTCTTGTTTACGTTATAATTAGAATCGTTATATAATAACAGTTCCTTACAATAGTGTTCAGTCAATTCAATGCATTGCCCAAAACAATGGTGTAGTAAGAATTATCTGTGGCCGGGTGATTGTTGTCGGTTCTTCTGTCATTGAAGCATTGTCGCGGGGCCTTGAACTTCCATCCGACAGCTGAACAAACTCGTCGCTAGTCTATGAAGTATATAGATACATATTCTTTGAACAGAAGACCGATTGACGTAAATACTCGTGTATCTGGATTTAGTTTCTCAAGAGAACTCCTTAAAATTATACTCGGGAAAGTGTTTACTTGTTTTTGCAACATACCTGCCTATATTATATTCGCGGAAAACTTAACCTTAGCAAAGATGATTAAAAAGTACCTAAATGTAAGCGTGTAGATGACTCAATGTCATGACGATTGCATGACGCTAGTAGAAACTTTGAAAAACACTGGAAAATAATTTTCCTACGAAAATGTGAATATAAATTAGAGTTTGCATTTTTAAACTGCAAACTCAATGGTATACGTATGTATGCGAGTAGTGTGTTGTTTACAACATAAACTAAGGCCGAGGAGATGCAAGCACCGTCGGCAAACAAAATTGAGATTTGCATGAGGCGGCGACGAGGCGTACGCTCGACTCGTAGGCCACGCGATTAAAAATGCAGTCCGCGGCGGGTGGGAAGCGCGGGAGGGGCGGAGCCGAGCCTCGCGCTCTCATTGGCCGAGAGGGACGCGGGCGGGCCCGGGGTGCGAGCGCGGAGGGCTACGCCGTCGCCGCCACCCGGCGACGGAGCCTTCTCACAACGCACGTAGCCTCCGCGCCGTACGGTCCCGCGACACGTTACTAGAACGCGATCCGCCGCGAGTCCATGTGAGCGACCGACAGTTCTCTCGTTGTGTACGGCGAACGAAGGATCGGCAAACTGTACGCGCCTCAGGAAGACGACATGTTGACGATGGAGACGGATTTGAAGGGCGGCAGCCTGCACGCTACCGTGCCACCGCACCACGCGCTGCAGCACGGCTACGGCTCGCTGGGCGCGCTCGGTGGCATGATGGCTCTGCCGCAACAACAGCCGCTGGCCCAGCACCAGCCCCTGCACCACCAACAACTGCCGCAGCACCACGCGCAGCCTCCGCAGTCACACCACCAGCCACCGAATAACAACAATAATAACACTAGCAAGAACTCAAATACCGACCGGGTCAAACGCCCAATGAACGCTTTTATGGTGTGGTCGCGCGGGCAGCGCAGGAAGATGGCCTCTGATAATCCGAAGATGCACAACTCTGAAATCTCTAAACGTCTCGGTGCACAGTGGAAAGACCTCTCGGAATCCGAGAAACGGCCGTTCATCGACGAGGCGAAGAGACTTCGAGCCGTTCATATGAAGGAACACCCAGACTACAAATACAGACCCAGGAGGAAGACGAAGACGCTTGCAAAAAAGCAAGAGAAATATCCGTTAGGAGGTGGAGCGTTGTTAGGCGCAGGAGAAGCGCAACGAACATCTGCCCCGACGGCACAGCAACCGCGCGACGTTTATCAAATGACACCGAACGGATACATGCCCAATGGATACATGATGCATGACCCTAGTGCATACCAACAACAAGCATATGGATACCCGCGTTATGACGTGTCACAGATGCAACAAGGAGGATATGGAGGTGGCTACTACGGCGGCGGGCAAGGCTCGCCGTACCTACCACAGCCACCGTCACCATCAGCATACGGCATGGGACCAGGCTCACCCGGGGGCTACGCACTGCCGCCGTCGTGCGCGTCCCACTCTCCCAGTGGCTCGTCGGCCAAGTCGGAGCCCGTGTCACCGGGTCCGCCGGGCATGAAGCGAGAGTTCGGCCACGAGCCGCCGGCGCAGCTGAAACGTGAATTCGCGCCGCACGCACACGCGCACGAGCAGATGGCCATGAAGCGCGAATATGGGCAGCAGGATCTGAGCCACATCATCAACATGTACCACGTGCCCGACGAGCAGCGGTACGCGGCCGCCGGCGAGCGGGTCATGCCGCTCATCTGAGAGTCGCCTTTCGCGTGCGACATCGACATCCCGCCGCTCTGAGCTGGATGTGTCGCCACGCATTCAGTTGTCGCCTCCAGTGACTTTGTTGCGAATCGGTTGTCGCGTTTAGGACAGTGATCGTTATCTCCCGGCCGTACATACTTCTAGGTATGTCCATTTATTTGTTTTGTATGAACGACCGCTGTTAGTGTTGCGAACTGTTGACTTAGCGAGTTACCGGCCGCCGGCCGATCGGCGGCGGCCGAAAGTTCAATTAAATGTTGTTGATGAATTATCCTGTATTATATTATGATTATTGTATTTTTTCATGGTTTAAGTTAAAATATTCTAAGATGTGCCGTGCGGATGGACGCGAGAGTGGTGCGTGAGGTTCGCGTGAGAGACGATGTAGTGATCGAGGTAATTTGAATACCAAAAAAATTTGAACAATCTGTAAATATAGTGTTAAAAACTAGAGTCGAAGTTAGTCGGTAATGTAGGTAGATAGTTTATAAGTCGTGCCACGACGCCACACTCTTACGCCCGTCGTGCGTTGTACAAAATATTTGTTATATCGAATCGAAAGTTATAAAGCCTCGAAAGACTAAAATATTGTAATACGAAAATGTACAGTGAGTGTTATATAGTCAGTGGACACAAAGGTATATTGAAGAAAAAGATGAAGTTATCAATAAACGACGCGTTAAAATTGTATTTGCTGTTTTGTTCCATATTCCCATAATATTACCCCAATCTTCAAGCATAAATTGCAACATATATAAAACAAACAAGCTTACTTATTTGAAATTGTAGGTACATAAAAAAACATTTTTTATTGGAATGTACCCTCTGATTGTTTTGAACACAGTGCCTGAATAATTGATTCATATTATAGACGGAATTGTAAAAATTTAACTTAAATTCACTTTCTCGGTAATCTATGTTTATTTTACAAATATGATAAATATAATTTCATTCATATTTTCAGAAAGACTAAATATTCCGTTTCATTCTTTATTTACTTATTATTCTCATACTGTTTCATTATACATATTACAAAACATTTTTATAAACTCTTAATTTTATTGAACATATTAATTTCGTTAAGTTTTTATCATTCACATAGAAGCCGTAGAAAAGACTTCAACGCACTGCGTTTCATAAGATTTACCTGCCCAGATAGAAAATGCTTTGGCTAATAAATAATCTTCTTACTTAAAACGCAATTATGATTACATAAAAATATAGCCCTATTGTATCTTTGGCTTGAAAGTAAATTAACGGGCCTAATAATATATTCACCGAGTATTTTTAGTAATATAATATACCTTGGAGCTACTTAAATTTTAGGAAGGGTGAACTTAGCACAGAAAATAAGTTAATATATTTGCTAAAGACAATCAAATTAAAATCGGTATTTTTTGCTATTGCTTATTTGAATTATTTAATTACATATAATATTTAGGTCCTTTACTTTAAGTTATAAATTTTAAAGTTAGTAGCTCTTGAAAAAATACATATTCGGCTGTAAAATTGTTGCCTTCAACTGCTTAATATTATTAGGAAAAGCTAAAGTTAAGGCTGGTAAATCAGTTTTAGCAAGGAAGCACAGATTTATTTTAAATCTATTGCTTTTTTTGCTAAATTGATATAAAATGAAAGGTGATACCTTTCAAAAAGCAAAAGTCTAATCTAATAATTTTTTTGTGTTATTTGATGAATATTTTTACTGCCGTAAGTTATTTTATTGCCTATACTATTAATAATTGTTTTTTTTTATTGGGATACCTAGCAACTTGTAAGTTCTTTTGTTCACTGGGATTGCCTGTTGAAACAACGCGTCCTAAGCAAAAATGTTCCCGAAACCGATCTTTTAAAAGTTATGATTTTATACTCAGATATAAATCTCAGGTTTCAAAATGTAATGCAAAAGTTTTACATTGTACAACAATACAATCTTATTTGATAAATACTTCGAAAAATAAAATCTCTCCATTGCGCCAATAAAACTAAAGTAAGTAAGTTGTAAGTTAAGTAGGTTTTTATTCTCCTACAAATATAAACTAAATCAGTGTGGTTGATAATATTTTTATTGGTATAATAAGCCTAGACTACAAAATTATGTTTTTCTTAAGTAACAAATAGCTGCAGAATATTGAGTTACCCGATTAACTGTAATAGCTAATTCAGACAACGATTTAGGTAATATTTCAGCGAAAAGAGATTTTTTTTGAAAATGTCTCCTTATGCAGGTATAAAACCTTATCAATTTTAATTGCCATATATTGATTCAAATATATCTACTTGTACGATCTACGTACTTTAAACGTAAAATAATTCCATAATAGGTATGTAATTTACAAATTTGCGCCGCTTTAGGATATTTTGTAAACGATATAAATCAATATGTTTGTATGCGGACGTAGTGCATTTGCTATTTATAACTGTACGCACTATTTTTATTTACAAGATTTTTTAGTTATTCGAGTCACTCCAAATTCACGGTGTATTGCTCAGTCTTTACAATTTAGTTAAATAAATTGTTTCTTGCACTAAGGAACAGTTTAATGCCACTGATTGCTTTCCATATTAATAATATAGTGATACTCGTACATAATGAAGGTGAAATAGCATTCTTTTCTCTCTTTCTTGACTCCGTACGATCTAAGTTTGAATCCTGATACTGGTAGGTTTTTATTTGTTACGTTGAATACTATCAAGGTTTTTAATACATTCCTCATAGCATAATACATTATGACTACACAGTTTTTTTTTTTCAAATTTTGATAAATAAAACTTTATTAACAATTTAAGATAAACTATTTTAGTAGCGCACTTAATGACTACTTTATGAAATTATATTGTATTCGGTTACATAAATGCATTGTGGGATATGTTAGGTTCTTTTGCCATTTTCGGTCTTACAAAAGCTTCCTTTTCTCTTCCTCGCCTTCAACACTTAAAGTCGAATGGGAAAAAACTACTTTTTCAATCAATTACTGCCAACGCGAAGGGGTGAGGATTTAATCAAATCCCTCCGATGTTGATGGAGTTCGGCCACTTTTTCGTCCCTCGGGACCAAACGGCTTAATCCCGAATACGCCCCGATGTTTAACGAAATTAATCTAAACACTATTTTCGCACTGTGGGGCGTCGCCGGTGATAAGTTGCATATGTCGAAAATCACCGCGAGGACTTTTTTTAGAAAATTTTCTCTTATTTTGCAGATTCACTTTCTATGGTATTATTTGGTGGAATTTTATAGTGATTATACCTCGGTTTCTTTTATTCCTCCCTTGCGGAGGAGGTGGGTAAAAAATCCTTATGGTTACTCCACTGTCGGCTGCAGGGTTATGTCAGAGTTTCACCAACTGAAGAACACCCACCGGGAAGGCCTTTAAGTGTTCATCAGATGCGATCATCCCCTGAAAACGGGACGATGCAGCGCTGCCTAGTTAAAAAACTAGTGCTTAAGCGCTTCTTTGGCGATTGGAGCACGCCCGTATCAAATCATGATACATTAATATTTAGTAGATACCTGGATTTTCTGATCAAGTGTATATTTTGAAATACCTGCAGATATTCCTTATCATATCTGCAGTTAGCAATAACGTTAGTTATAAAATATTGGCCAAGTACGAGTCGGACACGCACACGAAGGGTTCTGTACCATTAACTATACAACATTAGACACTATATTACAATATCGAGTAAAAAATGGCAAGAAAAATCACGTCTATTATATGGGAGCCCCCCTTAAATAATTATTTATTTTTACTTTAAGTATTTGTTATTTTAATTGTTGTTGTAGTGGCAACAGAAATATCTACATCATCTGTGAAAATTTCAACTATCCAGCTATCACGGTTCATAAGATACAGCCTGGTAACAGACAGACGGACATTGTAGTCTTAGTAATAGGGTCCTATTTTCACCCTTTTGTTACGGGACCTTAAAAAATTATGTATTACCAAAAACTCATTGCTTGCCTAACTTTTTAAAAAATTACAACAATACAATACCACAATAATAAAATAAGTAAAAATAATAAAGCAATAAAATCAAATAACTAAATATAAATGTATTTGCATTAATTGTTTTCTCTAGGACGTATAATTTCGCTTAATGTTGTTTACAAAATAATTTTCAATCGACTATCTACATTGGTTGCAACGTGCCTGGCCAACCTGTTACTACAAAAAAAAAACTCAATACCTACAATTACAAAATCCTAATCCTAACTAATATTATAAATGCGAAAGTGAGTTTACAAGATCAAAGATTGTTACTCAATCACGCAAAAACTACTAGACGGATTTGTAGTATATGAACTGGATTGAGACATAGGTCACTTTTTATCCCAGAAAATGTTAAGTTCCTGTGCGATTCTCAAAAAAAAACAAAGTTAACGCAGACGAAGTCGCAGGCGACTGCTAGTACAGAAATATTTATGAAACAAGAAAATATATACGGTTATACCACAAAAAATTAGTGATTTATAGAAGTTTCAGCAAATTTAGTATGTTTTTTTTCTTAGACATGTCTTGAACGTCTATTTTTGTGGTAACACCAATATTTTTTAGATTTTATGATATAGAATGAACTGAGGAGCTTGCGAAGGAAACTGTATAATAACATAAAATTAAATTAAACTATTATTAAAAAAATTGAATGACACACCTACAGTCAACTTTTGGTATGGTTTTTAATTTTGTAATTTTAACTCTGTTTTAGGCGGTTTTGGTTGAAAATAAATAAATTCAGCGGGCCCTAAAAAGTCTAGATTGTAAAAAAAGTGAAAATTATTTTGACCAGATGCGTAATTACAACGTTTTGTTCGCCAGCTCCTCAACTTGTAGATATGTTGATTTTATTCACTATTGAATTTTGTTTCTACAATAAACCTAAGCCCCTCTGTGATAATAATTAAACAAATACACATTACATATAGATAATGATTATTTCCATAGGCAATTACTGAATGTATCTACTTTAATGGGTTTCTAGGTAAATAAGTTACGATTTAACTGGCACACCACAATGAATAATAACGTTTGAGTATGTGAAAGTTTTTCAGTGTAGTTTTACTAACATTGTTAACGCGATATTTAGTATTTATGAATTTGTTTGTATGTGATTCAAGTGTATCAAATAGGCTGAGTAAATATAGGTGATTGGATTATAACTTATACTGTTGACATAATTTCATGAAATGTATGCTGTGTGGGGTGGCAGTATAAAAGGTTGCATTTAATATGAGTAACTTAGAGAACTTAAATGCTGGTAAGATTTACTAGGAATAACAAATTCTGAAATTCAAACATCCTACATTATTAGATATAAAATTTCTTATATTATAATTAGAAAAACTTGTAAACAGGATGAGAAATGCTTGAAAACTTGAATCTTCATTTACAGGAACTAACTATCTCGTTTTTATAGTAAAAGTAAGTACATCATTAAAACTTTTTTCGGAATAGTTATATTTTTTGTTTTTTTATAATTTAACTGCCAGATGTTTAAAATCTAAAGAAATTGAAATCTACAGAAGGGCCGTGGTAGCATAATGGTCATTGCATTAACTCAGATAGCGAAGGGTGCGAGTTCGAGTCCTGTCTGCTGCCTGGTTCGTCTGGAAAGTTTTCTAGTAAATTTTCTTTAGATTGTTTCGGAATAATTAGAATTGAAGTCACGGCTATGGGTTTAACGTCCAAAAGAAAAATAAGCATGTTCTTTAATTTCAAAACAGAGATGTGATGTGTGTGTGATGATCCACCGTGAATTTTTAGTTACCTATATAAATATACTAGCTAATTAAGTCAACTATTTAAGTTATATTTTCGCAAATAAAATATTTCTCTTTAGAGATTTTCTTTTAAAAGTGTCTCCACGTTAACCCATTTATTGTGCAACTATGATGATCCACCGTGAATTTTTAGTTACCTATATAAATATACTAGCTAATTAAGTCAACTATATAAGTTATATTTTCGCAAATAAAATATTTCTCTTTAGAGATTTTCTTCTAAAAGTGTCTCCACGTTAACCCATTTATTGTGCAACTATGAGACCTTAACAATTTTAACGGTGTTAAATTGATTCAAATAAAATAATTTTAGGATCTACATACTTCAAACGCCTAATATATCCATGTATAAAATATTAATATGTATTTTGTTAAAATATTTGCACCGTTTTAGGATAAAATATAGGAATCCAAAGGTGTAATTTATTTTTTACGTACTCCGTGGCCAAGTGGTATGTACGCCGGGTTTTGAGGAGTCTTCTACTCGGACGTTCCAGGTTCGAATCCTAGTAGGGCAGATGATTTTATGATGAATACGAGCATTTGTACTTAAGTCATGGATGTTTATATTTATTTCTGGATAAATTAACTTATGTATATGTCAGTATTATAGGTTTTCTATCCTTTACCTACCTTACTTTCTCATAACCAAAATAAGCCTTTCAGTGCTTATTTTGGAGTTATAGATTAATTAGTGTGAGAGTTAGAAAATATTTATTTCTTATTAATAATTTAAAAATCATAATTGTATTTTTACGATTATACAAAGTTTTCAAAGTCACTACTGAATATAATTACAACTTTGCTAGCATCGTTTCGACAACTGAAAAATAAAAATGGCAGTGACACTCCGGTAGTGCCGACCGCAACGAAAACTCAAATCTCAAAACCAAAAAAAACTTAAGCAAAATATAAACACGTCATCTCAAAAAATACGCAACTCGCAGCAATAAGTTTTCACTTAAAGAACAGAAATCGATAATGGTTTTTCCCGTCTCAAAAAGGCCCAAAACGCCTAAAATATTAATAATATTGTTATTATATAGCTACGAATAAGTTTTTTATAATATTTTTTATTACTTTTACTAAAGATAGCTGTAACGAGCTCATAAAATAAAGCCTAATATTTTTAACGACATTAGAGATATTATGGTGTAACCTCAGTTTTTTCAACAATATAGGTACAAACGTTGATTCCCAAGTGTCTTTTTTGCAACTTCTTACACAATAAGTATTTTAAATAAATAAAAAAATATTAAAAACATTTAACAAAGAAAATAATAAAAATAATAATATCCTGTTTTGGTATAAAATGAAAGTTAATAATGTTTTGATTTTATGCAAATAGCTGAATTTCATTTATGTAGTATGACTTGGAAAATCAGAATGACGTTCCTATAACTACCTGACCAGCTGCGAATTTATCAAGGAATAAATATAGCAAAAAGTACATTGAACGCATAAGTACTTTAGTAACTCTTTTAAGCACACTTGACTTGGGGGGGTAAACTGGCGAATGCGTTACGAGTTACGTGTTACGATTAGTGTCACCGGTGACTCATCGGTAACGGTAAACAATGAACAATTTAGGTACGCTTGAATTGTTACAAAGTTACCCCCGACTGGCGAATACGTTACACGCGAGTTACGCGTTACGAAGTGTCACCGGTCATACATACATCTTATGAGATGGATCTTAAGAAGTTTCACTTCAGTTGTGTGGTCATAAGCACACTCGCTTTTTTTAAACAGCCTTATGGTTGGGTCGTTTTATGGAGTTAGACATTATACTTATCACTTAGATTAGTTTCCACAACAACCATAGTTACCCGTTGATAGACTTTTATTATCCGTTGATAGATATTGACTATCTGCGAGAACAACTTGGAAGCTGACGTAAACAGTATATTTTGTACTTTTAGTTCAGTTTGTGAGAAAAATAATATGCGATTATATAATAGCTTGGAATATTGCAACACTTACAAGTTAAAATTGCTTACCACCCAAAATTAACTTTTAAGTAGGTATCTGTACCTAGCCGCAGCCTAGCCACAGCTCTGGTTATCCCAAACTGTAAATTTTCTCCAAACGACTTTGAGCTTTGAGCTTTGACTTTGACTTTGGTCCGAATTATAGAAAGATTCTCAGTGATTAATCTAGTCTTGAGCATAGATAGAAAGGGTTGTCGCTATATATAGCACATAGCGATATCCCTTTCTAACTGTACTCAAGTAAAGATCAACACTTAGTTGTCATTCTGTAATACGGGCCTAAGTCGCCTTATATAAGATTCACAATCTACCGAGAAAATTTGATAGTTTGCGGTAACTTGATGTGTGGCTGTCTGTACTACGAGCACGTTCTACTTTTTTATAATAAAATACAGACTATGACTCAGTTTTACATGTTATCACAAGCCGCATTCTTATTGCTAATCATAATAAAAATGACGAAAAACTATTCTCACGGACAAAGGAAGCTTCTTTATGCACAACGCCAGTTTCATACTCATCCCACTGATAAGCTAATGCGACTTATAGAATTCTATTGACTTCATTGTTTATTACTTTTTTAAACGGTTAAATACCTAATGTTTCACCGGGGAGGTCTTATTACAAATTCTTTTTGAACTGTTATGTTAAGTAGGTATTGAAAAGAAAATTAAAACTCTGTGAAGCCCTTCATACTAAAAGAAGCCAAGAAAACAAGCTTGATAACTTTGTTTTCTGGGCTAAATAAATTTAATGTATCGATTTCTGTTTGCAGCATCCCTAATTAAATGTGAAAAGTAGAGACGCAGGCATAGCAGATTTACCGCTTGAATTGAAGCGTTCTTAACAAAATGGGACGGGGAAGAAACATTCACCAGAAGATCACAATACCTAAATATATTATTAATACTTTTGGTGGTGTTGTGTTTCTATCGATGAGGAAGTTTCCAGGGGTAGGGGGTTGGGTCAGGGTAGGTAATGGTGGCTGCTTACGATGGTAAGCTTATTAGCCACACCTTAAATTTAAAAAAAAGTGGAAATTATGCGCCGCTCCTTGGTTTTTTGGATTTTCCGCTCGAATCTGAGCACCCGGCTCGTTTAGCAAATTTCAGCATACAGAAAACCACAGTGAACTAAGACTACCTTTTGGTTGTCGTTATTATGATTCTGTCTATAAGTTAAATTCAAGGGCTTCACGTAGGAGAGGTTTTAATGCCGGTAAATGAAGGTGTCTGAAGTGCAAATTTTTTCTACCGCACCAGTTATCTTCGCGACTGGACTCCGCTTATTTTAAAGAGATCATGGCGAGGTGGAGCAAATTTCTGTGCCTCGTAAAAAATAATATTTTTGTATTTTTTTATACAAAATTATATTATGTTTTAATTTTTTCATAGAAAAATACAAAATATTATTAGGTATTTTTCATGCGAATTATATTATTTAAATTTGAGACACAAGTTAAATTTTTTCAAGCGGTTTACTATTTTTATTAATTTAGGCTAATTAAAACTATAATAATAAATAGTCACCCAAAACCAGTAATTTTACTTTGCCGCAATCAAATACTAAACAAACCATTTAGTGGTCACGTTGGTAGATAGATAACATTATCTGCAGTTAAAGTGTGACTGGAGTCTAGATAGTAAGTAGATATAGCTACATGGCACACTACTCATTGCAGTATTCGGTTTATGTAACGTCGAGTTGAATGAAATATCCGAATAAAATAAAATACGAATACCTGCTCAATATTGAAGAGCTCGATGGCGCAAATATGGTACGTGCGTTCGGTTTGCGATCGTGGAAGTTAAGTAACTTTGACAATGGCTAGGATGACAAAAAACATATTTTCTCGAGCTAACGTGCCTTCCGGACTACACACACCAGCCATTGTTCCGATGTTCCCGGTTGCATCTAGAGTTATTATCAGTTAGCACCTACCAATCAGCACTGGTCCCATGTTGTGGGTTTTGCCAAAATCTCCTTTTTTAATTCATAGGCCAGGATTGTGCTCCAGCAGTGAAGGCATTATTAGGCTGATGATGATGATGATGAATGACTCAATTCTCTTCGAGGTCTAGTGGCTGGCACTTCGATTTTCATTGTGATTTTACGCCATCCCTGAGATCCGAACTCCAATCTACGGACGGGTGAATGTAAAAAAAATGTGTGTGTCAGCTCCGACGCACGACTGGAGTTTACTCCTGAAATTAATGAAAATAATATATATATATATATATAAATATATATTTATTCATTTCATACACATTTATTATAACTAATCGACGCAATATTTTACAATTTCAATCCTCTATACTCCGGAGCTCATGGTTATTTTACTGTTGATATAGAACAGATGTATATCTAAGATTACTTTCCCCCCATCAACGCTCCAATTCGATCAAAAATACTGCTCGACCTCTTAACTTTTAACTTACATAGGACAAGGGCTTCAGTGACATATATGCTTAAGTGATTATTAATATTTTTGCTTATTAGCAACAGTGACCAACAAACCAAAACACCGATTGGAGTTCCGGATATGCGGACGCGGCTTGCGTTTCGCGCCCTACCGTTCCACTTCGTGCCTCGCATGCACAAAATAAATAGATACAGAGTATCGGCTTCATACTTACGAGCCAAACAGCCGCACGCATACAAAAATGCCCGCACTCGTTCGAAAATCTCGGGTTCGTCTCTCGTTGCACGTTCGTTTCGTTTTTTTACAGATAGGTCCGACAAATGACTCCACTCCACCTGATGTTAAGTGCAGGTGAAGTCCAGACGCGAAGATATCTGATACATCAGTTCTACCTGCCATACCAGCCATCCTCACCCTGCCGGCCTGCATGTTGCATCTTCACGCCTCTTTTAAAGGATCCCAGGTTGTAAGAGGGAGGGAACACGTAAGCGGGCAGAGCATTCCATTTACAGATAGTGCAACAAAGTAATGAGTCACCAAATTTCTTTGTACGCGTTGGAATTGTGGCTACAGTTAGACGGTGACAACGTAGGCCAGCGCGCGTGGTCTTCTGAAGGAAAGTGAAAGGTGGATTAAGAAAGAATAACTCCTCAGAACACTCGCCGTGGTACAGACGATAGAACGCGCTTAGTGACGCCACGTCACGGCGTAATTGAAGAGGCTCGAGGTGTTTAGTCACCTCATCGCCTATGATGCAGATCGCGCGCCGCTGTAACCTATCCAAAGCATCGAGCATATACTTGGCGGAGCCATCCCAGAGGTGCGAGCAATATTCCACGCAGGACCGCACTTGCGTTTTGTACAAGAAGCACAGCTGATCGGGCATGAAAAACGCCGCACCTTGTTCAGGACTCCGAGTTTGCGTGAGGCTGTTTTGATCACGGTTTCGATGTAGTCCTTTGGATTCAGGCCTGAGCGAACTTCCATACCGAGCATGGTAATATTGCTCTGTAGCGCCAGTGTTGTGGCCTAAAGAGAGGAAAGGGGAAGGAATGGCGATGTTTTTGCCGTGAAAGCGCAAGCCTGAGTTTTCTTGGCGTTGAACTCAACCAAGTTCCCGGCACCCCAATCGGAAATGTGGTCCAAAGCCTGATTGAGTTCAATGACAAGATTCTCCCGTTTCTCCTTGGTTACCGCCTGCCCAGCCGCTGCTTGTCCGACATACCCCGCATGCACTGTACTTTTTTGTAAACTTTGGACAAACAAATATCCCTATTCGTGATTAGCTTGATGGCAACGAGTGCTGCCAACTGTCTGAAAAGTGTCTTCATGAGTTATTGAATTTGAATATTGAATTTAAACCATTCGTCGCTAGGTGAACGCTACATGCGAGTGATCTAGTAAATGTCAAAACTCAAACGTTATGTAATAGTTTATTATTTTTTTCTATTCAATATGTCTAAATTTCAAGTAATGTAATTTGTAATTTTGGCGTCAAGTAATGTAAACGTAGGAGTCGAGTATGACTTAAGTCACATACCTACGGAGGTGCAATTCCAAACGAGTGATTCGTGTAAATGCTCGTTGTGCTCGTTCGTATGGTGCTGCGCTTCTGTATAATTTTATTTCACCCCGCACCGGCGCCGAACCCGCGACAACTGCGTTCCCACGGGGCACCATTGTCCCCTCTCACGGTCGGTTCGCGACATGTCATCGCAATGATTGCGGTCGCTTTCTAATCACATGTGATGATGTAAGACAAAGACATAGGAGAGTTCAAATGTCACGTAAATTGTCGGTTCCGTCTCGATTTATGTCTGTTATTTTAACCAATCGACGTGTTATTATTTTATTAGTAGACAGCATAACATGGACTACTGTCATTCTAAGGAAAATAGAAAAATCACTAATATTAATGAAATCGGCAAGAAAGACAAAATCTGAATTATCGCTAAATCCATTACGACCTCGCTCGTGGAGTGGTATGTGCTTACACAGGTTTACAATTTTTCGCCTACTCAGAGGTCCCGGGTTCGAAACTCGGTGGGATAAATGTTAGTATGACATATACGAGCATTGCAATCTAAGCCATAGTTGTTTATATAATATATGTTTGACTTATCTGTGTATATTATGTATACCTACCCTTTGCTCTAGTATCCCATTGAATAAGCACTGGAAAGTGCTTATTTTGCAGTTAAGCTAACTGGTATGAGTGTTAGAAATTGACAGTCCCTACGTATAAAGCGACATGTCGAAAGTGGCGGTTTACCGGAGAAAGGTTTCAATCTCTCTAAAAATTATGCTTTGCACAATTAAGAATATATTTTTTCTGTTATGTTTTATTAGCTTTGTAAAGTTTATAATAGTATTTAAAGATATTGTATCTGTATAGATTTTCTTAATAAAACTGACAGATGACCGTTTCTGCATTGCCATTAAAATAAAACTATAACAGATAAATATAACATACCCGTTTATACGTAAGAATAAAAAAACAATATTTTAAAATATTATTCAAGCGAAAGTTTTATGACAAAATTATTGTTATTTTCAAAAAGACACCCTGAACAACCAAAGATAGCGGTCCATGTTTTTAAAAAAACATTAATGGAGTCATGTCTGTTTACACTTGGTTATATTTTAATAATTGTAACATTATTTTTTGCATGGTAAGAAAGACATGTTCTGAAATAAAATTAATATTTTGTAAATCGGCCACCGCCATTGCTATTACTAAGGAGATTATAATGGGTATGGAATATTATATTCCTCATTGTAATCTCACCAGTAAGGGCACGCATAACCTCTGGTTCAATCACGACTGTGCTAAAGCTGTTTCGCGTAAGAAAGCGGCATATCGTGCTTGGATCAGAGACCGCGCTCTTAAGGATCCTGAGGTCGATTTACTAAAAGCAGCCTACAATTTTGCTTACATGAGAGCGGATGCCCAGCGCGTTGCACGTGCTGGTCAGGAACTTAAAAAGCATCCTACGGGCTCCCGTAGCTACTAGCGTTTGGCCAAAGCCAGCCACCTCTGAGATCCCCAGATGGAACAGTAGCTCGTAAACCACAAGAGAAAGCCGATTTACTGGCAAAACTCTTTGCGGCTAACTCCTGAATCGATGATTGCAATGCACTGCCACCACCATCATTACCTCATGGTGACACAACGATGTCTGTTATAAAATCAGGCAGCGTGAGGTTCGCGCTAAATTGCAATAAGTCGACGTCCGGAAAGCTAGTGAACCTGATGGCATCCCAGCACTTGTACTTAAAAAATTTGCAACAGAGTTGTCCCGTGCTTACGCGCTTGTACCAAAGGTCGTATTGTTGTGGACGGGTGCCGGAGACATGGAGAGATGTCAACGTGCAACCAGTGCCCAAAAAAGGGGATCGCTCAGATCCGGCCAACTACCGGCCAAATGATGTTACCTTAGAATCGTCAATTATCTTGGCAGATGAGCAGAATTCATTAAAAAATAAATGACATTTGTAACTTGCCTAAGTTTTTTTTCTTCATTTAGTAATCCTTCACCTCCAAAGAACTCCACTATTTCTTCCCACTGTTTTTTATTCAAATCCCGATTAGAATATTTGTCATTTAATAAATCCCAGATAGCTTTTCGGGATTGTATTTCCAATACAAATTTATCGGTATCGAAAGCCATTATGTAGGTATGAGCGTATTGACAATCTATAGCAATATATGTAATAAAAAATAAATGCCATTTTTATATTTTTATAAATAAATTATAAGGGACACCAGTTATTTTAATTAGGTAAAAAAAAAGTTTGGGCAAGGAAACAATTCATTTTCACTCCTATCGTCTTGGTGCAAGGCTTTTCAAATATACCCAACGATTTTAAAGAAATTCCTTAACACGTACAACAAAACTGTGGAATTTATAGTCGCCAGCAGTACAAGCTGGACACCTTTAAAAAAGAGCGAGCGAAAATCCATACTCTTTCATGCCCAATACAGATAAATATTATAAAACTATTCATTAATAATATAAATTAGACAATATCACATATTATGTGCCTGTATGAAGGTGGGAACCTACAACCATTTAAAAAAACAGACAAATAGGTTCACACCTTTCAACCATCCCAAGAACATCTGCGATTCATCGGCTGTAGTCATATCCGCCAACTCTTACACCCCAAACTTTTTTTATCTTGTCGCAATTTCCTACACCCCAGCGCAAACAGCGCGGCCCGAACTAAAGTTGTCACGTAATTCGTTCCTCAAACACACACTATTTGTTCTTGAGATTGACACCGACCGGCCCCCTGTAGCTTTTTGTTTTTGCCCACGGCGTCAATATTTGGTCTCATTTGTCAATAAGTGCCGATTCGGCGCAACGGAAAGTGGGTGGCGTCGTGTAGGATTCGTTCAAACTCGCTCTGATATGTGAATAGATATGGCACATAAGTGCCCCTCCAGTGTGAACTTTGCCTTTGAAATTTAAATAGAAATGTAGATGAGAGATGAATAATTTACGCCGCGTGTAACTTTGGAAACTAAGTCGTTAAAGGTGAAGCAACAATATCCACGAGCGGATGGGCACAGCAAACTCATACCTATTTGTAATGCTGAGTGATACAAAAACAATAGGAGATGAAATTCGTATTTCTCTTAATAAAATAAATCTGGATCTGTTGTTATAACAGTGAGAAGGTTTTTATAAACAAATGAAATGCTAACTGCGATTAGTGATACTGTCAGGATACTGTGTCTAACAAACTTCATGATATTTCTTCTACAGATTTCGCACACCTATTACAAAATTACTTCTTTTATATTTAAACTTTTTAGACTTAAGAAATATATATTTCATATAAAAAAAAGTATATTGGATGAATTCTAAAAGACAACTGAATTTGTTAAACTCCACGACAGATTTAAAAGCGATAGTTTTTGTTTAAAACTATAAATGCATCATAAAAAATTTTTGTTTCTAGAAACCGTGTAATTTACACCCCGGTGCAGCCTTGGCCAGAAAGTTAGTCGGTACGGACGGACGGATGGACAAAAAATTAAGTGGAATTACAGCCTTAACTTGCGCATGACCTTCTCAGAATTGCTAGTCGCAGTAACGGTACTAGCGGCGTAGAACCGCGCAGGTAGGCTCTACTTCACACTACTCGGGGTACATTGGTAAGATTGTAGCATCTTTATTTTCTGACGAAATCGCATAGTTGCTTCTAATATGCATTAACATAACGATCTTTCATACGAAACACGACAAATAATCTAGACTAATTATTATAAAGAGGTAAAGTTTGTGAGGTTGTACGGGGTAATTTCTGGATCTACTGAACCGATTTTGAAAATTCTGTTACCAATAGAAAGCCACGTCATAGATTACCTATATTGACTACCTACCTACTACTTATCAGAACAATAAAGACTTTAATGAAGTTGCGGGCGGTTGCTAGTAACTTATACCTATATCCAACACTTATCAAATATCTGACTTGTTAAAAGTGTAAACTTTTAATAGCTTATACATCATTATAAATAAAAGACTATAATTATTTGATTAGTTGTTTAAAATTGGAAAACATGTTCTTAGATTCTTATTTTTCTTTCGATACGCACATTAAATGACGTGATCGCGAAATGCTCTAAGGCCTTCGGGTTTATTATGCGCTACTCCAGAGACTGTGGTCAAGTCAAGGCACTCAAAATTTTATATTCTACCTTTGTCAGAAGTCATCTGAAGTATGCATCGCAGGTCTGGCACCCTAGATATTCCACCGATATATCTCGCATTGAAGGCATCCAGAGGAAGTTTGTTAGATATCTGTGCTTTCGTACTAAGGAACGCTATGATTCAGGTCGTTACGGGGAACTCTGCAAAAAGCATCATCTTCTCCCTTTAGAGATGCGTCGCGAAATTGCGGGTTTAGTTTTCCTCAGTAAGATCGCTTCTGGGGCTGTTGACTGCCCGGAACTCCTATGAAAGATCTTGTGATCCTACTTAACCCATTAAGGTTAGTACTTCTTCAAATTATCGGCAAAACGCTTTTCTTTGTCGAGCAAGTAGCAGCTTCAATTCACTATCAAAACAGGTAAATTTAGATCATTTTAACACTAGCGAAGACGTATCATTGCTCGTTTGTTTTTTGGAGATTATAATTAACAAGTGCGTAATTTGTTATTTTGTTATTTATCATAAAGACCTCATTTATAAAACTATATTTAAGAGTATTTTTTTACATGGGACAGTAGAATTAGTTTTTTTTAACTTTAAGTTATGTCTTGATGTGAGGACCTGTAATTGGCTCTTTGTTACTATTAATTTTTAGTTTATTAAGATCAGCTGTTCGTCTTCCATGTAACTAAAATAAATCCCTTATTATCAATTTATAAACTAGGAATGTATGAATTCACATGTGAATTTAGTCCAAGTTAAAATTGAGAGTAAAGCACCTTAGTACACATTTTTTCTTTAATATTATAATATCAGTTATATACTTTGTAAGCTAGGTAGGTAGTAATGATTGTACCATACAACATGTTTACATATTTGAAACGAGCAAGTGCAGATTTCATACAATGAGTAAAAATATACAGTATCGTTACACGTGTATACGAAGTTCAAACAAAAACATAACTTATTAATAATCACCTGGTTACCTACACCGTAGCTATCGGATATTGGACTACCGCTCAAAAAACATGCAATAAAAATGTTTTTAGAAAGTTTTATTACCCGAAAGGGTAGATATGGGGGTGAGGTCGTAAAGCAATTACAAGGTCCTTGGACCATAAAGGACCGCCGCGCCGCACCGACCGCCAGTTTATCTGTGTACATAACTGTATCAGGCTTTGTTTTCCTGCATCTAGAAATAGCACTTTGATGTTACTTTTGCCGTTATAATCTTTATGGAGGTAGGTAATGAACGTGTAGACTTCAGGCTTCTTGGAAGACGTACCTAACTACAAGAAATATGCGTAGTCGCCGAGCATCGCCGAGTCAGCAAGGTGCATAGTATATCTTACTATTCTAGTAATAAAATAAATGTGAAAGTTAGTGTGTTTGTATTTTCTGACTCATTACGCAAAAACTACCGAACGGATTTGGATGAAATGTAATCTATATCTATACTAATATTATAAAAAGGAAAGATTTTATTATTTGTTTGTATTGAATAGGCTCTTAAACTATTAGATCGATTCGAAAAATTCTTTCACATTTAGAATTCTTTGTTATCCGTGATGAACATAGGCTATAGAGTATTTTCAAAAAAGTTCGGGGTCCGTATGAAAATGCGATAGCGTATATTTTTTTACTTGGAATGGAAGGTATATAATTATTATGAAGAAAGAAATTGTGTATAATACAAGCCTTTGAACAAAACAAATAGTCTACACAACAGCTCTACACTAGTAGGCATATAGTAACGAGCTGGATTGAGACATTGGGAACTTTTTATCTAGGAAAAATGTTAGTTTCCTGTGGGATCTCAAAAAATCAAATTTAGCCCATAAATATACATTACTGCGCCGATTATATCTTAACAACGTATTTAACGTCAATATTGAGCCTCTGAGTTAGCTATAACTATAACAATTTCCGAAATCCTATGTGAATGGAAAAGTTAGCAGTTGACACATCGAATACCCTTCTCATACTTCCAATCAAACTTGTACTTTTTTAAAATTAAATTTAAAATTAAACAATTGATTTTTTCACCTATATCGGAGAATTGAATTTGGAATTTGGAAAGTGGGCACGGAAGTATTTATAAAGAAAACTGTAACATTCCACAAGCTGTATGTTTATGTTCACGTATTATTTCTTCCGAGCTGTCGTCAGAGTACGAATACCAAACGTACGACGATATTGATATAGTCAGACATTATAATACCAGTGCAAATCAGTGCCAGTTTTATCTCTCAGACAAATTAGCATGCCTGCATGGTTAAAATAAATACTGAGTGCCGTAGCAGCAAACAAGGAAAATTTTAACCCAAACCTGAACTAATACATATATCCAAAACACAATAAGTTATAAGTATTCATTTAAATTCGAAGGCAAATTACTAATTTAAATTTGGAAAAACTGCTCCTGTCCTGAATATCGACAACTGCAGGAGGCAAATTTTTAAAATCGTATAATTCAGCGTCAACCAGAAATACGTGAAATAGGTAAGCAAGTAAGTTATTTACTTGACCGGTCGTCAACGCTTTGTGGCGCATAATGAGTAATGTTTTCTACGGCGCGGCGTGACTCGAATGTGTAATAGAAATCCTCCAATGGTACAGCTTTGTGTTCACGCGTCTTTGACTGATGCCTCCGCGATATATGGAGGGGCAGACCCGCTTATAGCGGTGTGTTACGGCAACGTAATGCCAGCTTCCTTGTCGCATAATTTTTATATTATACTGGTAAATTATGATAGCAAGTCTTCCATACTAATCGGGAAGCTTAAGGGTAGTCCCGAATATTTACGCTACACGTGTGACGGCGTTTTTTTATTTAATTGATTTGTTTTTCATGATGTGTTAATTGTAATCTGATGTCTATTATGTTTATGAATTGAGGATCTGGCAAACAAATAATTACGCATATGGTTTTGACCATATAATACTTTATTTTTACAACCCGGAGGTTTGGGCCAGGTGAATTTGAATTTCAACTCATGTCAATCAAAAACGCCTAAAATGGTGTTAAAAGTACTAAATTAAAAATAACACCAAGAGCCCACTGTACGTATGTCATTAAATTTTTAAGGCTTCTGTAAAATTTAATTTGATGTAATTATACCGTTTCATTCGCCAGCTCCTTAATTCATATCATATTTGTTATGTTAGCAAGTAACTTTTTTTGTAAATAAATTTTTTTTCAAACTACATATTTACTTTATTTGATCATTCTGAGAGGATTAAACAGAGTAAAAAACCCTAACTAAGGTTCTTACTACTCCTCCTCCTACTTTACTAGAGTTTGAGAGTTTTAATACACACAATAAATTACAAATAGTATGAGTGACCTGAATGGGCCTTTTATCTACAGCCCGTAAAACGACACATACCTACAGAGAAGATCAGAAACTGAAAGTTAAAATATAATTGAAAAAAAATGTTTAGCTTCATAGTCTTGCTTACGTCATTACGAATTTATGACCGAAAGCTTTACCGCGCCGCTCCGCAGTCATTATTGTATCAGTCATCATTAACAGTTAATACGCTATCAGTTATCAGTGAGTTTCATTAGTCACTCCTGACTCCGGACTGAACCCTATCTTATCTTACACAGGCACCATCAAACTGATTCGAGCTTTAGGAATTCGCTGAAGTATTTCAACATCGGACAACTTGCACATTTTTGCTTCACGATAAGTTTCTTGGAATCTACTGGCGCTCTCATCGGAAGTTATGCGGTAATCATTTTATGACTATATATTTGATAAAAGTATTAATAAGTATTTGGTTTTTGAAAACTATTACATGGCTGTATTCTCCCATGTGAGATTGAGAACGAAAGAAAAACTAAGAATACCTACGCTAGCTGTTGATTTTTCTGTTCAGAATATAAAAGCCTTGTATATTGTTTTTTTTTAATTGATTATAAAAATCATGTAGATATTTCATATACAAATATTTAGAATTTGCATTTTTCTTTAAAACCTTGGCTAATATGTGAAATTAGGAACAATTTTAAAATAGTTTAAAAACTAAAGTATATACGTAGCAAAGTTGAGTTTGATTAAAACTTTAATAGGAAGGAATATTAAACAAAAGATGGTTGTGTTACTCAAAACGATATTCCTAAACGAGAAAGCATAAATTGTTGTTCTAAGTGGTACATTAATCTCACAGGTTAATTGGGCTACTGCAACCATAAAACAACCGAAAATCGGTTCTACGGTTGTACCACGCCGGTCCTCAGTCGACCGCCGAGTAGGCCGAATAAAAAACAAAAGTCCGGACCCATAAATCGGACCGATAGAGTCATTACCCAGGGGCGGACTCGACGCTGAATAATTAAAAACAAATAAACTCGACACGGATTACGTTATCACGACGATCTACGCTCATTTGTTTTATTTAATAGTTTCCATCTTGCATGGATATGCGTGGACGTTTTTTGGGGTGGCGTTATAAATTTTTCATAATTATGTTTGATATAAAATGATGATTTGTACTATCAATTTACAAATCAGAAATAGACATTTTGAACAAACTGCTTGACACCCTAGTACACAAATCCAAAGAATGGACAAGGAAATTGCTTTTAATTATGTATTATCAATTGGAACTTAAAACATACCGCTCTTTCATAACATTAAACATATCCGCTCTTAATATATTAATCCTCCACCCGGAAACATCAGAAATACGTTTACAATATTGTTTAATTCCGTTAAATCCAATCCAACACTGTACGTCGCGCGTGGGCTGGGAACACATGTAACCTTTGATTTAATGACATTTACAAATCTTGCGCCAGCCCCGTCATTATTTGACCCAATCAACTGTCAACTGTCATTTGTTTTAATTAATACACGCGCCCACGTCGATAGTACAGTGTTCATAGGTACTCATGATTTGCAGTGTTTGGGTTTGCTGCTAGCCTTTTTAAGATGCCGATAATAATACTTCTGCTCTTATTACTTTGAAATTGTATTTAAACGACTATATAGGTAAGACTTATATATACTTATTAATATATTTGTTTGTGTAATAATGGTGACAAACAAGTGTATGGCCCGTCTAATGGTAAGCGATACCAGAGCTCGTTTCCTATCTTCAAGCCCGAGCGCTGGAAGCGTACTTACCATAGAAACACAACATCACCCAAAATTAGTGTTATTGCACTATGATATTTCGTAAGGTGGAAGTTACTCTTCCAGATGTGCTCTCCAATTCATAAAACAAAGATAAAAAAGAGTAAACGTGCTATATTAGTGTAACAGAAAACAAACTATGTACTTATTTCGATAATTCAAAAGTTGTGATAAAGATTCAAATCATCAGAGAGAATTCTATATCAAAATTTTACTATGTACTGATTTCGATAATTCCAAAGTTGTGAATAGATTCAAATATAGATAATTCGTTATTTGAATGTAAATTTTTTGTTTCACTGTATCGTTAAGTTTGACCAGTCTGAAACAAAAGAATGCGGGCTCTTTTCGCGACTCAATTGTTATTTTTATATCGGAATGTTTATCGACTAAGTGATTCGTGTGGAAGGCGCCGGCGCGTCTGTCCATCTATTGAAGGGTCCTCCACGTATAAATTGAACAAACACTCGTGTGTCACTCTCGTATCGCGAGGCGAGCACTGTCGCGGCCTTGTTTCATATTCCTAGTGACTGACCATCACTTGATTTGGGGCCCGTTGAAGTATTGTTCTTCTTATTAGCAATCAACTTGGGTGAAATTAATACATACTCACACAAGTAGTTTTACGGATAGCTTGTGTACATGGAAAACGTTCGAAAGTGCGGTCCTCACAGATTGTTCATTACAAATCTTATGTGGCATTTATTGGACCTGAAATAAAGCATTTAGAAAAACATCGTTTTCTGAAACCACCTCCTATACGATTATATGCTTTTACTACCTACTACTAGTGTAGTAGGTAATTCTGCATTTGATTTTGGTATGGAAAAGAACACTAGAAGAGAACACAGAATACTTTTCATCGCGAAAGTAAAACTTGAAAGAGGAATATAGAGAATAAAAGATTATGCAAAGTAAACTGATTATTCTTCGTAGACGTAAGGGTAATATTTGATATTTTTGTATCCATTATGAGATTTAGTAGGTAGTACCTTACGGGTTTTTTCCAATTGAACCTATCCTAAGGTCACAATATCAGAAACAATACGGATGAACTATTTTAATAGCTAAACAATGCTAATGACCACGCTGTCGAGAAAATACACAAATAACAACAATCTACGTGTATTTCTTAACTGTCGCCTGATACCAAATCAATTTATTGAACGGTCCCAACTAACGGTACTGCTGAAGACTCTTCTGCCAGTCATACGACGTCGCTTATTTTCATAATAAATCGTGTAAATACAATATCGCGATTCACGGGAAAAAAGATTCTATTACATCAACAATAAGACAGATTACCGTTTGCTAAAGCCACAACGTAAGATGATCGACACCCAAGCCGGGCAGTGGCGACTGCGAGCAGTAAATAAACAGTTGATACCAACTACACATCATTACATGATGAGATGAGAAGGCATTGTGTTTGAACATTGTACTTTACTAACAAGCAAATAAGTTCCACAATGGAACGCTGTAGTGCATTTTGCTATCGACCAGTGGGTTAGTGGGCGCGAGCGGAGTCGGGTCAAACGGTTAGCAAACAACCACGAGTGAATTCGTCTTGGTCCGAACTCGTTGGCAAAACCGTGAAATGGTTGCAACAGCTCGGTCCTTCCATTTATTGTGCTTGGTTTAGTTACGCCAGAAATGGCTGTACTTACCAACTGAGGAATTTCCTATTTGCCCGGAGCTAGGAACGGCACTAACACGTCTCGTTTCTATGTTTGTAGTACATCTCCACTCAATGTAATGATCAGGAAAACTCCAAGTGAGCAGATGTCGGCAATCATCTAGGTTATTTGGTTGCAATAAATTGAATTTGGATATCAAGAATTTTAGAAATGGAGAAAGTTTTTTTCAAACAAAAAATTAGATTAGGCAAGTAGCAAGTAACATGTGTTAGTAAGGTCTTGACTTTTGTTCCAAAAACACATTATTTTAAAACGCGTTCGCAAAATGTGAGTTCATGTTCATATAATATGCTGAAAATATCTGTGAGAGTGTATTTCAAATTTCTTTTTAAAGAAGTAGTGATAATTAGTCGTCCATGTAGTGCAGCTGAGCCGCACAACGGTAAGCAAATGCTCTGTAACATTACTTAATAGTTTAAATTTTAATAGTTACCGTGTTCAAATACTAGTCACAAAACTAATGATAACATATTTTTAGTTATTTTGGTACTATTTTTTATTCCAATTTTTAACAAACATTGTAACTATCAAACGGAACTAAAACAAATAAATTTTAAAGTCTTTATATTTACAAAAAATGTTAAGTACTAGAAAAAAATCCACGCGGACCAGGCAGCAGACGGGACTCTTTTATTTAGATTTAAACAACGAAAACTTACGTGCTTAAAATAGTAATTATATTTATTACTTTTGTAAAACAATCCGAAAACGTTAAGAAACATCATGGATTGTGAGATAGATTACGAAAATGAACCAAAAATGACTTTTATAATAGAGCTTACTATCAAATAATTTCTAAGAGTCATCAATTAACAATAACGCAGCGGACCTAATCCAATCAGTAAAGCGACTGCCACAAAAAGCTTTTAGAACAACACCTAAATCACAAGAACAACGGAGCGTAAACCGTCACCGAAGCCATCGTTTAACAAAGCAACTCGGAAGCATCTCCTGATCAAATCCAGAAATAATCGCCTATCAATCAACCGGCCCAAACTACACAAAAACGCTTTGTCGGCCCAAAGCCGCCTGTAATTGGCGGCAGAAAAAACAAAAGTGAAAATTTATAACGAGACAAAACACCGAAATCATTCTGTTTAGTGCCAAATTATAGCGTTTTAAATGGGGCGTTTAGCCGATATGTGTGTCTTTAATATCCCCATTACGTAAGTGCCCCGCCACAGGTCGGAAAAGTGCGGCGCAATCTATTAGCCGAACAAAAAGCGAGCTTAATTTCACACCTGTTTGGGTTTAATTCCATAATGATGCTGGAGCAATGGGCTTTTTGCACGCGCTCGGATCGCTCACTCGCTTATTTTTGAACATACTATATTCGGTCGTGAAAAATCATTATAGGAATCACGCGCTCACGAAGGCTTCCTTTTGTGGACCCGAAAGCAAATTTCGGATACAGTTTTATTACGGTTCGTTTGCATTGTCCGAAACATATGATACGCAGATCTCGAACACTCGAAACATCTCGGTACTGTTACTCGCGCGAAAACATTTAAGTACATACTTACTTGATTTTTTATTTACGCACATACTCGATAAGGTGTACGTAAGTACCCGGTTTTCACAAAAAATATATATCGATTTACGTGTTGGTTTTAATCTAATTACTTAATGGAATGAAATTACCCAAAGCCATGGTTGATTGAGCTCTCTTTGTGAAGTTGAAAAACAGTGTATGTAATTATACGTTTTGTGATGTCTGCATCATTAATATTTGATTTACGTTAACATGAAACATTTATCATAGTTTCGTAATGAGTACTTCACGATCTGCGATACTTATTCAATAGGATCGTCCCTGGAACCTCAACGAAGGCGACTCCATGATTAAAGCTAGGGCTCGACTACGCATAATTTCGAAGATCTGGTGGGGCTTTCCGAAAGCACTACATATAAACTTTTTGAGAGAAAATATAATTGGAATCTTTTTCTGTAATTTCGATCATAGCCAATTTTAAATTAGTGGACCCAGTTGTAGTACTGGCACCAAAACTTCTAAAAACGTATATGAGGCCACTGTCAATTTAAGAGATGAGCAAAAGCAAGATGAGGTGAGAATTCAGCAATAAAATAGATGAACACATTATGACGTCCATCTGAAACTAAGAGCACGTAACTAGCATGCACTTTTTAAACAGGCAAGTACAATTTTAATACAGTTATTGTGGTTAATAGACTTCATCGTGGAGAATTAGCAATCGTAATCGTGGAGGAGTTGAGTGAGGGGTGGTGACGTCACGCGTTGGGTGCCAACACGTCGCCGTCACGCTCCACAAACAGCGAGGTTGGCGCAGCCTTGACGCCGGCCCACATTGCGCACCCGCACAGAACCGGAGCGGTTTTTTGAGCAAACACGACTGACTGGACAAACTCGAGAGACAATAAGAGGCTTCCGGCACCCAGTTCTAGTTGAGGTGTCACCTGAAAAACCAACTTCGGTTCCATGTCTTTCCATATTCGCGACCTTTAAACTACACTATTATAACAGTTTCAGTTCTCTGTTACGAAGATTCCTCATCTGGCTAGCGATGAAGTTATCTTAGATTTGTAAAATGGACATTACTTGCCACCATATTGTCCTGTATCTAATCAAGGTTAGAAAGAAGCAATAAAGAAAAAGTCTAAGCAATAAAACAGTAAATTATCACCATTTCAACAAACCGAGGTGCATTTCAACAAATTGATTTGTCAAATCAAAAAAAATCTGCTTCAAACAAAAGGTAAACCTCGTAAGGCACTTAATTTTTTCAAGGCGGGCCCGGGCATGGCTAATCAAGAGGCGAAGACAATGTGCCAGCGTGAAAGGCCATAAAACTACGGGGTCCACGAGGCCCGTGTACGTCCAAAATATTTACAGTGCGTGACAAACGGTCGCCTTTTGTCTCGGGAACGTCTCGCCGATTGGTCGCGCCAGAGGGTACAGCGGACGATTGCGATGCGTTACGGAGCCGATGACACAAAACAATCATAAACACGCCAAATGATCAATAATACCCAAAAGTTCCTTCGAGCGTCGAAACGCTGCATCAGCAAATTATGCACATCTTCCTTTGTTTTTTAAATGTCTAAGATTTTTCTCATCTCCCCTTGTTGAATAGCGTATAGTCCAGTTGCTAACATAGCTGACACGGCATAAAACCTGTCACTCCAACCGGGTAAAAAGTTTACGACGCTAGGTAAGCAGAAGTAGAGCAGAAATCAGTTGTTCTTCCTGGTGAAATGACTCGTGCCTGGTACTACCTAGTTCAGATAAAAATACTTGTCCCTAGTAGGTAAAAACAACATCTTAAACTTAGCTAAAAACTAAGATTTTCCAGGGTCCTTGGTTGTCATTGTTATCCAGGTTATAGGAACTAAGGTTATTTTTACCTCTATTAATGACAATCACAGTAATCGTCTACATCACAAGGATTGAGTAATAAAATAAAACTTGTAAATTACGTAATCACACAGGTATTTTTTTTTTATTATAATGTCATAACATTTATTTGTTAAGATGCTTGACCAATACATAATTTTATTTCGGAAACAAAAAAAAGGATCATAATTGATTTCATAGAAAACGTACGAAGTAACTTATTTTTAACGATCAATAAGAAACCTGGAATGAGATTTTCTAGAGCCAGAGAAATGGCCGTACCATTTATGACTTACTTTTATCGAGCCGACCAAAGAAAGTCCTGCCGTATCGATGCCTGTGAGGGATCATCGCACTCACGACATATAATAGTATAGAATTTTTATCTAGCACGACCTCTTCCACATCGGAGGTTGTAAAAAACGCTAGCACGTGCCGTCGCACAAAGCGATGCCATAAGAGAAATAGTGACGCACCCACGCGCTTCCATGACAAGTCAAGTCTCGCCTTCCATCCAGATTCGGTAGGTATAATATCTATTTACTAATTTTATGCTATCATGCGATAATATTGTTTTTTATGAATTTGGCACTTTATTTCTGATGTTGAACTTTCTTGAAGTTAGTATTTTTTTCAACGCCAACTGTGTTTTGTTTTTTTCCGATTTCATGATTATGATAACCTTCTAAGGTTCCAATTAATATAAACCTTAGCGATGAGGAAATTCATTATTTCAAAAGTTTTGATTAAACAAATCTTTGTGAACCAAAACATTTGAAATAATCAATTTTCTCAAATACATTTGATTTTTTACAATTTGCACAAGTACATACATATATTTTTACATGCATAGTTTAAGCCAATATCTCTGAAGTCAGTCTCTGACAAAAATATTGGAGAAAACTAAAATAACTAACGCGCTGAACTTTACTTCGGTATAAAACCAAGATACCTGACAACTGTGAAAGTTCACACAGCAATCTAATGTTTTAACACCACGCCACTGGTTCTCATTAAAACGTCGACGGATTCAGAAACGGTGTTGTCGTCACAAAAGTCGCTAATCATTTTACTGCTCAAATACATATATTTGATAGAGCGTAAAATTTCCAGCTATTTATAGCCGCCTGGTCTGACCACAAAATTGAAATTAGGAATATAACGGTTAGAGACTGATTAGCAATTTTTTGTTTATTTTTCACTTATGTGCGCGCGACTCAGCGTGACTATATCTACTGCATCGTGTGGCTACATCGCTTCTATATTTTCAGTTATACATACAATTTTTATTAATGTCAACAAAAGGTGTTGTGAGTATTTCATTATCTGTTGTGTCGCTGTATCGCCAAACGAATTCGTTGAGCAAATAAGCTACCAGATCTTGAGTCCCCCGTCAGTCATATCCTTAAATCTTTATTTTCAGTTAGCATACAACCACAAGTTTAACAAAAGCTCGTCTGTACTGATTAGACCTCACGATTCGCATCCGCCTTTATCATGCGAACCGGTTAGGAATGGAACTCCCTTCCTGCGTCTGTATTCTCCGATACATACTATATAGGGACCTTTAAGGCAGGAGTAAATAGGCATTATTTGAGCTTGCCTGCTCCATCTTCACTCCTTCGGTTGTGTGATATCGGTCACTTCACTCCCGCGAGCGCTGTGGAAAAGGTACCGTAGGTGACTTTCTGTATTTATTTTGATTAGTACGAAATTAATTCTGATTTATCGGTTAGCATCAATGCACAATGTTGAGATTGTATGTCAAGCAAAATATTTTTCGATACCAAATCTTTTGTAGGCAATGAAGATACGCTACCAAAAACGTTGACACATACCTCAAATGTCAAAATTAAGAATACGAGTTGAGGAAATTGTTGTCGAAGGCATAGTCTTTATGCAAGTGTTTGCAATGATTTTTGTGACATAAAACTTATTCTTCTGTAACTCAAAAGTTTGCCCAACTCGATAATGTGCTTACAGGCTCCAAACAATCAATATTCAGTTAATCTTTCTGCAGTAAAGTATACCAAATTTTACTGAGTTTTTCAAATTATTGCAGGTGATGAGCGGCGGGCATTTTCGAAGTGTTATGGAGGTATTAAATCAAAATAAGAGAGAAGATCTGTTTTAATACAAGTAATAAAAACAGTGATTCATTACAATAACAAATTCAGAATAGAGTTCAACACTCTACTTCAATAATAGAAACTTTTCATGAATGAATACTTAAATACCTCACATATTATTAGATTATTGTGTTTTGTTTTACTAAAGCCAATAGATTTATTTCTAAAGTTGAAGAAGTAATGACGTGTAGTAAAAGTTACTTTTTTTATTTATAATTGGTTGTACCTAAACAAAGAAGTAGCACAAGTAAAAGAATAATTAAATAAATAAAATAAGTATCTAAAGCATGGGGTATAAGGGGTGCCGCCTAACACCCAACGGCACCCAAGCCAACCTACCTGCCCGCGGTGTACCCTGCCGACCAACGGACGAGGCTCTGGCGCTCCCCACCAACCCGCACTGGGCCAGCGTGGTGGGAGACGGCCCAAAACCCCCCTAAAATGATGGTACATAATAAGAGGCCCCAAGTGCCCGGCGGTGCTGGAGTCCGTGGCGGCGCTGACGGACGCCGACTCGGAGCCGGGACCAGGGGTGCGAAGAATCCCCGGGCGGCAAAAATCCCTCGTCAAACGACCTTGGCCCTGGCAACGTACAACGCACGCACACTGCGGACCGAGGAGAAGCTGCTGGAACTGGAGGAAGAATTGAGCAGGATTCGCTGGAGTATTGTAGGACTATCTGAAGTCCGAAGAGAGGGCGAGGACACGATGGTCCTTAAATCCGGCAACCTGCTCTATTTCCGGGAGGGCGAAGATCTGTCCCAGGGTGGTGTCGGGTTTGTTGTCCACAAGTCTCTCGTGAACAATGTTGTACAGATCGGTAGTGTGTCGAATAGGGTGGCGTACCTTATACTCAGAATCACCAAACGGTATTCGTTGAAGGTCATACAGGTATACGCTCCGACCTCGACGCACCCCGACGAGGAAGTGGAAGTCATGTATGAGGATATTTCTCGGGCAATGCATGCTTCCAGGACCCATTACACCGTTGTCATGGGGGACTTCAACGCAAGGCTGGGCAAACGTGGCGATGATGAGTTGAAAGTGGGGCAATTTGGAGTTGGAATCCGGAACTTCCGAGGTCAAATGCTAGCCGACTACATGGAGAAGGAGGGACTCTTTATGATGAACTCCTTCTTCAGAAAACGGCTGCATCGAAAATGGACCTGGAAAAGTCCGGATGGCGTGACAAAAAATGAGATTGACTTCATCATGTCTACTAAGACTCGGATATTCGATGATGTCTCAGTGATCAATTCGTTCAATACGGGAAGCGATCACCGAATGGTAAGAGGCACATTGAATCTAAATGTCAAAGCTGAAAGGAATCGACTGATGAAGTCACGCTCCGTCCTGAAGCCATCCAGATCCAAAACCCCGAGCGCTTTCAACTCGAACTGCAAAATCGCTTCGATTGCCTAGAGAGATGCGTAGACGTGGACAATTATAATGACAGGTTTGTTGAAGCTGCAAGCCCATCCGTACCAAAAAACGTAGCAAGATCTCGGAGCCGACTCTCAAGCTCATGGAGAAAAGGCGTGAGATGGGTCTGCAGTCCTCTGAAGATGCACGTCGGCAGCTCAATAGGCAGATTTCGAAGTCTCTGACTCGCGACATACGCCGCTTTAATACTGATCGTGTTAAAGAGGCCATCGAGCGGAACAAAGGCTCGAAAGTGTTCGCAAGAAATCTGTCTCTTGGACAGAGTTTGCTGACGAAGCTGAAGACAGAGGACGGCAGAATCATTTCGTCGCAACCTGAGCTTATGGCTGAGATCGAAAGCTTCTACGGACAGCTATACGCGACATCACGAGTACCTGTCACAAAGGCGACCGACCCAAGAGCCAAATTAACCCGACACTACACCGAAGATATCCCGGACGTCAGCCTGTACGAGATTAGTGTAGCTCTGAAACAGCTCAAAAACAAAAAGGCGCCGGGTGATGACGGAGTTACAGCCGAGCTTCTGAAAGCAGGTGGACGACCAGTCTTGAAATCTCTTCAGAAGCTATTTAACTCTGTCATACTCGAGGGCAAAACGCCTAGCGCATGGCATAGGGGAGTGGTGGCGCTTTTCTTCAAGAAGGGCGACAGGGCCCAATTGAAGAATTACAGACCCATCACGCTCCTGAGTCATGTATACAAGCTGTTTTCGAGAGTCCTCACGAATCGTCTCGCGCGCAGGTTTGACGACTTCCAGCCTCCCGAACAAGCCGGATTCCGAAAAGGGTTTAGTACCGTAGACCACATCCATACGCTGCGGCAGGTTATACAGAAGACCGAAGAGTATAACCTGCCATTATGCTTGGCGTTTGTGGACTACGAGAAAGCCTTCGATTCGATCGAGACATGGGCCGTGCTTCGGTCACTCCAAAGGTGCCAAATAGACTATCGATACATCGAAGTGTTGCAGTCGTTGTATGAAAACGCCACTATGTCAGTTCGAGTCCAGGACCAAAACACGAAGCCAATCCAGCTGCAGCGTGGGGTAAGACAGGGTGACGTTATATCACCGAAACTGTTTACAGCTGCGCTGGAAGACGTTTTCAAACTTTTGGACTGGAGCGGACTTGGCATCAACATAAACGGCGAGTACATGACGCACCTTCGATTTGCTGATGATATCGTAGTCATGGCTGAGACCATGGATGACCTTGGCACAATGCTCGGCGACCTCAGTAGGGTGTCCCAACAAGTGGGTCTCAAAATGAACATGGACAAGACGAAAGTCATGTCGAATTCCCATGTCGTACCCACTCCAGTGACTGTTGGGAGCTCTACACTGGAAGTTGTTGACCAGTACGTATACCTGGGACAAATAGTCCAACTGGGTAAGTCCAACTTCCAGAAAGAGGTTAATCGACGAATCCAACTCGGCTGGGCAGCGTTCGGGAAGCTACGTAGCATCTTCTCGGAACATCTACCGCAGTGCCTCAAGACGAAAGTCTTCAATTCGTGCGTGTTGCCAGTGATGACATACGGAACCGAGACGTGGCCGCTTACAATGGGTCTTGTAAGAAGGCTCAAAGTCACCCAAAGGGCAATGGAGAGGGCTATGCTCGGAGTTTCTCTGCGTGATCGAATCAGAAATGAGGAGATACGCAAGAGAACTAAAGTCACTGACATGGCCCACAGAATTGCAAACCTTAAGTGGCAATGGGCAGGGCACATTGCTCGCAGGACCGATGGCCGTTGGGGCGGAAAGGTCCTCGAGTGGCGACCGCGTACCGGGAAACGCAGTGTTGGCAGGCCCCCCACAAGGTGGACCGACGATCTGGTAAAGGTTGCGGGAAGCCGCTGGATGCGGGCAGCATGGGACCGATCGTTGTGGAAATCCATGGGGGAGGGAGGCCTATGTCCAACAGTGGACGTCTGTCGGCTGAAATGATGATGATGATGATGATGACTAAAGCATGACTAATGTTAACAATAGTTAATGTGTGGTGTTATCTTGTATTCCCTTACACGAGCGCTTGGTATCAGGAAAGAAAACCCACCAAGCATAAAGGTACCCTACATCCTGTAAGTGTCATTCAAGTCATCATTACTTAAAAACCATTTAAAACACAAATGTGAAACAGGTAGGCGATTCAAATGCGTCTAATTTACCTTCTTACTATAAAGTTTAATCTCAGCCATGTCCACCGCAAACCAAACATTTCATCAGAGCATTTTCCGTCTCGTACACCAAGCAGGCATCGTTAAAAAAACGACCTCCATCTCGAATGTCATTTGCACGGCGTGCCGTTGAAAAAGCAATTATTTCAATATCTGGCCCGCGCCGGCACCCAGCGAGCAGCGCCCGGCAAAAAGTGGCCGGAGCACGCGCGCAGCGCCTCGCCGTCACGCCAAGAAAGTTGAAGAGCCACAGCCAGAGCAAGGACATCGAAGCTGCATACAGATTTCGAAGACACTCGATGCGAACGCTAATAATATAAATAAATAAAATAATAAATATTTCCCAAACACACGTCAATTAGCCTAGCCCAAAGTAAGCACTATAAGGCTTGTGTTATGGGATACTAGGGTAACGGATAGAATACAATATAAAACAAAAGAATGATGTCGATTCTGGCATGATTCTCTAAAGCTAATCTTAAATTTGACAACAGTGCATCCTTGTCCTTCTTTATACAGAATGTAAAGGTGAGACCGACCTTAAATTTAGTTTTAAGTTTAGAGAATCACGCCAGAATTGACACCATTGTCGCACTAATTATGGCAATTAATTAAAAAAAATAGATAGGTACCTTGTTGTTTACTACAAAAAAAAGTCACGCGTTCACATTACACGAGTTTAAAAATTTACAAAATTTTACTAAACATGGTTTAAAACAGTGTCTAAATTTTTTGTAGTAATACTGATAGTGTTTTATTCTTCGATAATAATTAAAGTGTGTCCGTTTGTCTGTTAGCTCTTCATATTTAAACGACTGAGTTCAGTGGTTTAAACATGAAGTGCATCCTTCTCTCATATTCTTCTCTAACTCAACTTTGACAGAAATTTGGTATAGAGACAGTTGAGTCCTGGGAAAATACACAGAATGATTTTCATCCCAGAAATCATCCTTTGTAACAAAAACTTCAAAAATAACTCACTACAGGACCTTTCCAAAATAACTCACTGTTTTATGCAGTGTTTTAACAATGCATAACTTTACAGGTAATAAGACCAACCACGTACTTAATTAAGCACCAGAAAAACAGATCATGGTCCTCAGCTGACCGCTAGTCTTTCCACTCTGTTGAACTTCGCAGTTTTTGAATAATCGAAACAAACAGCAATAAAACTTCCGCTCGCCAATTATATTTTTTATTTTAATAATAAAAAACAACACTCGCAAGGCTTACCGTCCTATTAAACACGTTCTAAGGCAAATAATTTTAATGTCAAATAATCGAAACTTTCCTACAAAATGAGATATATTTATACATGTACTACATGCTATGAATATCTATGCTATGAATATATATATGTATCTATATTCACATAATTTTGGAACATATATCTTCAGAATGTGAAAAGCTACATACATAATTTTTTATTTTTTTCATTACAGATTTTAAGTATTTATTAAATAATTTTAAATTTATCAATAGTAGAATGAACAATTATTTTTAGAATTTGCTTCTTCTCTTGAAGGTTGCCTGTCAGTTTTATATTTTTTTCTTGCTTTTTCAAACAAATGGTAAACAAGTCGGCATTTTCGTCTCCGGTACCATCCGATTATATTTTCAGTCATGGTTTGTTACATCTTCTGGGTCACTTCTAGTCTTATGTTTTGGGTTTAGTTAAAGCAGATTACAATGTCTAGCATGTTATAACATGTGGTAAGCTTTTGACAGTAAGCATCAACTTTCTGTGTTTGCGGTTAGCAAAGTTAGAAAAAAAATGATAATATAAATTAGTCTGGTCATAGTGATTTCATTTAGGTACATATCTTTCACTAAAAGTTGGACTAACAAATTAACATAAAAGGAAGCAAAGACCATAACGAAAAATAGCCCTTACGAGTGGTGGAATACGTGTCAAGTGGCCAGCGTTAGGAGTGAGTGCAAGTGGCAAACATTTCCTACTAAATTGAAGAGTCTCTTAAGACTGGCTACATCGGAGCGAACATGTTAAAAACAACAAACAATGTTATTCAACATCAGCTAGGTGCAGCGGGCTTCTCCTTAATTACAATTAAAATCAACTTAGGTATATGCTATTAAAAAAGTCCATAGTAAATTCCCACTAATTTTGGAGTGTCTGAGAAAATACCATACAAAAAACCGTCTAAAATGGTCGAATTATTTTGAAAATGGATTTTGCGTTATACATTTTGCCTTTTCCTAGGAACGATTGAAAGATGAAATCAAACTATTCTATCGCCGCTGTTACTGGCATCGGAATTTGTGTTATGAGACTGATGAGCGTCATACCTAATAGTATGTATTTGCATTTATGATAACAACAACATGTTTGAGCGGTGGCAAAATCGCAATTAAGTCCTCCTATTCCGCAGTGAAGGCACGAATAGTTGTGTTTATACATTTGACAGCACATAAAATTATACAAAACTAACAAAGTTCACAAACCTATATTTGATCTTATCTCTGTTGACATAAAGTTGAAAACCGATTGGTAAAAATTTATAGTTTTCGAGTGACTTGATGTGCTGTTAAGTGTACAGGGCGCGTCAGTGCGAGACGTCGAACGCCACGAATATGATAAATGTTGCTTGTAGAGAATCAAAGTGATGGCAGCCTACACGAAGTGTAATCAATATGGATGAGCTGATGAGAGAATATTCTCTCAGTGGCCTAGATGTTCATACTTTTTGATTACAGGTTTATTTGTTTTGCTAGGCGAATTTCGAGCGGGTAATATAACATAGGAAAACAAAAAAAAGGTAAATTTAAAAAATCAAAAAACCCGACTGCTTAATTATTATACTTCAAAAAAAAACTGAAAAGAAAAAAACAAGTCCAGTAGTCTATAATTCTGTTAATAAGGAACAAAGCTACTTTAACAGTCGGGACCCACTGTTTAAAAATATTATGTATTCTTGAATATCTAATGGGTCCCGACTGTTAAAGTAGCTTTGTTCCTTATTAACAGAATTATAGACTACTGGACTTGTTTTTTTCTTTTCAGTTTTTTTTTGAAGTATAATAATTAAGCAGTCGGGTTTTTTGATTTTTTAAATTTACCTTTTTTATTTCACACTTTTTAGTTAGTTAGTATGTTAAGACGGTATATACCGTAGTCACTTCTTCTACTTCAGTAAGGGAATTAATATCGCGGGAATTATTAAGTACCTTGCGTCGGTCTAAGGCATTGTCCTAATACAACGCGATAACGCGATCATCGCGCGTTTAAACGACGCGACCATCGCGTGATCGCGAACTGGGTGTCCTAATAGAACGCGAATACGGAACGGGTTAGCCCTGCCCCTCTCCCCGCTTCCTATCGATGCGACGCGATCATCGCGCGAACTTCAGTTAGGACACCTATTCATCATTAAAAGGTTTGATTGCGCGTTCGCGCGAACTCGGTTCGCGCGAATAGATTTTTAAACATTTTAGTCGCGCGAATGCATCGCGCGATCGCCTATTAGGACACCTATTCTAGATCAATATGTTTGATCGTCGACTCGTACTATGATCGCATCGCTCATTCGCGTTATCGCGTTGTATTAGGACAATGCCTCAAAGATTGATTTATTAAGACATATAAAGAGCGGGGTCAAGGCTACAGATGGGCCTCAATTTTCGCAAAAATGTGTGAAGTTAAATAAAGTCGTTACATAAATATCGCTAATGTATGTAAATTTTATAGTAAACTAGCACTTACTCAAAAAGTCATCTTTTGTTTATGTTTTTTTTTAATAGTTTAGCAGTAAATATAAAATTCATTTACTTTTATTCGTCGACTATTTAAAATTGGCAGTGGCTGCATTGTCATGTCAATGCCGGACGTCTAAGACGATATACACAAATTCAGTGTCAGTCCCTAGTCTCATAATTTGATATACCTACATAATTCACAGAAACCCAATATGTAGATGCCAGAAGTGAACTTCAAATGTTTTTAATCACCCTATGTACAATACCAATCAATGACGTTTATGTCGCAGGTTGAAGAAAGCAGTAATTCCCGTCTGTTGTTTTGGACAATGGAGGCAACTGCCTTAGATCACTAAATTAAATAATTATGCAATCACCAAAGCAAAGTTTATAATATTTGATTAAACTAAAGGCGCATAATAAAATTTTCATAACGTAAGTTAGAGCACCATAGCAATCTCATTTATTATCAATTTATAGTTCTCTTTTAAAGCGTTCACATTTAACAGGTCAAAGACTTTGTGTTCGACCCTTTTTTATTGGTAGTGTAAAGCTCGAATGAAGAGTACTCCCAGTAGTGCAATCATGGCAATTATTTTCCAAATTTTTTTTTTGTTTAAAAAAATACCGAATAACTTATCACTGTTAAGCACAAATGCTAAGTAACTTTTACAAATATAATCAAATAAACCTATTACTTACTTTATTTTTAAATCTTTTTCATCAATTAAATACTTATCTTATCCTAACTATCTATACTAATATTATAAAGAGGCAAGATTTGTATGTTTGTAACAAATAATCTTTCAAACTACTGAACCGGTTTCAAATATTAATTCATCATAAGGTAGCTACATTATTTATTATAACATTTTTCTTTATTTAAATACATTTTGTCCTATATTTTATCCCGATAAATAAATTTCGCCCGTACAATGCCCGGGTGGATCACTAGTAAGTATAATATAATATTATAGATGCGAAAGTGAGTTTGTTTGTTGCGCTTCCGTGTCCTAATAGCTAAATCGAATATAATGAATTCCCATATAGAAGTAGATGGGAACTTGGTTCTTAGCTACAACATCGCAATACTTATAGGCATAGGGTGATGAAAGGGGTGATTTACCTATAAAAATCTACATTATTTACTTTGAATTTTGCAGAATTATTACAAAAACAATATTATCGCGAGCTGATTAATAAATACAGGGATTCCAATAAGTATGTACTTACTAGCGAAAAATGGGTTATTTGGCATTATATTAAGTAAACCTTTTTTGTAACATTAAGTAATATCGTTAAAAAAATGAAAAACAGTAAAATTCTGAGTTTTTCATTAAAATTCAATAATCATAAATACCTATTATGATAATATATTTTTCATCATTTAATAAGAAGGAACTGTATCACAGTTTTATTGTTAGTACTTCGTTTAGGATCAGATACTGCGAATACCCCATTTTTTTTCTTTTACATAGTACACCGCGCTATCGCTTTGTCATCGTTGTAACTTTTTAAATATTTGTCGAAATGACATAGTGTAAAAAGCAAAGTTTATCGTCTTTAAATATCAAAAGCGATAAAAGTATTTGTTTTGATAAAAAATGATTTGTTAATACAAAATGTGCATTTTGGAAATAGATATCAAATAATATTTTAGTTTTGATTCACTATTTTAGCGGTAATGACTTACACATTAAAAATAGATATATGGTGTCACGGACTTTTTTTTAGAACTATTTAAGAGATACATTTTCACTCTACATTACATTCATGCAACTTTTATTGTTTTTGCAGTGCAGGCCAAAATGGCTCGCAGATGGGAGATTTTTTCCGTCTCACGTGACACCTTATTGTTATATATTGGCCATTCAGTAACTACATAAATTATTATATATATGTAATTATCATATATGAGCTATATAACTGTTAAGTTTCATTAAAATCCATTCAGTATTTTTTAGGTGAAAGAGTAACAAAGATCCATACAAACGTAAGATTGAAATTAAAAGCGTAAGTGGTTAATATACAATTTTAAAGCGTTGTAGATCCTAAACAATCATATAAAATGAAAAATGGTGTCAGGAACCTAAATATGATTTTTGATTATCTAGACAGTGATACCCCACTCGACATATTTTGTCAACTTATTTTTTTTACTTCGTCACAATATGGCGCCTAATTTTGCCCATATTGAATTTTGATTACTATCATATCTTTAGTAGCACTCCCATGATTGAGACGAATCGATTGATGTATGAATCATCAAAATCGGTCCAGGCGTTTGGTCTCTAGTGTGCCACAAAGGAACAAACATACATATATAGACTGTTAAACACATAACCCTGTCTGCGCGTCGCGCTTCGCGCTCTTGCATTGCGCAGCCGGGTAAAAATAATATCTGTCTGTAGTACTTTTTCCCACACTATACTCTATAACTTGGAGGCGCGCGATCTGAACTTAATATTGAAAGCATCGTTTTGGTTCTGAATGAAAAATTACTTATTTAATTCTAGCTAGGACCATATTTTTATAATTAAATACCGCCAAACACTAGCTTACCCACTATCTGCACGGATAACAATTTATTTACAGATTTGTGTAACCTAGTTTTTCCTAAACAATTATCTATTTATTCATAAAACATTGTGTCCACAAACCTATTAATAGCATATCCACTGAAGACCTAATACAATATCCGTGGCATCCCGACGTGCCAATCAGCCGCATTGCAGCTAGACAGCGAGGTTAGAGCTTGCCGATTCCTTAATTGCCGTGACGTTTTGGTGTCACATCCCGCCGAGGTCGGTGCGTACGCTACTTAAACTTTAGTAGCCCGTGTAAGCCGATTGCCACATCGATACGTCAATCGCGTTTCAATCTGATCGATATTGTGAAATCGAATTGCCGGTAAAAAAAGTTTTTAAATTTAGAATTCATTTTGCCAGTGCGCGGATCTAATTTCGGTGATTAGGTTTTTCTCAATATGTAACCTAAATAGGGTTACCATATCTCAGGATTCGTCCTGAGATTTCAGGATTTTTGGACTATTCTCAGGATTGCGCCTGGATTTTGATGATTCTCATGAAATCTCAGGATTTTTTGAATTTCCAATAAAATACAGCTTACGTTCTAAAGATCTCTTTAATAAAAAGTTAAACAAACTAAAAATAATCTTCTATTGGTAATAATTGCACAATTAAAATCAGTACTTTATTGCACAAGTCGGTACCTAATCAGTTTTATCATACTTAATATGTGAAGATACATTTATGAGTAAGGTTTTTTCTTTAATTATGGGTTCATATAATGCCCCACATGTTAAGCTCTTCAAATTATATTTATTTAAAAGTATAAGCAATGATAAACGATAATATTACGACATTTTAAATTGTTAAGTACGTTTGAGACAAAATTCTCAAACTGTAAAAAATCTCAGGATTTTTCAATGGAAATCAAGCCTTTTTTCCGGACTTTTGATTTTATCATTTGGTAACCCAAAACCTAAATCATTTTAAATTAAATTTTACAACAATAAGTAGAACAGTTTTTGTTGTAACTAATAATATTAAAAGCTCACAGTAAAGCAGATAAATATTAAATTTGAATATGTGAACCATAAATCGCATCTCTCAATTTAGATTCTTAAAAATGCGAGTTAATAATTTATTGATAAATATAGGATCAGGCCAGTCGCGTTAATTTCAAAGCAAACGAGGTGCGAGGATGGCTGTCATCGAATAAATTACACCTGAATCTATAAAGCAAGTTTCAAAACAAAATTATATGGAAAAGGACTGCGCATTCACACATTAGTGACGCTACTCACCGTGCCCGATGCTGATAATTATTAAAAAGTTATGGTCTTATTTCTTTTAAACTTTTTGTTTTTATTGAATTCTAAATTTGAATTGTCGTCACGAGCGCTAAGTAATATTTATGCGGTCCCCAGCAGCGAGACGATGTTACACGAAAGTAACTTTCCATTTGTTTGAATATATAGGTTACTGACTCTGCAAAATACAAGATTTTCTATTGCAATTTCCTAGCATTATTAAATCGATATCCGAGAACATTGAAATAATGCCAGTTATTGTTTACAGCATGTTTTTTTTAACTTATTATTAATACCTTTATCCGATTTTTGGGGCTATGCAGTCCAAATAGAACTGTAATCAGTCACTACGACCTAAAAGATCTTTTGTGACTCGCCAAGTTAAAGTATTTCTTTTAGTCCGACAGCTTTTCCTTCGGGCGAATTAAATGTTATGAATGAATACTACGATGGTGGATATGAGGCCCACATTCACATTTTTTTAATTCCTTAGAAGGCAGACGAGCGGACGGGCCACCTGGGGGCCAATCACCTAACCGGCTTGGTATGGCTAGTCTTAGTCTTAGTAGAACGGCGGGCTGTTTCCACAACTCGACACCCAGTGCCTATTTTGCGTGGGGATTGGCATCAGTCCTGCCATCCCAGCTCCTCCAGAAAGCTCAGCAGTCCCCGAATGTTGCTGCAGGCCTCTACTATTGTCTTCGGGCTTCCCATTAGAGAAGTCCTTTGTCTTGCAACGCCTCTGCACACCAGTAGAATATGGGCGCTCGTCTCCTCATCCTCCAGGCAGGCTCTGTACAGAGGGCTGTCAGAAATACCTATATTACAAAGGTGTTGCTTGCTATGGCTATCGCTATGGCTTACGATTTCATTTTATTGGAGTTTACTCCTTAAGAATCCATTTGCATATGTAAGGTGCCCGGTATGAGAAAAATGTGAGTAGTAAAATCTATCGATGAATAACCTCGTTACGTTTTTGGTGCGCATCCTATGTCGCGCAACTTTAACAAACAAAGATGACGGATTGACATTAATAAATTTTTTAAAATCTGAACTGAATTTAGATATTGTTTCTGATAGAGCAAAGGGGACAACGAGGTATGGTACAACCCTTGATGCGGTATTTTCAAGATTCGTGAACCACGTATCTACGAACGTCCATGTGTCTTATTTTAGTTACCATAAACCACTTGTCACTGTAATTAATAATGCAGACAATGTTGATTTAATTAATATTTAAAAAATGATAATAGTCTGATAATAATAATTACATAATTTATCAACATTCCTAATGATATATTTATGCACATCTGAAATTGACTATTGTAAAAAGTTTAATGTAAAATATTTCCTCGATTAGTTATAATAAATGTATATGAAATGAATTAATAAATATTTATATATATATATTATTTTCATTAATTTGTTAATTTACCCTTTCATACAGTATCAATCTTTTTTATGTTAAATAAACTCTTTTTGCGTCTGGTTAGACTATCAAACTTAAGGAGTAAACTCCAGTCGTGCGTCGAAGCTGACACACACACATTTGTTTTATTATTTCTGACCGCTAAAGGTTTTCAAATACCACACGCTCATTATCTTTAATGTTGTTATTACCAATACAGAAGAAAACAAAAGAGCACGAGGCATTTGACAACCTTTGACGGGCAAAAATAACAAAATAAATACGTTACGATATCCATAGCAACCCCGTTAGGGAATTGGCCCCCTGATGTTAAATATACAGCATCGCCCATGGACATCAGCAATGCCAGTGACACAGCCATTCCACTGCCTTTCCTGAAACACTGTTAAATCTGCTCTTGAATCGGACCATGTTATAGTACTGATTGTATAGAAGGAGTTTTGGTTGTTTACGCTCCTGATTGAAATAATCTGCAAACATCAGTGCCACTTAATTTCATATGAAATTGGTGTCTGTTGAGCTTCGATTCGCCTAGAAGGTCTTCCTTATGAATTTGTATATCATGGTTCCTTGGGATGCCACAGAAAGGTTCTGCTCGTGTCTATGCCTCTGGGCATCAGCTCTTGCTAATTCATCATTTTTCTCATTGCCCATTATCCCAGAATGACCTGATATCCATTTCAAAATAACTTAAATAAATTTTGTCTAAAGTCTAATGCTAAATCTCCACAGTCATAAAGAATACAATTTGTGCGATAAAAGACATTGAAGTTTTCACTCGTGAACATCTTCAGAAACATCTATGATATCTAAGAAATAGTAAAAGAAATTCAACATGGTCATTAAGGTCGTAGTAGCATAATTATTTAGCAGACCAATTGGTCAGTGGGTCTGCCAGAATAACGCAGAGTACGGGTTCGAGTCCTGTCTGCTGCCTGGACCGTGTGGATTTTTTTCTAGTAATTTTTTCCTTAGATTTAAATAAATAAATATTTCCAACACTCAAACCAATTAGCCTAGCCGCAAAGTAAGCACTGTAGGCTTGTGTTATGGGATACTAGGGTAACGGATATAATATATAAACAGTACATATATTACTATATTGATTTAGAAATACATATTAAACATCCATGACTGAAGTAAAATGTTCATATTCATCACACAAACATCTGCCCCCACCGGGATTCAAATCCGGGACCTCTCGAGTCGGCGTCACCATGAAACCCGGCATACAAACCACTTGGCCATGGAAATCCTTAAAAAAATAAAATATAATAAACAACATCTATGAAGCAGTTTAACGACCCCCTAAACTTATCAATTAACAACCTCAACAATATTAGCCTTATGCTATCGTTTGCCTTACTCATAGAACCTATGCTATTATGTATCTTCAACAGATTAACGAGCGTTCAAAAAAAATACCTTCTTAATTTTCAAAGAATAACAGAAAACTAATTTATTGTTACAGCAAAATGATGAGAATGAAATGAAATACAGAAAAATAACAAGCAAACTGTAAAGATATAAACAAAAAGAGGTTCTTCCATTTCTCAAGGATCGTAATAAAGAATAAATTCAAATTAAAGTTAGCCATTTCTACATCGGACACCGATATAAATTCTCAACGGACACTCCGGAGAGGATCGCCAAAGCTAATTCTGTTGTGATTAATGCTCTTTGCACATTTCCACCACTCTAGCAGACGCTTGCCAACTTATAATGCTGACGAATTGGCTGAAATCACCCGGATATCGACTTTATTACGCGTTCGTTTGTGTTCAACTAAAATTTAAGACCTGAATATAAAATTTGGGCGTATGTAGAAGTGCTTAAAAGTAAACCGCTACCGGCCGGCCGCTCGCGTTTCTCACGCAACATTAACGAATAAGCGAAGGAATAGGGGACGTGTTATATTTGTTAAAACTGCTGTGAGATTATCAGTAACACTAATTTACCGATGTCATACACCGACTTATTTGAATAAGGATCTTTTATTTTAAAAGTGGTTCTGCACGCAGAGCCACTTGTTATGACTACTAATTTTCGTTGAACTAGTGTACAGTTTATGGTATAATTATTTTAGTATCGCGAATATGCTTTCGTATTCTAATTCGCCTAAAAAATACAAAGGCATAGAGAAAAAATAGTTAAAATATACCTATATGTATACCATACTGAAACCTTAGAATTATTTTGGATAAAATTTTCTATATCATCTGCATTCAATTCTATACCCTAAAACTCAATGTCGAGTCTTAATTTGAAAACTAAGTCCCGCCTTCAAAAATATAACTTTAACAATATTTACGTAGGTATCTGCGTAACCGATTTATTTTGTGACAGTAATAAATATTCGGAGCGTTGTCCTCTTTCTTTGATGACTATTAAAAATAATTAAAGCCCATTTCACCCGGACCACTATTCGTCGACTGACACCCATTTCTCAAAAATTGGTTGAGTAAATCGACCGCTACGCTACGGTGAAACTTAAACACAACAAAAAATACTGCTAAATTCATAAACCTTTCTTGTTGGCTTTAGTTCTAAATTTTTGGCGGACTAAGGTTAGAGCTAACCAATACTAAATGTGGCGCTAAATTATGTCTATCAACCCTGAAAGTGCAAGAAAAGAAACCGAAAACATAGAATAGTTTTTTCAAAACGCCACTTGTTCTGCTATTCAACCATGAACAAATCCACGATATGCATCAATGCAATAAGCTCGATAGCCAAGTCTCCTTCGTATAAGTCACACCTGTGAAAAGAGGTTTATTTGCATAAGAAAATTATATGTTGGTCGTAATTCGTATGATGTAACGACCGGTAGGGGCCACTGATCGAGCGATAACGCCCAAATTGTGGGGCGCGAATAATGAAATTATTAGCGATAGCGCAGCTTTTTGTTTCATTAATGAGGACCAAATTGAGTGATTCGGTTTTTATGCACTGCTATGGTCATGGTTTAAATTTATCAACTTTATTAATTACCGGCATTGATACAATATCAGACTTTTTTATTGTCATAAAACTACATTGAGTAAGCATTTTTGATTATATTACCCCGCACCCTACTTATATAAATAAATGTACCTATTAAATTACACGTCCTTAAAGGGATTAATAACTTGTCTATTGACTTTATATCGATATATAAATACAAATGAAATGAAAAGTCATTTATTCAGTCTAGGCTGTTACAAGCACTTGTGAAAGTCAAGAAGCTACGCCATCGGTTCGCAAAACAACGGCGGGAGACCTTGTACTGAGAAGAACCGGCAAGAAACTCAGATAAGTTAAATCGATACGTAAATCGCGCATACCTGGGGATGATGACATGGGATTAGATTATATTTCTTCTGTGATGGCTCCCTCGGGACTTGGCCAATGTCCAGTGTTTGTCCAAAATGATTTATCTAGGTTTGTCCGGCGAGGGCTTGTCGTTTTAAACTCTGCTTGCATATGCTGTGAAAAGGATTAGTACAATTACAAGGACCTGAGATTTGAGAAAAAACAGCTGTACATCGGAAAGCACGTTAAGCCTGTTATTCTTTTTAGAACCCACTAATCGAAATTTGGACTGCGAAGTGAGCTATTAAACTTTCTCCCTATTCTGTTTATAGGGAAGGCCTGTGGCCTAACAGCAGGGACATTAATAGGCTGCTGATAATAAGTATAGTATATAACATTAGATATTATAGTCAATGTCCAATTACCAAGATACCCAAATAAAATACTTAGTTGAATGATCAGATAAATTTATCTTGCAGTTTTCATTACAAGATAATTAAGACATTTCATTTAAGTGACTAAAATAACAATTTAATATAATAAGCAGTATTATATGCATATGTTCCTTGTGTCAACAGACGTCGCTAAATAAACTGTTTGGATTAGTAAAGGGCTCGGCAGTATGTAGGTTATACTAAAACATTAATGCAATGCAAATAAAATACTTTATTTAGTGGTTAGACAATTGTTTCGCAGTTTCCATTACAAGATAATCCAGACACATCATTTATGTGATTAAAATAAAAATAAAATATATAAAAAACAGTATTATATGCACATGGTATGTATGTCAACAGACATCGCTAAATAAACTATTTGGATTAGAAAACACCTTGGCAGTATGATTGCTAATACTAAAACATTAATGTATCGCGGCCCCAGTGGAGTCCCCACTCCGATCATTCAGGCTCATCGGTATCGGCCGCATTTATCTGCCTAATCGAATAGAAAACGAACATTTATCATAAAAAGCACCCTTCACCATCCCACAGAAGTTTTCTCCACGTAATTTCATATAAATTACTTAAAATCAAAAGGGGAAATTATTCCACGCCTAATGCTCGATTCGCATGTCTAACGGTCGCCTTTACCTAACTTATTATTTTATTTTATTTCCCATTTCTCCCCTCTTTCGTGGTGGGCGGTGTGCGTTTAACTCTAACGTCAACACGCGTTACCATCGGTAATGGTTATCGTCGTAGTAATTATTAGTACTAAATGACTTGCTCCATTCTTTCCATTGTGCGTCCCAGTTCCCATAGTTTGTTATGATATTGTGATAATAGTCCGCTCTGCTTTTATTTCAGTCCGATTTTGTAGTACCCACTTTCAGTAGTAATCATGATGTTTATTATTGTAACAGTGGCACCAAGTATTTTTCTAGTTACAGCTACATAAAATATACTCAAACAATCATTTTAGAACAAATACCTGCAAGAATGTGAAATGTTACTGCTGTCTGTTTATTTATCAAAATATTTTACGTACTAAGCCCACGTGTTCGACGATCAAACCATCTATTTTCTTTACACGATCATGACACGATCTTAATTCGATACCTGTCGAACAGACGTCAATAAAGTAACCTCTTCGGAATATGAGCTCGAATATTTCCCTTATGCCAATATTTTGCTTCGTATCATTGGCGCAGATCATTAATTCTCATTGACCTAGTACAATTCGACATACCTACGCAAAGAAAAATCTTCTTAAATTAATAGAGATAAGGTCGAAGCGGCTTCGTTTGTTTTTGTAAGTTTCCAATACGCGCTTAATAATATACCTACTCCTGTGCTTGGAGCTTTATGATTGACGTATGATTTTGAGAAGCGAGTGCTGCAACTCTTAATGTAATTACAGATCTTAACGGAATTTTAATAGACAAACGGTTGGGAGATTGGAGGCGGGTCACCGGCGTTTCTCTTCAACGTACTGTGAAATTGGTTAGGAATTAGGTGGACTTGAAAATGTACAGGCAAAAAAGAGTTCCACTTACTACGCACTCTTCGAGAGCAACAAACTTTTACTTACTTACTTTGATTACATTTGGATGACGATATCCCTATCAGCTACTAGTAAAGCCTCATTGATAACGGTAGCATTCTATTCTTTATAATGTTATTATCGGTCACTAATAGTGGGTGCATTCATTACAGCGACCACCCCTTCAACGAGCCCTCAGTAAGCATACCATTCATAAATTCATAATTACTCGCATTCATTGATAGCGGTACTGATTTATGTTCAAAGCACCACGCTAATTTTGGCAGAAATTGAAAATATATTGACTAAAATACTTTTGACGAGCAACACAGAAATTGAAACATAATTTTCGCTGGGATAGAAGCTAGTATCGCGTACACGTCAATGACAATAGCAATTCGCGGACAAAGAAAGTTTTGGTCCGACTACCTGGTGTCGTACCTTCCTAGAATGCAGTAATAGCAAATTCGGTAATCCTCTTCCATGGAACATGCTATGTGCAAAGATAACTTGATAACTTCAACTAGCGTCAGGGCTGTCATCGCTTTTGTTGATAACTTGGAATTGCTTATCAAAACGTTGATCTATAAAACTCAAAACTATGCAACGATGACGATACAGTTTTCGATATCTATCTGATCTAATAATCATATTTCTAAAGTTAAGTGGATTACGTTGTACGGAAATAAAATCGACCAGATTATGAAATTATATAAAATCCAAATTCCGTTTTAGTACCTTTATCTTTTTTTATTACAAAACTTAGGAACAGTTCAATTTGCTCCTTTGTTAATCACGCGCAATGGTAGATAAAAAAACAGTTAAATTAAAAGGCAAATATAGCTATCATGTACATTATATAGGTACATATATTTTAACTACAAAAATCAATGTTTTTGCTAGCCGTGTCATTGGAAACTTATATCCACCTCGTTTCGAGAGTACCTCTACGATGGATACAATACTTTTGTCTACTGTGTGATTTTTGTGATCCGTACGAAACAGTTGAGCATAAAAAATCTCTAAAACTCTATGAACAGTTAGTATGTATTACCAAATGACAACTATTTGCAGAAATATTTTTTTCTGATGTTGACTTGATAAGTATTAAAAAATGTAGCTTAAAATTAAAGCTTATATTAAAATTAATTAAATTTAAACATAGTGTTGTACTTATTGTGATCTAACAATAGCACGATGGTCAGCCCTAGTAACGCATGCATTACTTTGCACCGCCGCCATGATCGTTATGTGAGCTGCGCCCGCGCTGGAAGCGCGGAGCGGTGCGCGGCGTCACAAAGTCTACTGCAGCCCCACCGGAAAGGATTACGTTCGCTGTTTTTTGCAGATTACCCGAAACAAGGATCGCTAGCCACCCGCCACTTACCTGAGTATAACTTACGGATAGGTAAACAATTTCCACAAGTGCGTGATTCACTCCAAGTTGGAGGTTATATTTGAGCGTTTTTGAACGCGTCCTGAAATGCGATAAATATAATGTGAAATAGAAAAAGGAAGAAAATTCCAAAAAACACCTAAATGAAAATAAATGTTTATTGCCAGGAGTTTTTTTAAGAAATCAACATTGAAGCAACAAATTATTTTATCAATCACAAACTAAGCAAATTACTAGGTACTTATGATTCGTAATACGTATTCGTGGCCGTAAGGTTTAGTCCTCTCTTATCACTTACTTACTTACTTAAATATCCAATTCAAACAAATCAAAATCTCCACAACAAGTTATTATCATTCCATCTCATATCGGGAATAATTCATCATTCGCACGCATAGCTCATTCATCATTATAGTGGCAACCAGTCATGATCAAGGAATTAACGAAATTACCGCACACAGACAGCTTTTACTAGAATGAAATTTGCATGTTAGCTGCAATACTACAATCCTTTGCAGAAGCATTTAAGGGAAGCGACCATAATGGATACCAGTCGATAGCAACGGACGATGAACGTATAAATACCGGAGCCTAACGACATCAGGCCAGGCCACTCGTCAATATTTAAACAAGTGTGATTTTCTTTAACTAGAAAATGATTCAACAGGCTGTGGTTTGAGTTAGATTTCGAACTCGTTATTAAATAAGTTTGGATATATAGATATATATATTAAATAAGGATTGAGCCATTTCTCTACATTCACAGTCATATTACAAGGTGAAAAAATTATCTACTGTTCATTACTTTCCTGTTAAACAATAGTTCTTGTAGTAACGAAACGATCAAACCACATATTTTGATTATAAGGTGTAGTTTATGAAGTTAGTCCTTGTAGAGTTAGGGCGTGTAAAGTTGCGTTCCAATAAAGTGGCGCATAGTTATTTTTTTTTAATTTTTGAAGTTATACTTCTTTAGGCGCGTTATGAAAAAATGATGAGAGTGAAATTTTAAGATGCGCGCGCATCACTGTAACACAAAATTTTAACAGCATGAAGTTGGTCGCTTTAGCTGCTTATACTTTTGTGTTTACCGCACATTAAGAAAATCTACCAAAAAAATAGAAATAGAATCTCTATTTAGTGGGTGCTAACGACTGCATTGTGAAGGCCTATCAAAAGTATTTATTAATCTGGAACAACGGAACCAAAGCGCGATTCAGGAGACTACAGCGCCATCTCTTGACCAATGGTGTAGTAGAACCAAAAACCGCATCTTTATTTTTTGTAATAAAGTAACAGTTATAGGTATTCATATTTATAATATTTATCCACATGTTTCTAGTTTGTATATTCGGAATACGTGTTTGAGTTTCATACAAGTGCAAATCACATATGTTCTAATAAATTATATTCAATAGCGATTTTAATTGAATATTTTGATTATTTATTTATTTATTCAAATTAAAACTGAACTTTATTGACTGTGTCCTTTTCCAGACTTTTTATTAATTTATTGTAATTAATTATTTGCATGCAATTTAAAACTAATTTTAAAACATGCCAAAGAAGGATAACTTCTCACGCGCCTACATAAGTACACGCACCCATTTTTTTAAGCATGTAACTGATCGATATTTAAATCTAAAGAAAATATAGCTAGAAAAAAATCCACGCGGACCAGGCAGCACACGGGACTCGAACCCGCACCCTTCGCTATCCGGGCGAATGCACTGACCATTATGCTTTTTTTTTTTAAAGATAGGTCCGACAATTGACTCCACCCCACCTGATGTTAAGTGAAGGTGAAGTCCAGACGTGAAGATAGCTGATACAGCATTTTTACCTGCCACACCAGCCATCCTCACCCTGCCGGCCTGCATGTTGCTTCTTCACGCCTCTTTTAAAGGATCCCAGGTTGTAAGAGAGAGGGAACACGTGAGCGGGCAGAACATTCCATTTACGGATAGTGCGACAAAGAAATGAGTCACCAAATTTCTTTGTACGCGTTGGAATTGTGGCCACAGTTAGACGGTGACAACGTAGGCCAGCGCGCGTGGTCCTCTGAAGGAAAGGAGAAGGTGGGATAAGAGAGAATAACTCCTCAGAACACTCGCCGTGGTACAGACGATAGAACGCGCTTAGTGACGCCACGTCACGGCGTAATTGAAGAGGCTCAAGGTGTTTAGTCACCTCCTCATCGCCTATGATGCGGATCGCGTGCCGCTGTAACCTATCCAAAGCATCGAGCAAGTACTTGGCGGAGCCATCCCAGAGGTGCAAGCAATATTCCACGCAGGACCGCACTTGCGTTTTGTACAACAAGCACAGTTGATCGGGCGTGAAAAAACGCCGCACCTTATTCAGGACTCCGAGTTTGCGTGAAGCTGTTTTGATCACGGTTTCGATGTAGTTCTTTGGATTCAGGTCTGAGCGAACTTCCATACCGAGCATGGAAATGTTGCTCTGTAGCAGTAGTGTTGTGCCGTGAAGAGAGGGAAGGGGAAGGAATGGCGATGTTTTTGCCGTGAAAGCGCAAGCGCTGCCGCGGTCCTGACGGTCGTGTCGAATTTTCGCTAGCCTTAGGCTGCAAGGCAGCCCCATCTCTTCGCATTGTTGGTAACCCACAATGTCAAATGAATACCTTTACAGGTATTAAAATTTTGAAAGAAGAAATAGCAATTATTATATATTCCTTTTAATTTAAGCATGTAACTGCTTGATGTTTTCGAGTTCCGTTTGCTGCCTGGTCCGCGTGGATTTTTTTCTAGTAAACTTTTCTTTAAATTTAAACAGTGAGTTCTTAATCTAATAAGTCGAAGAACACATGACTTTGTACAATTAAGACAACATCATTGATTACAATCAGCCAATAACAGTGCTTGTGTAGGCAATTTAGTAGTAAAGTAATATAGCATATAAGAGCCGTATCTGCAACACAAGTGTATACAATGTCATTCTCTTGACCGTACTTATATAATGAGACGTATGGTATATTGGATTTGTAGAAAACAACCTGCACGTCTGAAGGTCATGCCAATGCATGCAGATGTAAACGCACTGCACAAGTTGCCTGATTTACGACTAATTACGACTTGATTTTTGATTTACTGCAAAAACAAAAATATTAGCCAATTACTCCTTGATCACAACGTAAATTAACTTCTGTGATGTAGTACCCTTACATATGTACACTCATGTTCTCCTGTCCTTAAAATATTATAAATGTGATAGTTTGTATTTTTGTATGCTTTTTACTCAATCAAGCAAAAACGGCTGATAGGATTTGGATAAAATTTAGCACTTATATAGTTTGTTTAAGAGTGCAACTGTAAATGTAAAGAGAAATAACTTATGTAAGACATAATAAATGTATATCTCTCGCACACGTCATAGTCACAGTCATTTATTCCTTAAACAATTTTCATCGTATTGGAAATCACAAACAAATTACAATAAAATTATTAGATGAAATTAAAATTACAATCCAATCAAATATGATCAGCATAAAATTTCAATAAATCTTATATAATAACATTTCAAAGTCAATCAAACAATTTACAATTAAATAACTACTGCATGCAATATTAATAAAATTAAATATTATTAAAATTGCAGCATACAATTTCAAATAAATCGACTATAATTTAAACATGTCAAAGAAATTTCATATTAGATTTAAATTTCTGTCATCTAAATACTCTTCTATGGAATAGTAACACTTCTTCAATAAGAACATTTTAAGTTTGTCTTGGAATTTATATGGACTGTAAATGGTTTTCAATTCTATAGGGAGAACATTAAATAGCTTGATAGCTTGGAATCTCACGCAGTGACTGACAACGTTAAGTTTAGGTCTGAAGGCACTTTTCAAATCTTTTCGATGAGTTAGTTCCCTCTTTTTTCTGTCTATATCAGATTCGTATTTGTGCAGGTTCTTTACTAAATGGGATAAAACAACTAAAATATATAAGCAAGGGACTGTCATAATACCTAATGCTGTCACACTTAAAGAAAAGTCGAAAAGCATATTTTATACTTAAATACTACACTCAGGGGCACATCTAACCACCGGCCACTCCATTTTTTTCATACAAACATGCTCATTTTGCGACTGTATATATTAAAATGACAATAATAATCTCTTTCCGTTTCCAAACCTTTCTTAAGCAAAGCATTACTTTATTGGCATAAGTATTCCATTGTATGGAATATGATGAAGCATATATTGTTCTGTCTCTATGAACAAATGCAATGGTTTCGGTACTAATTCAAAATGCTCTTAGGACAGTCAAATGCTTAACCCAAACATTAACATAGAGATCTTTAAAGAAAAATAGTGGTAGCATAGTAGCTTAATGGTCAGTGCATTCGCCCGGATAGCGAAGTTTGCGAATTTTTTCTAACAAAATTTTCCTTAGATGTAAACATCTAGCAGTTAAATGCTTAAATAATAAAAATAATGGAGATCTTTGCTGTAAAAAAATTTTGTACAGAGGCGTAAAAAGGGCACGTTTGTATGAAAATAGCGGGGTGGCCGTTTAGATGTGCTACTAAGTGTATACAATTACTGAAACTAAATTCGAAATGTACGTGTTCATTACTTTCTGATAATCTACCTGACGATTTCAAATATCTCTGTAACAAAATAAAACTATCCTAAATAAATACAAAAACAAAATTACTTCAAGGCTTATATAAATTGCAGTTCATTTTAAGTATGTCGTTGTCGTGATTATCAAGTACTTAAACTTATATGCGTTGAGTTATTGTAATTTGCTAATGAGGGTCAATTAAGAATGAGACAGTGTCGATGCTTGTTTATCTATCATTACTTTAAAAATCATACAGTAGCGGGACTTAAGGAGATTTTGAAACTTCAACAAACGACATATAGATTATTATATCTACTATAGGTAGATGTCGATGGTTGAAGTACGATAAGAAATAGATACTAAAATTTCAAAGTAATTCTAATCTCCACACAGATGCATTTAACTTACAGGATCTTTATAGCAAGTTAATGCTAATTACATGCTTTTATTTGGCACATGAGAAGAAGCCACGTTGCCACCTTGGGATCTTGGACTATAAACTTATTAACAAACTTTTGATGCTTTGGCCACAATCCCAGTGAAATGTCCTGAGCGATAATAATTTTAATTCCAGGAAGACGAAGTTGCAGGCAAATAAATTAATATTCACACAAAATGAACACTAAGAAGTATCTCTAGCTAGATGCGTACTAACTTAGGAGAAATCCGGAAGACTTGCCTAGATGAGGGAATTAAATCTCTCTCATCTTTCAGAATTGTATTCCAATTAAGCGCAAACAAAACGCCAGTTCGTTCATTGATCACAATTTTGGAAGATGGTTCGATTCTCCCATCTTGGCAAGTCTCCCGGTTTTCCCCTAAGTTGGTACGCATCTCGCTAGAGAAACAAGTATCCCACCTGGGCAAGTCTCCCGATTTTCCCCTACCACATTTGGGTTTTAATGAAATGACACAATCTTCCAAGGGTCGAATGACATTGGATAGTGACCAATAACTGGTCTCTCGCAGTTGTTTACCGGCGGGGTTACTCATCTTAGCGCTCAATTCACACCATCATCTCACAAGTGTCGGCCGAGAGAAGTCGGTGTCGTGTTTATGTCGCTGCCCAATGGAAAAGATGACGCGGATACAGACGTAAACATCCTTGTAAACATTGAATTTGAAAACAACCTTTCGAAACAACTTATAATGATTCACGAGACTATTGAAAAATACTAAGAGATAAGATGGTAGGAATAGTATGCACCTGCTTAACTATAGGTCGATTATTCAATATAGAAGAACTCAACCCAAGCTCAACCTGCAACTTCAGTCAAGATAGAGTTAGTTATTTTTGCATTTGATAGGTTATAATTATATCATTAAAACTTTTTTTATATCATTAAAACAAAATTTCACCGCCGAAAATACTGAAAAGCAAAAAATAATAAATATTTTTATCTTTAGTCAAATTAATATTTGGAGTCGATGCCATGCCAATCCAAGTACTAAATGGGAACTTAGATCTATCAGACATGCACCGACTCCAAATATCAATTTGACTAAAGGTATAACAGATTTATAATTTTTTGCTTTTAAGTATTTCCGGCAGTTTATTTTTTTGTTAAAAAGTTTTTATTTTATATCTTTTTGTGGCTTTAATTTTTGTAATATACAACTCAGCATCAAAAGCTGTTTTGCAACCCTTAGGATCGGAATTATGTCCATCAAAGAAATAGTGGTGTGCATAAAAATATAAGAAACAATTACCTACACGTTCTAACGGTTACGTTTGTTTGTATAGATAGCGATTAGGAACCTAATTATTTAAAATGTAGGACTTAGATAAACAGATTGGTACGTTAAGTAGGTAAATAAATTTAGGGGACATTGTTAACAAAATTTGATAAATTAAATTTCTGTATAAAATCTGCCTATTATAAGTAGATCAGGGGCTAGTTGTATAAATTTAAGGCCCACAGACACCAGAGAGTTTCATAATTAAAATTATGTTTTAATCGTGATTAATACACCATTCCATATTTGTAAATTGCTTAATGTCAAAAAGGGATAGATTGTGGCTTAAACATGATTAGCATTTAACAATTTTGATGCAAATGGACCACAACATTTTTATCATCTCAATAAACTAAGAAAATTTTTGTCCTATTTTGTGTGGTATTGTTTTAGATTAATGTACCTAGAAAAGGATTGAAAGGAAAAAAAAACATTAGCTAAATGTTAAGCCTAAATGTTAAGTCTACATATCAGATATTGACAGAGTTGTGGTAGTCACAAAGTATAAGCCATCAAGAAAGAAAAAAGAAGTAGAAGAAATTAAAAGGATATTGGAAAGCAAATTCGCCTTAAAATTCTATTATTTTGAATATGATTATGATGTTTATCTCTTAGTTACCTTTTGAGTAGGTACAATCTTGAGGTCACTACGTCAAATAATTTTAACGTCATTTAAAGTTACGTATTTTGTTCATCTAATGCTATCGTAAAGAAAGTGATAGCACTGACTATGATCCACTTATAAGTTGAATAAATGTTTTCCTTCGTTCTCTTATACAACCTGGCAAACTTTTTGAGCATCGAACATATATGTTCTAAGGGTGATTCATATATACAAGAAAACCTGCGTGTTTGCAATTTTACATAAAAAAACGTTTATTTGTCTGTGGTTTTACTCAAGAAGTTTGCCGCTACCAATACATCTCTACAATGTTAGCTGTTGAGCTGACAGTCCTAGCTGATGATGCAGTATAACCATTTTATCCTCTGCCTGCCATTCGAATGACTATTAACTCCCTTTTTGAAAACGTCTATCTCGAGGCTCGATATAACAGTTCATAAAGTTAAAGAAAAATATAAAGGTGACATCGGTTAATGGAGTCCGGTCATTACACCAGAAGGTCGATTGAAACATATTCCTGCATGGTCATTGCAAGGGGTGTTTTCAATCGCAGTGCGTGACGTTGTCATAAACATACTGAATTTCGTCTCGTCGTCACCTCAAATGGTTGTAATGCAGTCCAAAAACGAATGCAACCGAACAGCGTTGGTACAGCAGACATAACTTACATTTTGTACTAGTTCAAAATGAATCTTGATCCCCTACCCCGTGAAAGTTTAACGATTTTACTCACAGCAGAAATACAAGGAAACACAAGACTACAGAGGCCCAGACACACAACTGGGACTCCAGAACAGACCAGATTTCAATCGAGTGAACTTGGATAAAACCAAGGTCATGTTCAATGAACATGTTCTACCTAAACCGATTGCAATACACGGTGCCGTTCTCGAAGTTGTTCAAAAATATGTATACCTCGGACAGACATTGTAGTTAGGTAGAAACAACTTTGAGGACGAGGTGAATAGAAGAATTCAGCTAGGTTGGGCAGCGTTTGGGAAGTTACGTCAAGTCCTGACTTCGTCGATCCCACAGTGCCTACAGACGAAAGTCTTCAATCAGTGCGTCCTACCTGTGATGACATACGGAGCCGAGACGTGGACACTGACGGTACGGCTGGTCCACAGGTTCAAAGTCGCTCAGCGCGCTATGGAAAGGGCTATGCTCGGCGTTTCTCTGAAGGATCGCATCAGAAATGAGGTAATCCGACAGAGAACCAGAGTTATTGACATAGCCCACCGGATTAGCAAAGTGGAAGTGGCAGTGGGCTGGCCATATTTGTCGAAGAACCGATAACCGTTGGGATAGACGAGTTCTGGAGTGGAGACCGCGTCTAGGCAAACGTAGTGTAGGACGTCCTCAGGCGCGATGGAGTGACGATTTGCAAGGTGGCTGGCAGGAGCTGGATGCGAGTAGCCCAAGATCGATCTGAGTGGCGTGTATTTGGAGAGGCCTATGTCCAGCAGTGGACTAAGATAGGCTGTTGATGATGATGATGATGATGATGAACACTGTAATTGGAAAACTACCACTGGCTCCTTGCATACAAAATTTGACGATGACGTTACGACTACGGAGCTGCCAAAGTTCGTGCTTGGGCCTAAGATTATTCTATCTACAGGCAAGACATCTGCACCAGGTGGGCGCTACGAGTTGAAAATCCGCTGTACTCCCTGTACCTCTGTTTTCTCCTGACTTACCCCATGTGGCATGGAGGTTGTCGTTTTGTCGGCCATCGGCCGCTGTCGAAGGCGGCTCGCATCAAAGATCGGGGCCCGATGCGTCCGCGCCGCTGCGCGGCCGGTGACTCGGCGTTTTACCCGCAACCAGACCAGACAAGGATTTTCCTGAGTCCCCGAGAATGATATTTATTTATTATAAAATGTTTATGCCAGTACCATATTAAATAAGCATCGCCATAAGCCACAGAGGCTAAGATGGAATATTTTATATAACCTTTTTTTCCGAGATCAGATGCAATTTCATATTGACAGAGCTTTTGTTTTTAAGTAATGTCCAAACTATCCCGTAATATAGTTGTAACCACTGCTGTAATCTCGATTGCTTTTATTAAAAAAAACCCCTATAGAACTGGGAGAAGGTAATATGTAAAGCTCATTTTTTTAAGTTGTATTAAAAACGACACACGTGTTTCTAATTTTATAATGGTACTTATAGGCTTACTTACCTAACGACGAACAGTATCCTCAATAGGTATCGCATTATAACAATCAATCTGGTATAAAATACCATCTACCTGATCCAAACATATCCGTTCGGATATGCTAACAAAATAATCAGCTACTTCCTACCCGTTAAGAATACTCCCTTACAGATAAAAAACGCAACCTCTCATTATTCGTAATCGTCAGAATACAGCTTGGGATAGGGTTGTTCCTTAAACGCCGACTTCCGTCTCGCTGTTCAAATTCAAGTAGCACATATTACCTACATTGCATAGGTAGTCAATAAGAAACTTTTTTCTTATTTATCATTTTCATACTTATTAATAAATACATACATAAATACCTATTTAATAACATTACGGTTTGGAAAGCACGTCTGATGTTATATATCTGACCTTTTTAGTTTATCTAGAAAAATCGAATATTTTCTCTTTTTACGCGACTACCCATAAAAAGAGCTTAATATTTTCAGGGGCCATGTAGGTATTTTTGTACATATTTTATTGCAATATAATTGCTTAGCCGATTAAGACGAGTCCTTTCACTATCCCGGGTGACATGGGATACTGAAATTGTTAAAATTTAAATAGCAACAATATCAAAGTATCAATTACTTATTTATTTATGTTTAAAAGAAAGTCTTCGAACTATTACAATACAGGCATCATTCGAAAGGTTTTAATCTGACCATTGCATAAAAATACTAATGTAGTCTTAAGCATTAATAAACCTGTAAACTGTGATAAATAGTAGAAAATACATTAAGAACTTCAAGCACATAACTAAAAACATACCAATAATTTTTATTCAAAACAGTAATCGTTTTTTTATCGAAAATGACGAATTATTAATGTATATTTTAATGTAATCGGACGACTGTTTTGAAATGGGAGGATGTACTTAAAAGTGCCCCAAATGTAATGAAAAAAATTACATACCTACTAACATTCCGTCGTATTCGAAAAATAAAACTTAGTTTTTACTTTTTAGTTTAATTTTATAACGCCAGTCGTGTGTTTAAATTTTTATTACTGTTCCTTCCTTGCTCTAACTTTTTGAAGTCAAGCACCCAACTACTCGTCTCTAAAAAATATTTGTTATTAACTTTCTTTGTAGAGATCAAATTCCTTTAAATCAAAATAAATTAAGTACACTACCCGTCTACGTACCAACTTAAGAACTACAAAAACAATTGAAAATCAAATCGCAATGCTAAAATTCCAAATTTAAAATCCCATAGGTATTAATGTCGGCCATTTTGTTGTCAGCGTCAAACGAGTGCACGTGCAAACGCTCGGTGTAGACTTTCAGCCGGTAACCAAACCCCGCCTCCCGGTCTCACAGCAAAAAATACCAGTAACCGTACACTGAATGGGGGGAACTGCTATATATTATCGAAATACAAATCCAAGGGCTGTAGATATGTTAACGGTAAGTAGGTAGACAGAACATGGAAATACATAAATCCTGAACAAACCCTTAAACAGCAATTTCATAAAGCTCATATTAAATTAAAGAAAAAAAATGTACAAAAAATCAAAAGATGTTCTTAATTAAAGAAAATAATTATTAGGTGTATTTGTAAAGATTTCTTGTTTTAAAAATAGTAACAAAGGAATAAAAACGTTTTGTATGTACATTTTTAATTTTATTTATACAATTAGTCACGAATAATAATAAAAATAGTTATCTATCTACATTTTTTCTATGTAACAATATCGAAAATCTTTTTAATTCTCTTACATCGCACCATACCTAATTATTCCGTGTTGTGACATAATGCTTAACCACACATAATCAGACTAATCATTCAAAGTACACAAACCAAAAAAGTTCGCGACTATTGATATTACAACAATATCACGCTTTTGGAACCTATCCAGTATAAGGTGACCTCCCGTGATACTCTTATGCAGAACAAACGTGAAGAATAATGGGGTGATCGTACTGAACATAAAGGCTGTTGATAAAATGGCTGAATCATAAAGAGCTATCGCGTGAATTGTACACTTGTAAAGTTGCTTTGTTAACCGGCGCCTGTCATTGTATACAGACAATACAACTTGTAAGAAATGTTTTTTAGGAATCTTCCATTCATGGAACTATTAGATGCGACGTTTTGTGGCAAATTCTGTGATAATGTAACCTGTTGCGTGCCGCATTCAAAGAGTGAATTGATTCATTCAGCCCAAAGGGCGCATTTTTCTGGTATTTGGAGCACGTTCTCTTTCATTGTGCCTTCTGCAAACTAATAATTTGGTATGTGTTGAATAGGTAAACAAATATGGCTCTGTCTACTTTAAAAGGAGGAGGCACGTATAATCGTTAATCAGTTACAAATCAATCACGATATTTCATTGAGTTAATTTATATTTATTATTTATATTATATTATATTATAGGCCTATGCTGAAATAAGGCCTGTAGTGCTGAAAAGTGTTTTAAAATATATTAACATCAAAAATACTTTACACACGCATAGACGAACTCGGCAAACTGTGCACAAGCGGTCCGCGCGAGCTCATAACGTCAGTAGTGACGGAACTTATTATTTGTCGTAATTTTTATCGAATTTTAATACGTTATTCTTTCAAATTTTGTTTCATGTAATGTATACGGATCACAATATAACTAATTAAAAAGTAAACTATGACTTAAAATTTAAATTTTTAGAATATGCAAATTAAATACCGCTTATAACTTTTATGAAGTATAGTGTACTAAATAAAGCCTACTTTTATAATAGGCTTTATTTTTATCAAATATATCTATCAAAATGTATTAATTTCCCAATATTTAATAATATTTTTGAGAAGATATGGTAATTTGCTTATTTATGTTTGTATGAATATGTTACTTACACCAAAATTATTAATTCAAATTAGGGCTTAATCGTGTTGCTCTAAGTCTTTAAGACATACATACATCTATCTTTGCCTATTGTTTAAAGTAAAAAAGTGGTACAATGAAGTTGAAACATGATTAGCTTTTCAATTTGAATTATAATTTGGTGTAAGTTAGCCAGAGTTCATAAAGTTTTCTTTATTTAAGATCTCTCATTTTTTAAGTGGTCTGATATAAATAAAGATCAGTCGCATATTTGTCTGTTCATAATGAATATTTTTATTTTAATTCAAAGTGATCGTTGTTTACTCGCACCGCAGGCGTTGTACATAACCACAGCTACATAATAGATCCACCGAGAGTGTGCTACGCACGCTCGGATGGAAGCTGGGCGCTTGGTTTTCCAGAAAAACCGGATGTTGCTAGTAAATGAAGATCAATTGCATATTGCTCTGCTCCAAATAAACATTCTGATTTTAATTCGAAGTGATCGTTGTTAATCGCACCGCTATCGTTGTACATAACCCCAGAGTTACATAATGTGCGCAAGTGTGCGTGCGCACGCATGCGCGCAAGGAAGCTGCGCGTGAGATTTGCCCGCGCGCAGCTGCGGCGACCAGGTGTGCGGTGCCGCGGCCCCCTCGACCCGCTGCTGGTACTGACGAGCGCACAAGCACTGATTTAATGTTAGCATTGAAAAGTGAATACAAATTTTAAAAAATAAAACCGAGTCTGAAGTTTATATATAGAAACAGGCCCAAAAATATATTTTAAATTAGAAATTATCTATAAAACTAATTTAAATATTTTTCTTTACACATTAAATAGTTTTATACACTATTAAATATTTCTTTGCAACAGTATACTTAAAGAGAGCTAACTTTATTAATATTCATAAGCAATTATATGAATTCCATAGACAGAAAAGGATGCGAATCACGCGTGTTTGTTATCGAACTCCTTTGAAACGGCTTTACTGATTTTTTTGAAATTTTAGTGTATAATTGGTAGGTCCAAGAATAGGTCGCAGGTTTTTTTATATGCCTAAGCTATAAATTAGTTTGGAACTGTTCAGATTTCTTTTTTTTTTTGTTTTCTTGTTAATTTTTTTTAGGATTTGCCATCAAAAAATTATTAAAACCCTTAATTTTCATCCTTCTACCACCAACCATTTTTATGGTGGTTTGAAGTTCTCTGGGTCAGCTAGTTAATTGATAAATATTGTCCATTAAATAAAAAATAAAAGAAAACATTTTTGGAGCATTAAATCGGGCTCACAGTCAAATTGTAACTTGAAATACACTTGAAAATAAATTCTTCATTCTGACACAAAATATCCCGAAGGGATTACTCACATTTTTCGTGTCCAACTAAGTACTTAGATGAAGTCGCGCGCCGGCTGAATTTTTAATAAACCACGCACCATAAACCTATTTTCTCCTCGTCTGTACTTACTACCCCATCAAAATCTGTGAATGCTTGCACAAACCCGCTTCCATGACATAAACAGTCCATCAAGAACTATATTTATTCCACTCGGTGTGCTCGAGTCGTAATTCGGTACTTTATGTGTACCCTTATGGGGTACGTTCCCCGCTAGTAATTATCCTACATGTTTTTATATCAGATTTTAGTGCGTTATTATTTACGGTTTTCGGGTGACTCTCGATTGGAATCGTTTTGATGTGCATACATTTGCTTAATTATTTCACTCTTTGACTATTGCGGTCACTGTAGGCTATTTTGTAGGCATTCCTATTTATTCTGGCCTTTTTCTATTTCTAATTGCCTCTTTGTACATAGATATAACTAAGTTTGGTATATTTGAAGAAATTGATAATATCATCTTATATTATCAATACTTTGTACTGGGAAACAAATTACTTTTCGTACTTACGCACAATATGTTTAAAAATAACGTTATTTTTGTGATAACCTTACATTCGTTAATCCCTTATCGAGTAGGCAGAGCAAGCTTACTAGACCGCTACAACGGTGTAAAATCACGAGACTGAAATATCTACATCCATATAACAAAAGACAAATATTAATTGATGCTAAAATTGCATCCAAACAGCAAGCAAGGACTGATAGTTACTAGAATTTGAATCATTAAGAATGTTATAATATTTACGTATAGGTAAATTCTCAAATAAATTTCATTAATCACATCTTTCTCTGTCTTTGCTCCCCATGGCCAAAACGCAAACCTATCAAACATGGCTACAACGCTAAATTATTTTTTCCAAATTCTCTAGAGTCAGTGATAATTTCTGTATTGCAAATGATTCAACTTCCACGGCATCTCACTTTCTTAAACTTCGATAAGATATCTAACAGTTTTCACCAAGTTCATGGTAAACATTGTAAGATAATTACTATAGAAAGGTTCGGGTAGTGTCACCGCCAACAATAGCCGGTCGTGCAGTCTGCGCGTGAGACAACTTTCCAAACACCCCCCATGCCGTTACAGCTTTCACCACAATTCAGGTTTTCCGAAACAAACACAATAAATAGTGTGACCATTTTTAAACGACAATAGAATTCAATGAGTAAATTAATAAGTTATACTATACCCGTTTGCGTAAAAGAAATTTTCAATATCAACATAAATAAGACAAAGATGATGAGAAAATGTATGCAAAAGTCGTCAGCGCAGTTAGATGCAACAACAATGCAAATGTATACACTGGTATCGATTCTGGCGTGATTCTCTAAACTTAAAACTAAATTAAACATCAATCTTTCCTTTTCATTCCGTATAGAGAATGCCAAGGATACACTGTTGTCATATTTAAGTTTAGGTTTATAGAATCGTGTCAGAATTGACACCAGTGTTGCAAATATCAAAACAGTTCGACTGACCAATCATTAAAAGGTTCAAGACTTTAATTGTAATAAAATGACAAAACGCATTAAGTTCTAACCAACAAGCGCTTTCCTAACCTCTCACCCACTGGGACATTACGGGCACATTATTTTTGTAATTATTGCAAAAGTTCTACTAATTCCCTCGGCTATTAGGAGCGTGCGAGAGTGGGCTTGTCACGCGGTCACACATCGGCGTCATCGTCACCGCGAACATACCAGAGGACATTTACAACAAACGTTTAAGTAATCGGTCTTATAAAATCGTTGGGTCAAAAGACCTAGAGTTTCTGGCCATACCCCATCGTTCTCACATCATCAGGTACCATGAACATCAATAACACAACAAATCAACATGAAAATATTTATAAACAAGTACGTTTATTAAATCTCCTTACCCACACACAGGAAGGCATGAACCCCACCAAATTATTTACAGAATTGGACTGCAAGATTTATTATAACCAAGGAAAGTAAAATTTAGTCCAATTTCGACCTCATGCCTGGACCTAGTTGTTATCATCATCATAACCCCGCATCAGTCCACTGCTGGACATAGGCCTCTTCCATGGCACGCCATTGAGCTCGGTCCAGAGCCTAGTTAGCTGTTCGTGTTTGCTATTTGTAAACTTGACAACAGTCTCTCTTTTTCACTCCCTATACAGTACGATAAGGACAACTTGCTGTCAAAAAGACAAACAACAAATACGAATAGCCAAGTGAAGTACCGGCATAAAATACATTATCTTGTTCTTTATTGAAATACTAGCGGATGCCCACGATTTTGTTGCATGAAATGATTGATTTTCCATACAAAATTTCATCCTCTCTTCCACCCCCTTACTCTACTTCCTAAAGAGTAGCCAACTAACACCTCCTGCAATTACCAAGGTTGCTAATTATGGGATGGGAAATAGCATCAATACAGTGGAGCATGGTGCTATAGTGCGAAAAACACACTTGACATTATTACACAGGTGCGATAATAGTAGATTGTTGCATCGAGCGCAAAGTGAGTTATTAATGCACTAGTGTAATGTTGGTACCCGAGCGCAGGCGATGGCACTAAATTAACATAAGTGCATTAATTACTCACTTTAGCAAGGTGCGTAATCTACTTTTTTTTCAACCACCTACCTACCTACCTTATAAAATATACCTACTCAAAATAAAAACTCAAGTTAATGATAAAATATTTACATACCACCCAACAATGTGTATGCGCCCGCGTGGCGAGTCATGGCCCAATCTTCTTATTCCATTAAAAAAGGCTCGTACCCACCTATTCACACTGGGCCCAATGCGGTAAGAACCCAGCTTGGAATGGGCTCATTCCGTAATGGCCCAGTGTGGAAAAGGAATTTTGTTCCAATTAAAAACAGTGCAAAAATGAGATTTCATATAAGATTTCCGCACTGTTTTGCTTCTGTGCAAAAAATACGTCCTATGTGATCGGTTTTTTAGTGATTAGTGATAACGTTACTACGTCGTTACGTTAAAAGAAAAATAAATTACATTGCCCCTGCTTCATCGCAGTTAGATGCAACATCCTTATTCTGACTTTTCTAATTTTCATGGGATCTTGGAAAATATCCGGATCAGCAAGGTGAAGGTGGTGGTATGGTGCATAACAAACACATGACATCAGGTGGGGTTATACATACAATCCTTCCTCTTGAATAGCTCTATCTTGTGTTGTGCATAAGTGCATAAAAATCCGATGTGTAGTTTTAAGATCGAAATGTACAGAAGCCGGGGGCGACTTTGTTTTAAACTATGTTAAGATATATGGAAAGGTCGTATAATGTAAAAAGCTTCCATAGTAAGGCACGGCTCCACGGGCAGCGTTGGCTAGCAGCGCGGGCGCACGGCGATTTGCCGCATTTCACGGCGGCCGCGCGGGTCACGCCGCGGGGTCACGCCCCGGTAATGTCACGTCGGTCGGTCGCGTCGACGCCGCTTTCCATAGCCACACGAAAGTGTCACCACGACACGAATAGCGGTCCATCCTGGCCTAATCAATATTAAAATATTTGCCTTGCAGCCTAAGAAATACTAGAAAAAAATCGACACGACTATTAAGGTCTTCTTAGCATAGTCGGTTAGTGCGTCTGCCTTGATAGCGCAAGGCGCAGGTCCAAATGCGGTCTGAGTAGATTTTTGATGTGAAAACTTATTTAGTATCCTTGTGAGTTAAGATTCGATGAAACGGAAGTAGACTATACGGAAGTAGAGTATCTGTCACAAGGTATCCGTAATTTTTTAATACGTCGCAAGAAACGTATACCCCATCGAAGTTGGTCTTGAGTCGATACCAAAATATCGGTGATTCCATCCCGAGCTTGGTCGATGTTTTTTTTACTAGCGCTAATATATTTTTTTGGATAGATGAAGTTTTTTACCCATTTTAAGCGTATGGTAACTAGGTATTGTTTATTAGTACAGCTCTGGTTTTTTTATTAATATTTTTAATAAAGGATTTCTTTATCATCTTTTTGACAAACTTATAAATCTAAATAAGAGATAGGAAGTATCTAAGGCAAGTAATTTTGTGTGTACATACTGATTGTTTTTTTAGGAATTTACAAAAATGCGACGATCGAAAGCAAGTGATGCATGCTGTATACTATTAAAGTAATTTTGTGTGAATAAATAATTATTGTGTGAAAAATAAATAAAATGTAAGTATAAGAAAAAAATAGAATAATTCTGTTAACAAATTTTGGTAGGTGCCGAAGTTGTTCATTATATTAATACGGCTCTGATTTTATCAACAATCCCTACCTTTCCAATGGTTGCAAATTTTGTTACAGTAATTAAAAAAAAACGAAAAAACGATAGCGATTGCCATACCAATCCCGTAAGGCGATTGACCTCCTGTTGGAATTTAAATACCAAGAGACAAATACCTAGTGAGCTGAAGAAATAATTTAGTATCATATTGCTAGGTACCTAGTCTTTTTGCATAAACAAAACATTCCGAAAACGAATACAGAATATTTAAGTGATCACCGAAACTGAAATAACAATAAATATCATTGCTGTTTTATATTCCTTCCTTTTTACGATTTATTGTGTATAAATAATGGGGGTAAGTAAAAATCTTTTCTTTCTTTCTGTCTAATGTTGTAAAGATAATGACACGGAACCCGTGCGCGAGTCTAACTCGCACTTGCTCGGTTTTGTAGCTTTCACTTCTATCGCAATCGCATGTGAACAGCACATATCCATTTTTTTTCTTGGTTTTGGAACGAGTAGATATTTTTCTTAGTTATTTATTTATCATTTTCTTTTGACCTCACCGTAATTCCAAAACGCAACTTATTTTAAAAATTTCTTTAGATTTGTTAATATTTACGATTTCTATAACAACTATGACGATGTTAATAATGCTATCTCGCAAGTTCTGCAATGGTTTAATGTCAATAATCTAAAGCTAAATGCTAATAAAACCAAGTGTATTCAATTTTGTTTACCTAATGTAAAAGTTGAACATAATTATTAGAATTTTAAGTCTACTAAATCTAATTTTTCATTATTTAATAAATTAAATAATGAAAAATTAGATTTAGTAGACTCGACTACATTCTTGGGTATAACGATAGACTCAAAACTGCAATGGAGTCATCACATTACGCTTTTGGCTGGTAAACTTAGTTCAGCAGCTTATGCCATAAGAAAGATAAGACAACTTACTGATACAGATACTGCCAGAACTGTATATTTTAGCATTGTACTCTGCGGAACAGCAGCTGATATTGAAAGTATATTCATTCTACAAAAAAGAGCTGTGAGATCTATTTATCAATTGAGTAGCCGAACATCTCTTAGAGAAAATTTTAAAGAAATTGGCATTTTGACTGTTGCTTCTCAATTCATTTACAATTGCATACTCCTTGTTAAAAATAATATCAATTTGTATACCAAACACAGTAACGTGCACAATTTTAACACAAGGAATAGAAACAAGCTTGCATTGCCACCCTACAGGCTACAGAAGGTTTACCGATCTTTTATGGGTCAAGGTATACATTTTTACAATAAAATTCCTGATGCTATTCTTGAGTTACCCATAAATGAGTTCAAACGTCATATTAAAAGTTGTTTACTTAAGAAAGACTATTATACTATTAAAGAATACTTGAATGAAAAAACTGCATGGCTGTAACTGCAAATTTGTTTTGTATTTGTTTGCAGTGTCGTACAGATAAATTACCTTAATTCTAAATAACTATTTTTCAGTTTGGTTTGAATAGTTATGGTTAGTCATGCTCTCTTAAAAATCTCTTCGGCGGTGTCGTGTGAGGCGGGTCGTAGCGTTACCAAAAATATGGTTTAGCGAAGCGATGGCTGGTTCATGCGTCATGCTCGTGAACAGATGCTGCCAGCGGAGATGAGTCTGCTCTTGCTACATTGGGTACTATTAATCGTTGTACTAAACTTTAATCATTCATTTTTTATGCCTAAACAGTAGGACACGGCATTCCTAAACTTTGTTAAATAGTCATAATTTTTATATTATTTTCATTTGTAATGGAAAGTGATTTCATGAGTTACCTCATATTGAAGTCATTTTTCAATTTGACGACTCTGTATATAATACACGGAGAAAAAAACAGCCCTCTGCTGAGTTTCTAGCCGGTTCTTCTCAGTACAAGGTCTCCCGCCGTAGATTTGCAAACCGATGGCGTAGCTTTTCGACATTCACAAGTACTTGTAACAGCCTAGACTGAATAAACGATATTGATTTTGATTTTACTACCATTTTTGGCAATATTGTGACTGCCACAAATTCTGCCAATATCACGTAGGTGGTTACTACAATTTTTAAATGTTTACGAAATTTATTCAATGCATTCAGCTTTTCTTTTTACTGTACTACTAACCCAGTAAATGATACAAATGATAATTGCATGATTTTTATTGTTTGTTGTTATATCAGTATCAGAAACTTCATAAGTTTCCTGGATAAGACATAAGGATAAACATAATCTCAGACGAGATAGTTACCCCCATTTTCCAGAGCGACGCAATGACTTTTGATCTACTTCTACTTCTAGTCCCAACACATATTTCGTTTATTTCACAGCGAAGTACATGATCGTGCGAAGATAGCTATCGCAGCAAAGATTGACTTTGAAAGTCTTTGTATTCCTAAACAAAATGAAATATCAAAACTAGAAGTTTTGCACGTGCATTCTTCGATTTCCTGAACTTCCTCAAATAGTATTTAAAGTACATTGTTTATTTATCCGTTATTTTTTTTTTGCAGAAGTGCCAGTCCGGTTTCACACTTTCATAAGTCGTGAGTGACCTCTGAATGCGCTAAGTCAATCCGTTAGAAGGAAGACTCCACGTGTTAGATTATAGAACACTGACATTTGATCGATCATCGATCAATTTTTAGCTGAAAATACCGCGTTTTGCTCTTTTAAGTATTTATTTAGTAGAGTGTGTGCTATCAAGTGTGAGTGTTCTAAAGATATTAACCGAAGTTTATGCATGGACCATGCAATCAGTCATTCCTAATGTATTCAGTTTAGAGAGATATTTAAATACACTTACTTATTTAACTGAGGGTTCTGTACAAACTGATTATATTTATATAGTTCGTTCATAACAGGATTCGAGTTATTAATTTGGCATTGGCGTTTAGTTTACCAACTGTAAATGAGTTTATAATAGCGATTTTTTTTCCGAAACTATAAAGTTTCGATTTTGTATAAAATTTTTACCGAAACTATAAAGTATCGATTTTGTATATTTTTTTAACCGAAACTATAGTTTCGATTTTGTATTAAGTCCATTACTAGTTCTATGATTTTCATTCACGAGCATCAAAATATGCAGCATAAACGGAGCATGATCAGTCGTATCTTTTGATCGTGTTGAGTTAGAAGTTTGAATATTGGAAAAAATTGGAAATCTGAGTATTTGATATTGATTTCAGCCTGAAAGCTTCACGCTTTCATGCATCCAGGGGTCTTGACAGACGTACAGATAAACGGACAACAAATTGATTTCAAAAGGGTTTCGTTATTTGTAATCTAAAAATTAATGACAAATTAATTTAAGTCATCATTTTGTCCGCCTTACTTATAGTAATAGAATATGAGATTATTTTTAACAAAAATAAAAACCGACTTCAAAACGAAAATGGAACTAAAATCTAAAAATAATATTCGGTTCACACGAAATTGAGAGTATGATTTGTAAATCCGGCGAGGTAATATTGAAACAGAGAATAGATTTTCATTTTTCTAATCGGCACATAACAACCTCCTCCGTTTGGCAGTCGGTTAAATTAAAAAATACTTTTTATCTCAAGACGAATAATCAGCTCCCTTAGTCAATATAGAAACTAATCAAAGTTTTGGGTGCAATCTAAATACATACGATTTCCTTGAACAGTGACTGTACACAGTTTATTTCACGGGAAATAAAATTTCACATAACGTTTCACATATATTATAGCCAGCGGTCATAGCAAGGTAGTAATTCTGATGGCGGCTATTTTGCTACAGATGAGTGCGCGAACGCGCCCGTGACTTCCGTTTCCGGCGGCGCGCCTGCGCAGCATCCGCGCGACCAACAGACCGGTACGCGGACTCAATATGTGAGTACAATACTGTGTTTTTCATTTAGTAAATTCACTTAGCAAATTAAACGATATCGGACGTCGCTAATTTATAATCGGATTGAGAAATCAATATTAGTAAAAGTAATTAAAATATAATTACCGCTTGCACCAACATGTTCGGTTCAAATGGTATACAAATCATTTTAACTTTGTCAATTGTTCAAAGTAACAGAGAGATATAATGAGGCTTAAACATGATTAGCTTTTAAATTTGTTTTGGATAAGAACTTTGGTGCAAGTGAGTACCTAAGTGTGTAGTCTTAAAATGACTTAAAAAAGGAGATAAGGCACAGAGTATTTTTCGCTCGAATATGGGTCTTACATCTTACACAGTGGTCATGATCTGCTTATGCAAGTATGTGAGGTTGTGAGACTTGAGGATGTACGAAGTAGCATACATATATACATGGGATACTCAGAAAGTTTGAGAAACTAAAAAACTAACTTCTATGAAAAGAATATTTTTATTTAATCTTTTCAAATAACTTCCACCAGCCTGTATACAAAGTTTCATGCGACTGAACCAAATTTCAAAACATTTTTTCCAGTCCAGCAGACACCTCTTCCACGACCTTCTCAAACGCTGCTAGCGATTCTTCCGGTAATGAAAACTGTATCCCTTTGAGCAGATTTTTTATTTTAGGGAATAAAAAGAAGTCACGCGGAGCCAAATCAGGACTGAAAGGAGGGTATACCAAGACTCTGACTGGCGTGGAGTCCAGGAAGTCCTCCGGTTTGATCGCAGAGTGCGCGGGCGCGTTGTCGTGGTGAAGAAGGACCCCGCCTAGCCCGGTGTTAGGTCGCTTCGTGCTCATTGCAGAAAAAACTTCTGACAGGCATATTGTGCTATACCATTCGGCGTTGATGCTACTTTGGTCTCGCAGTGGAATTGAAATTAGGTACACCGACAAAGTGAAGCAACTAGCGATCAAAATTTTCCCTGCGCTCCTCGATCGCTTCACTTTCGTAGGCGTTGGTTCATTTTGAAACAGCCAAACTGTCGACTGACGATTTGTTTCTGGATCGTATTGATAAATCCAGGATTCGTCACCTCTCACAATATCATAAACGCGCCGTGACGAGCCTGCATCAAATTTTTGTATCATATCACTGCACCAATCCACACGGGTCTGCTTCTGAGCTTTGGTGAGGTTGTGCGGCACCCAGCGGGAAACTATCCTCCTTACGCAAAGATGCTCGTGCAAAATCTTGTGAACACTTCCTGAATCAATCTGCAGAGTATGCTGAATCTCCTAGTAAGTAATTCGCCTGTTTTCTTGAATTATTTTTTTTACTGCGAGCACACCTTCGGTGACCGCTGTCGTCCATTTTAAAATGAGACAAAAAAAAAAAAATTGGCTCTCAAATAAATGCGGAGGAAAATTTGAAAATCGGACAGTGATATTTTTACTTATAAATAATCGAAGTTTTCAAAATTATTATAAGTGACCAGTGTCTTATACATAAAAACTTTTTTTCGCAAAACTTTCTGAGTGGCCTGGTATATGTATATATTTTTCTGTGGCATCATCATCTTCACGACTGGATTCCATTAATATCAAGGTGGAATGGACTTAATGTGCTGCGTCTTATATAAATAATAAAAAAATCAAAAAATATTTCCAACACTCACACTAATTAGCCTGGCCCCAAAGTAAGCACTGTAGGCTTGTGTTATGGGATGCTAGGGTAACGGATAAAATACATTCACTGATATATGTATCAGTAGATAATGTATAAGTATATTTATATAGAAATACAATATTAAACAGTAAAACAATATTAAACATCCATGACAGGAGTACAAATGCTCGTATTCATCACACAAACATCTGCCCCCACCAGGAATCGAACCTCTCGAGTAGGCGACACCTTGAAACCCGGTGTATGTACCATTCGGCCACGGCGGTTGTCAAAATCAATATATGATAGATATGTAAGATAATGTTGCTTTCGCCCGGCTATAGAAATGCGTTGGTTCGAATCCATCCTGACACCTGCACTGAGTGTATCGACTGGATTTTCTAGTAAATTTTCCTTTAGGTAGGTAGGTAACCTTTATGTATAATTTCGTCCAATACGTACATTATATGTATCATGTGTTAAACTCGTTCCGTTTTCGGTATAATATCTCCTTTAGCAAACTATAACCACACCACACCTTAACGACCATGCCATATTTGGTATTGGTTGTCCCTAAATTAGGTCAGTCATTAAAGCCTTAAACCCGTAAGTAATTGTATGTTCCGTATGTTGCAAAACGCTGCAAATTTAATACACGTTACGAAACGGTAAAATCAACCTTATTCTAAGTTTGCAGTGTGTTCCTATTTTTTTGGCAATTTTATTAACAAAAAACACTTTTCATCCCTTTTCAACCCTCTCCGTACACCCCAGAACGCTGCAATATCACCCAGTAAATTATTTTACCTTCTTTCGAAAACCCTCAAAATTTCAGCAAGTTACTAATTATTTACGGGTTTGAGGCTTTAATGACTGGCCTAAATTGTGTGTGTTTGTGATTTTAGAGAACCAACAGGGAAAAATCGCACAACTGATGTTGGATACGTAGCAAGAAGGTTACCTTAGTAATATAAGAAGTATTATTATAAATTATATATGTATAAATGTATTCTCATTTGAAGTCAAAATTTTGAATATTTATTAATATCTCGCGGAACTGATTTTCATAAAATTTTAAAATTTGATGGCCTGTGAAAACTGGAAGTAAGCTACCTTTTGTAATATTATTCTCGTTTGTGTTTTTGGATCGGATGGTGTTACAGTAGTAATCCTACCTTCTGCACCAAAAGTCCCTAACAATTTAGTCTTGCTTTGCTTTTCCATAAGCTCATAGTTTAGCTTATATTATTTCGTTACTATAGCACCATCTCTGCTTGATTTGTAAGTTAATAAATGCTCTGAGTTGTATGGAGTTTATTTATCTTGTCGCAAAAATATTTTATTCAATAGAATGAACTGGCTGTAAAACTTTGTTCATGCAACCAATTATTCTACGCATACGAAACTGTAACGAATTATTAAGTAGTTCGTTATAATTCCATGAATTGCATGATGTACATCCAGCGCGCCGTGCGTCATGGATGCGTCAAAACTGCAAGTGCGTCAGAGCACTGCTGAGCGTTGTCGGAAGCGCGCTTATTACCCCGTCACGTATAATGACGCATGACCGTAAAACAACGCTGAATAATTATTTTTACATAGTAATGTATGTGACGTTTTTCGTATTCGTACATATCAAGTGAAAAAAAATATCCACAATGTGTTCTAAACAATTACAATTTATAAAATCGTTAGCATCATAATTATGTTTTTTTTTATATAAACAAAGGCAAATGATTCTATCCCACCTCATGTTAAGTGGTGGTAAAGTCTAGACGCGAACATTATTATAACATAGCTGGTGCAGTGCAGTAGTTATGGCCTACAGAAATGGTTCTTCTCTTTTAAAGGACCTCGGATATAATTAATAAAGTTAAGTATATTAGTACTACCGCTCGGATAGCGGAAAATGCGTATTCAAATCCCGTCTGAAACCTTAACCGAGTGTATTTTTTTTAGTATTTTTTTAAAGTATAAAACATTATTATAGATAGTAATCAAATGCTTCAAATAAAAATATAATAGACTAATTTTAAACAAGATGAAATTAATAAAATTTTGGAAAGGATAACGTGGCTACAATCGCACCACGATTGGTTGTCATATTTGTGATCATAATGTTAAAGAAATTTCTCGACAGTACTGTGTCAATGGCTTCTATGTGTACTAAAAATATCCAAAAATTAGCGCAAGAATATATTTACAATAGCTATTTTATTAAGTCATATGATCCTGATATGTTTAATTGATATTTGATAAGTTTATTACATAATATATATATTCGGTTTAATACAGATGAAGTTCGAAGCTGAAGCTTCGCGGTAAGTTTACAAAAAATATATTGTGAATTGCAATATTAAATGATATATTCTTCATCAAATTTCATTTATTTGTTTTTAGAGTGATCACGTGAGAGTTACGGTGACAAGGTTTACCTATGTCTAATTAAACGAAAAAAAAAACAGTCATAAAATGTGGAAATTAAGCAACTTCCGCAATGACCAGTAATCCGATAAGTGACCACAAAAGTTTCATAACGAGCACCTTTATGCTTCGGAAGGCTTTATAGTCCCGACTGCATCTACAGTCTTAAGCAGCCACTACATTCTTCGGATCTGGTCATGGCCCATTCTCCTTTTTCCACTCATAGAGGTGGCATGTGCCTCAGCAGTGGGGAAATTAATAGTCTAATGATGATATTGTAATTAATACGAGCCAGGTGGTCTCGTTTTCATGCTCATTAAGCCTATCGGAACACACGACACTAGTAAAGGTCGTGCGCAGTAAGAGGATCTAGTGACCGCGGCGTCACATCATATGGCGTCGAGCGCGCCGCATCCTGCGCGAGATGAGACGAACCTTCCTGCGCCAACGCCGCGCGGTTGCACGCGCTGCTGAGCGCGACCGGGGACATAGGGCGCAAATAGACCAAGAGAGTTGAAATAAATCTGCATAGAAGTTTTAGAGGAAATTTTTGATGTGTAACATCTTTCCTCTCGCTTTCCTGCAATTTGTGGGAGTGATTTCGTGAAATGGGAAGGAAGTGTGTAACAGGAGGTCGCGAAAGCGCAGGCTATTTGATTTGATTTTAGAACATAATGTTCAAATGGCTTATTCATTTTGTAGTAGGTTTTATTTCTTTTTTTACTAATATAAGGTGAGGTTTCAAATGTTAAGCATACACATCATACGCGACTACTGTAGACTCGCTCGTTTTTTTTCTTTAACTCTTAATGTGGACAATGAAAGTTTAATTAATTTTTTCTTGCCACAGAAATTCAAATAAACATAATATTATTATTAGATGTTTAACTACAAAATTTTAACTTTCCTTAGGTACGGGTGAGTCACTGAAAGTAGACAATGCAAGTTTAATTTATTGTTATTATAAAAATAATAAGCCACGGAAAAACAATAAAATAAACATATTATTTTTAAATATTTAATAGAAAATTTGCCTTAGGTCACAGACATTCATTTAAGTGAACAGAGCAAGTTTATTTCATTTTTTTCTAATTTAGTTCTATTGATATAATTAGTCATTATTTTTATAAAATATAAAAACAGTTGAGGTACCTAAAATGTTTAACATATTACGGCTGTTTTGTTATATTTGAAGGCAAATCCTATTTATAATTCAGTTTTATAAATAAACGCTGGAAATAAATTTACCAAAAACAGCGGTAAATACAAGTTTTAAGAGGAACGTCCAGCGTCTGCTTTTTAAATTGTTGCGGCAGCCATAATTAATTTTGTTTTGTAAAGCTTGAATTATAATTATTAAATAACTATATATTCTATAATTTAATATTCAGCCGAAATGGCTTTGAATTAACATTAAATAATTTGGCAGTCGTGTAAAAATTAAGAAGAATATTAATAATCATAATGAATGTGTATAAGCTACGCCATCGGTTGGTAAATCTACGGCGGGAGACGTTATACTGAGAAGAACCGGCTAGAAACTCAGCAAAGGCTGCATTTTTCTCTCTGTTTTATTATTAACAGAGTCGTCAAGTTGAATAATGACTTTAGAGATGATTTAGACCTTTCATTACATAATGTGAAATATACATTAATTGTACACCTGCATTTTGATTGCTGTGTTATACTGTATAAATACAAATAGTGTTATTTATATAAGTTAGGTACATTAACATCTTCAATATCAAAGTAGTTATGGCAGACTCATCTCCGCCGGCAGCACCCGTTCACGAGCATAACGCATGAACCAGTCATCGCTTCTCTCAACCATGTTCTAGGGAATGTAACGACCTGCCTCACACGCTACCACCGAAGAAACTTTAAAGAGAGCATGACTACCTATAACCAACTATATTAACTACAACATATTTGCTTAAAATTAAGGTCATTTATCTGTAAGACACTGCAAACAATTACAAAAGCAATGGAGAAACCACGACCACGCCGTTTTGTCATTCAAATATTCTTAAATATTCTGATATTCTTCCTTACGTCAACTTTAAATACAGCTTTTAAATTAAATTCTGGTATCGTCAATACTGAACTCATAATATATATCATGTAGAAAACCCGTTGGAATGGTTGGAACAGTTGAAACTCAAGCATTTTTGTCTGTAATATAACCAGACACTTTTTAATAAGCTTTTTTATTAACAAGTGAGTTTTTTAATGGTTGGTTTAAATTTATTCAGGCTTGACTCTTGAATATTTCTTGGGACTTTATGGTAAAAGCGAACACAGAGACCTCTAAACGAATATTTATTTTGTGGAGCCTAGTAGCAGGTATTGTTAAATTATTTTTACTTCTAGTATTAAGTGTATGAATTTCATGGAAAAAAAGTATTTTAGTAAGTACATTTTTTTTACAAATACTAAGTTTTCTTATATGTATTGTGATGCAACCATCATTATGCCTATTTCTTTAAACTCATCTCTTAAGGATTCCTTAACTTTAAGATTATAGATTGATCGATTACCCCTTTTCTGCAACACAAATATAGTTTGAATGTCGGCGGCATTTCCCACTTTCCCACAATTACACTATGAAAATAACTAAAATAGACTAATCTGGCAGTATATCCGTGAACTGACGAATTTTAACACAGCATATGCTCCAGAACTGAGTCCTTTCGCCAAGTTATCAATATGTGGGCCTCATTATAGCTTAGCATCTTGTGTGATTCTTAAGCACAGTGTGGTATCTACAAGGCTCATATTTCGATCCTTTATATTTACATTGGTTTTTAAACTGTTCGACAATAGGTATAATACAAGTTTCAAACACTTAGTTTTCCTTTCATTTAGCAGTAAATTATTAACATTGAACAAGTGGACTACTTTAGAAGTGGATTTGTTCACGACGTCAATTTGTGACTGACTTAATCCTCGCCGTAGTAATAAAAAGAAATAGTTTTTTGTTTCATTTGTTGGCGGCCCATTTTAGCCCACAACCCTCAGCGTGTGCGCGTCGGTGTAATATTACGGCTAGTAGCCGGATATCGCGCGCTGACCATATCATCTCGCTCGGGTCTATTAATTATTTCAAGTGTAACACGTACATTATTGTCTAAAATATTCTTCTTCCTCATGTTTTGTAATTAAGATTTTTGGCGCAAATAAATTGCATTGTTTAAGTAGGTACGCATTTCCCGTATATGGACTGGTTTCTTTGTTACTTTATTCAAATCATAAGACACTTGTTTATTAGATTAAATTTAAAACCCTGCGAGTCATTATCGAAAGATCGAAAAAGGTAGCGACTAAACACGATTGTTATTATATCTCGTGTTTTGTTTCTCTTAGTATTCTATTTTACTATCTTGTAGCTTGTACATAAAAGAATATCTAAAAAAATAATGTAATATCTATAAATTTCAACGACTTTTTTCATCAAATAGAATAAATCAGGTTTTTATCGGCAAATGGCCACCAATTTCATATGTTAATATTGCAGTCCAAGTTTATATATATCAATCACAATAAAATAATTTATATGCTAACGCCTTTCTTCACCGTATTCTTGCGTTCGATAAATCCTGGCATGACGAATTCATCCAAAATGGGGTTCGATCTTTCTCTTATGACGAATATCAATATTATGATGCACTAAAATCAACAATCGATACAATGACAAATCGAAATGGCTCGCGTCTTTGAATCCATGATCTTTTTTTGTCACCAGTTTTATGTAAATTTCTTAAGGCACGAGCTATCCACGTCATACATTTTTCAATGAACCCCTGAGCTACTGCATCAACAAACCAGTTAGCATCTCATATACAAATAATCCAATAGATATGCAAAATTACAAGTCGATAATTATATTCATTCGAGTAAATGTATTATCGTAGTATGTATTAAATCGTTATTGAGAGGTTGACGAACCCGCACCTAAATATTATTCAAGTACTGAATGGTTGATCACTTACGATATCTTTTTAATGCTAATAGTTTGAATAAATTATACCTAAATAGATAATTTTATGGTTATATTATTATCTATGACTTACTAATTAAATGAAACTGTATTTCATTATTTGTTGAGCTGGGTGGGAAAATCAAAGATTACTTAAGATTACTAAGGTTCAGTTTAGAGTCTTAGCAGAGTAAAAGAATAGATGAAAAGTTATCGGACAATATTTAATTAAAACGCTTTGAACTTAAAAGCGTCTGACGTTCCGAAACCTTTTGAGGAACTATAATATACCCTCAGACCAAATAAAAAGTAAAGACGGAGTCTGCCGAACAAAAAAGTGAAGCCGATAAAACTACGCCTCGCCGTGTACATACACAGTTACACGCACACACATGCAACGAAACTACGCCTTGGCTTCCCAGTCGAGCTATCCCGGCGCGCGGAGTGTGACGTAATAATAAATAACAATATTTATTAGAGAAAATGCCGAATTGTGTAGTGAAAACGTGTAGAATCCAAGCTTCCAAGAAAAAAAAACAGGATGGAATCACATTTCATACGTAAGTAAAGTTATAAACTAATATTTTCAATTAATCAAAATCAAATTTGAGGTTGTCGCTTTGTAAACAAAACCTGAAAGAAATGCTGCCATGATTATACGTTACAGTTTTACCCTTTTGTTGGGTAGCGTGAAATATAACGTAACGTTATTTTAATAAATACATTGTGTAGCATACTTTTATATTATTCGAATATTGTAATGCATGGATAAACAATTACACGAAACATCTTTATTATCTTTTTTCTTTATGTATTCCTGTAATTTTTTTGGGATGTATGTATGTAATACACTTTATATATTAGACGTTTTTTTTACGATTTCCTAATCAAAATCTAAAAGAGAAGTGGATTGCAGTCATTCGTAAGAGTAGAAATAAACCATTGTCCCGCAGCGTGGTTTGTTCGACTCATTTTCAGAGCGACGATTTGTACTACACAACAAAAGGGTTACGTCGTGTAAAACAAAATGCATGTCCAAAGGTATTTTTTTTACTTAACTTAATATGGTTACATCAGGTTAATTTATATTTTAAAGATTCCAATAATTCTTCAGTCGTGCAGATGGTTGAAACACAAAATTACACTAATTTTATTTCAGAATATTCACTATGAACGAATTAAAGAATAATTGAAATATGACGCTAACCGCACTCCATGAATCTCGGCAAAAACTCCAAAGGTTAAGCTTTGTTTTTATTATATATTTTTTAACTAAACTTTTGTTAGTGTAACAGTTATTAAACTTATAAATCACAGGAACGCCAGATCTCCAAGCGCATGACCTTTGGCTCACGAGAGGTTGCATCTAGCGCTAGTGTAAAACTAATCTGGACTAGTATAGAGAATAAGTCTACGATATATTTTTTCTAATATTTGATAACGTTATTAATAACGTTATGAAATAACGTTATTACATTTTTCTAATATTGGGGTATTATAAATGACTATGGTAACACTGGCTAATGCACTACATACATAAAAAACCGGCTTCACTTTTTTGTTCGGCAGACTCCGTCTTTACTTTTTATTTGGTCTGAGAATATACCTATATAATAATAGGTACCTATAAAAGCAAAGTACATTTAAAAACTTTTTTTGGCAATTTCTTTAAATAAAAGTTTTTTATAAAAGGAATAACGTACTTATAAAAGAAATAATATAATTATTATTAAACCCTACTTACCTATTAACAACATTACAATAGACTAATCATTCTTTTATATCACTAATTAGGCGTAAAAAATATCAACAGCTGATCATATCATCAACGGTTATTGACCCCGCACATTTGTGTGTTCGAAGCCAAGTCCTTCTCTATACAGCGGAGTGTAAAAAACTTATTGTACATCGATGGTGTAAACTATTCAAAACAAATACAATGTTTGGTTAAACACTACTCGGTCATTGTGCCGTTCTATTATGATTGCTCTACGATTATAAGACGACTAAAAGGCTCTTATATAGTCATTGTTAGTTAATTAAGAAGTCTTTTAGAGTATTTTATTGGTTTATTCATTCAGGTTACTAGGTGGGTGTGTCTTGTTTTGGGCATCCCTTTTTGTTGCCAACAATTGTGTGAAATGCACTATAGAAGGAAATTACGTTAGGTCATTGTATGGAACGGATTTGTGTGTTATGATATCGCTTCTTTTGTGTCCTTTGATTACTATATAACTATAGTATGAATGGTGATCGGTTTTAGTGTATTCGTCAATATATGCCTTTGTGTGTGCTTTGGTTCCCAGTGTGTGCCATATTTATATCTATGTGAAGGCACGTTAAGCCGTTGGTCCTGGCTGCATCTGCAGTCGTTAGCACCCACCAGTCCGCGCTGGGCCCGCGTGGTGGGTCATGACCCAAACTCCCTATTCCATCCATAGTGAAGGCATGTGCCCCAGCAGTGGGGACATTAATAGGCTGATGATGAAGTCATAAACGTAATTTTGTGTAATGTGCGACTAAAATTTGCCCACGAATTTGTCTACGTGGACTTTAGAATACTAATGAATCCTTAGGGAATTTTTACCAAAATTTTTAGGGGAATTAAAAAGAATCATAATATCTTTCAATACAGTTAATAAACTAAGTCATCCAACTCTGCAGTTTATACCTGATTTAGTTGCGATTGAGTGAGTAGCAAACATTACAAAATTTAATATTTTATGATACCAATATATAATCGTCATCAGATGCAGGCCTTGCATATGGGTGGAATAGAGAGAAAGCACCGTGACCCACCGAGCAGGCCCAGTGATAAATCTTCGTAGTCAGTCTGAAAGACAGGCGCCACAACCACACCCACACTTTGCCATAGCAATCCCGTTTGGCAATTGGCCCCCTGGAATGGTCACCCGACACGCATTTTAAGAACCAAAGTCCCCAAATGCGTCTGGCTTTTACTGGGTAGGGCCCTGCTCATTTCATCGAGCTCTAGAGCTGGATGCAATGCGCATTCTTCTTGCTTCCCCGGTGGCTAAGGGATATATTAGCATATTTCCCAGATATAAAAAAAGATTAGTGCGAATACGGAGATGAAGTCGGGACCAAATAGACCAATTGCCTAACGTGCCTACCTTGTACCTAAATATTAAGAAGGATAACAGGATATTTTTTTCTTGTTTACATAACATTACTAGATAATTTATTTAATTTTAAGTGAAAGCCTCTTATTTCAATACAATGCGATATAACGATGATTGTAGTAATAACTGATTTCACATTGCTTTAACTTTTCACCTTGGGATCATATAGGTAACGTTTATAATCTTAGTCAATATCTATTTATAAGTCTTTCACCACGATTATACACAGATATGCTTTCTTTGAACATAAGGATAATATGTTGAATGAAAAACATCAAACATTATGCAAAGTAGCTGATGTTATTACTTAGGTATTTTTTTATTTAAGCATTGATTTAACTGCTACATTTATAATAATCTATGGAAAATCTGAAAACAAAATTACTAAATAAGGAAACGTGAGTATCGTAGAAAACTTGAAACGGAGTTAAAAATAAATATCAGAAAGGAAATGAACCTACTTTAAGAAACTACCATGAATGCTGAGTAAAAACTATTTTCCACCAAAATGGCGTATTAAAAGCCCAATCTAGCAATTCCACTGTGACTAATCCGGGGTATAATCCAAAAACTCCTCTCTGTCTAGGTTCCAGCAAGAATTCGAATTCCGCAATCAGGGCGGACGTTATTACTTTCATTTCTACAAATTCAACGTACTCGATTAACGATCAAACACGAATTGCCCTTTTTTATAGCAAACTTAATATAAATAAATACTAGCCAACGATACTTTGGGAACAATAAACGAAATACCGGCGCGCACCAAATTATATGTGCCCTGGATAATTTTTTACGCATTTTAAAATGTCTTTTCACGTGGGATTTATGGCGGTGAAACCCGTTCGAAGGGTGGCCGCCGAGGGGAGAGGGTCTCCGATTCTATTTCTTAAATTTTTTCGTCTTGACAAACCCCAGCTGGTGAACGAAATGTTATAATAGTAAAATCGCAATTCGGACCCGTCACGCGTATATACAAGGGATGCTCGCCGTATTGGCGGATGACTCCGTAACTCACCCCTGATTTTGCGACGTGACTCTTAGCGGCGAAGCAACAAGAGCGCATTTTGAATGAAAAAAGATGAAATGGTTAAAGTTGTGGATGTTTGCGGCTGTACGTCAGATTCGACACGGGACGTCCTGTCTGTTTTGCAACGATTATTATTACGTGAAACCGGAACCGTATGAATACGGGTCTTACTCGTTATGTCGGTCGGTGCAATATTATTATTGAAGTGTGTAACTGAAATTTAATATCACTGAATTGAATCGAAAATATTTGTAATGTAGGTAGGTACTTTTAATGAAAATATCTATTCATTTGCGTGAAAATATTTCTGACTATTATAACATTATTCAGACTTTAATTTTGCAGCACTGTAAGAGAAGTTATATTCAATTGACAGTATTATTTTGCCTTGTAATAGTTCTAAACTATGCAAAGCTTAATCTGTGGAGGCTTAATAACGTGGTATAGTTATAATCCGCTTTTTTGTTTTAATCTAAGGTTAATTCCTAGTGTATACGTAATCACACTAATATTATAAAGGCTAAAATTTGTGAGTGTGTATGTTTGTTACTTCTTCACGTCTAAACGGCTGGAGCGTTTTTATTAAAATTTGGTATGGAGTAAGCTGACACCCTGGATTAACACATAGGTTACGTTACGTACGTTTACGTACTACATTACGTACTGCGGGAAAATATCCCAATAAACCACGCACGGCACAGCTAGTTTTTTAAAAAACATAAACAAGAACAAATAGTATTATTCTATGCTATACTTATGATTTAAGTTCGGTTGCAAATTTCAATATTTAAAGCTTGTTGGGCGTCACATTATTTACTGGCTCTAAAATATCACAAAACCAATCCTTTTATCATGGTACGGCACGAATTGGCTACTGGATACTAAGGCACGTTATATCCAAAATTGATAGATGCAAAGGCGTTTTGAATCCAACACCTTAATATACATACAGCAATAGCATAGCAATTCGCAGCTAATTAATTAATTTAGCGATGACCTCCGTGACCGAGTAGTTTGTACGCCGGGTTTCATGGCGTCGCCTACTCGAGAGGTCTCGGGTTCGATTCCGGTGGGGGCACATGTTTGTGTGATGAGCATTTGTACTCCAGTCATGGATGTTTAATATGTATTTCTATATAAATATATTTATATATGTACTGTATATGTATTATATTCGTAACCATAGTATCCCATTACACAAGCCTTACAGTGCTTACTTTGGAACTAGGCTAATTGGTGTGCGTTGTAAATATATTTTTTTTTAATTAAAAAGAAATCAAAGGAAACATTATTAGAAATATACTCAAAAAAAAGTGTAAGCAACATGTATGGTTTCGAACTTTTGAACGGTTGTTACTACTGTAATATATAATTATTTTTATGAAAACAAAACACAATCGAAGTCTTCTTTTTACCCGGCTGCGCAATGCAAGAGCGCGAAGCGCGACGCGCAGACAGGGTTATGTGTTTAACAGTCTATATATGTATGTTTGTTCCTTTGTGGCACACTAGAGACCAAACGCCTGGACCGATTTTGATGATTCATACATCAATCGATTCGTCTCAATCATGGGAGTGCTACTAAAGATATGATAGTAATCAAAATTCAATATGGGCAAAATTAGGCGCCATATTGTGACGAAGTAAAAAAAATAAGTTGACAAAATATGTCGAGTGGGGTATCACTGTCTAGATAATCAAAAATCATATTTAGGTTCCTGACACCATTTTTCATTTTATATGATTGTTTAGGATCTACAACGCTTTAAAATTGTATATTAACCACTTACGCTTTTAATTTCAATCTTACGTTTGTATGGATCTTTGTTACTCTTTCACCTAAAAAATACTGAATGGATTTTAATGAAACTTAACAGTTATATAGCTCATATATGATAATTACATATATATAATAATTTATGTAGTTACTGAATGGCCAATATATAACAATAAGGTGTCACGTGAGACGGAAAAAATCTCCCATCTGCGAGCCATTTTGGCCTGCACTGCAAAAACAATAAAAGTTGCATGAATGTAATGTAGAGTGAAAATGTATCTCTTAAATAGTTCTAAAAAAAAGTCCGTGACACCATATATCTATTTTTAATGTGTAAGTCATTACCGCTAAAATAGTGAATCAAAACTAAAATATTATTTGATATCTATTTCCAAAATGCACATTTTGTATTAACAAATCATTTTTTATCAAAACAAATACTTTTATCGCTTTTGATATTTAAAGACGATAAACTTTGCTTTTTACACTATGTCATTTCGACAAATATTTAAAAAGTTACAACGATGACAAAGCGATAGCGCGGTGTACTATGTAAAAGAAAAAAAATGGGGTATTCGCAGTATCTGATCCTAAACGAAGTACTAACAATAAAACTGTGATACAGTTCCTTCTTATTAAATGATGAAAAATATATTATCATAATAGGTATTTATGATTATTGAATTTTAATGAAAAACTCAGAATTTTACTGTTTTTCATTTTTTTAACGATATTACTTAATGTTACAAAAAAGGTTTACTTAATATAATGCCAAATAACCCATTTTTCGCTAGTAAGTACATACTTATTGGAATCCCTGTATTTATTAATCAGCTCGCGATAATATTGTTTTTGTAATAATTCTGCAAAATTCAAAGTAAATAATGTAGATTTTTATAGGTAAATCACCCCTTTCATCACCCTATGCCTATAAGTATTGCGATGTTGTAGCTAAGAACCAAGTTCCCATCTACTTCTATATGGGAATTCATTATATTCGATTTAGCTATTAGGGCACGGAAGCGCAACAAACAAACTCACTTTCGCATCTATAATGTTATATTATACTTACTAGTGATCCACCCGGGCATTGTACGGGCGAAATTTATTTATCGACAAAATGTATTTAAATAAAGAAAAATGTTATAATAAATAATGTAGCTACCTTATGATGAATTAATATTTGAAACCGGTTCAGTAGTTTGAAAGATTATTTGTTACAAACATACAAATCTTGCCTCTTTATAATATTAGTATAGATAGTTAGGATAAGATAAGTATTTAATTGATGAAAAAGATTTAAAAATAAAGTAAGTAATAGGTTTATTTGATTATGTTTGTAAAAGTTACTTAGCATTTGTGCTTAACAGTGATAAGTTATTCGGTATTTTTTTAAACAAAAAAAAAATTTGGAAAATAATTGCCATGATTGCACTACTGGGAGTACTCTTCATTCGAGCTTTACACTACCAATAAAAAAGGGTCGAACACAAAGTCTTTGACCTGTTAAATGTGAACGCTTTAAAAGAGAACTATAAATTGATAATAAATGAGATTGCTATGGTGCTCTAACTTACGTTATGAAAATTTTATTATGCGCCTTTAGTTTAATCAAATATTATAAACTTTGCTTTGGTGATTGCATAATTATTTAATTTAGTGATCTAAGGCAGTTGCCTCCATTGTCCAAAACAACAGACGGGAATTACTGCTTTCTTCAACCTGCGACATAAACGTCATTGATTGGTATTGTACATAGGGTGATTAAAAACATTTGAAGTTCACTTCTGGCATCTACATATTGGGTTTCTGTGAATTATGTAGGTATATCAAATTATGAGACTAGGGACTGACACTGAATTTGTGTATATCGTCTTAGACGTCCGGCATTGACATGACAATGCAGCCACTGCCAATTTTAAATAGTCGACGAATAAAAGTAAATGAATTTTATATTTACTGCTAAACTATTAAAAAAAAACATAAACAAAAGATGACTTTTTGAGTAAGTGCTAGTTTACTATAAAATTTACATACATTAGCGATATTTATGTAACGACTTTATTTAACTTCACACATTTTTGCGAAAATTGAGGCCCATCTGTAGCCTTGACCCCGCTCTTTATATGTCTTAATAAATCAATCTTTGAGGCATTGTCCTAATACAACGCGATAACGCGAATGAGCGATGCGATCATAGTACGAGTCGACGATCAAACATATTGATCTAGAATAGGTGTCCTAATAGGCGATCGCGCGATGCATTCGCGCGACTAAAATGTTTAAAAATCTATTCGCGCGAACCGAGTTCGCGCGAACGCGCAATCAAACCTTTTAATGATGAATAGGTGTCCTAACTGAAGTTCGCGCGATGATCGCGTCGCATCGATAGGAAGCGGGGAGAGGGGCAGGGCTAACCCGTTCCGTATTCGCGTTCTATTAGGACACCCAGTTCGCGATCACGCGATGGTCGCGTCGTTTAAACGCGCGATGATCGCGTTATCGCGTTGTATTAGGACAATGCCTTAGACCGACGCAAGGTACTTAATAATTCCCGCGATATTAATTCCCTTACTGAAGTAGAAGAAGTGACTACGGTATATACCGTCTTAACATACTAACTAACTAAAAAGTGTGAAATAAAAAAGGTAAATTTAAAAAATCAAAAAACCCGACTGCTTAATTATTATACTTCAAAAAAAAACTGAAAAGAAAAAAACAAGTCCAGTAGTCTATAATTCTGTTAATAAGGAACAAAGCTACTTTAACAGTCGGGACCCATTAGATATTCAAGAATACATAATATTTTTAAACAGTGGGTCCCGACTGTTAAAGTAGCTTTGTTCCTTATTAACAGAATTATAGACTACTGGACTTGTTTTTTTCTTTTCAGTTTTTTTTTGAAGTATAATAATTAAGCAGTCGGGTTTTTTGATTTTTTAAATTTACCTTTTTTTTAAATCAGCAAATTATGTTTCCTTGATCAAAAATGATTGTATAACAATCTATTTTACTGATAAATTATGCGTGCTGCTTAGACTTTTTTGATGAGTGTATAATAAAACAAATAAGTAAATATTTTTTTGTGACACAAACACAGTGTGCCTGTGTCGTGGGCTACGAGCTACCACTAACCGTGGGAAACGAACTCGGTCGACACCCCCTCACCTCTCGGCAGGACCCCTTTAGCGTGACTATAACGAATTGAATGCCTCCTATGCAACGGAATTCATTGTCTACCATGAATTAATTAATTAGATCTTGCATTTGTTATTAACTATTCAAATCTCGGTTAATGCCATGAGTGGTTTTTCGTTATTTAAGACTACTTTGTTATTATTTTTATTTAAATCATTAATATGCTCAATTTGAAAATCTAAAGATTTTTTTCTTGAAAAAATTCAGCACGGTCAAGATTTCTGGCAGGACTCGAATCTGCGTCTTCCGCTGTCCGGAATGATGCGGAATTAATTTTCTTTAGATTTATTTATGTCAATTATAATTTTAATTTTAAGCATTTCACTATTAGATTTATAAATCTATAGAAAATTTCTATGAAAAAAGAGCCACACGGTCCAGGCATCAGACGGGATGCAAACCCGCACCGGGCGTCTGATGTCTGGACCGCCTCGAAATTTTTTAATAAAATTTACTTCACTTTTATTATTGACATATTAAAAGAAATTCATAGAATCATCACACTGCTGGCTTTACGCTGATTAAGTAAAAATCTGTTATACCTATTAACTGACAATCTGCTTGATTCTAATGTAACAAATAATTTTATAAATTAACTTGTTTTAATAAAACACTTTTCCACATAACCTCGTCTGTCATCTAGAGATGTAGTATGTATGCATCATGAATTTTCCCAACATTTGATTAAACAAAAAGTTTAATAAACTACTTTGAAATGTGCTATTTCTTTATATAATTTGAGAGGCACGTATTTTAATAACATTAAAAAATTAACTTATTTCCATTTTAGAAAGGAAAAACAAAAAGTGACCTTTTCTATCAATGTTAGAAAAAGAGATACTGGCATATTTCAACAAAAAGTAATTAGAGTAGGTCAAGAACTTGTATCTCAGAAGAAACCCTAAAAGAGAATTTATATAATATATCATAATTTTAAAATCAACTTTATTATAATTGAACCTTTACAACTTTTAATCCCAAAATTTGCAACGTCATCATCGCCCTAAACAAAGCTACATCAACCAAAGCCTCGAATGCAATTACAATTGGACGGAAAAAAATATTAGGTACTTATTTGAAATAAGAGCATAAGCAGCAAAAAGTCGAATTCCCCTTCTAAAATTAAAGCTTCACAAAAAACAGTGCTAGAGAGACCGTTTCATGACGTAAGACCACATCTAGCTCGAAAATTGGATAGAAGTATTTTGCGTTGGATCCGTTACAATACAGCGTTCAATTTCAGGTTACGTTACTGTGTCGTAATTGTAACGGCTAACGGCGTTTTAAGCTTGACGTCCACTCGCTATTCTATACTTTATTAAATATATTTAATCGTTCATCTGGTAAATTGGAATCCAATTGCGTACAATACATGAATACATTATTAACATCAAATAAAATATATTAGTTGCGTCGTGCTATTTAAATGTACATAATCAAATGTATATGTCACAGGCAATTTGTATGATTGTTTTAAAATATGCCGAAGGCCAAATGTAATTTGTCTTGGCACTTTAAAATATGCCACAACATTTGATAGACAATCCAATCAGCGTTTACAAAATGCCGCGGCAAATTGAAATATTTAGTTCTTTTTCTTATCACGCGTGGCGCATTAATCAAAACAAGAAAAATGGCATCGTGTTGTAGTTTTATGACACAGAAAAATATTGAAAGCAGTGCAAATTCTAAGTTTTGAAAGGACTTTTCACAAAAAAAATATTGTTTTAAATACATTTATTATAGAGAATTAAGAAATTTTTACGATTCACAATTACGAGTAGTATTATAGCCGTGTACAAATAACAAAGTTTATGAGGTTATCCGGCACGTAAACAACGTTAAGTTATTCAAGGAATCTGGTGCTCGGAGGACTCCTGCGGAATATTATTTATTAGTATAAAAAGTATGATGTGCTGAGTCTTCGCGATGTGGACCATCTTATTCTGAAAAAAAAGACAGCTCCGAGAGTCCAACGGCCCATGAGAAGATTATTTTGAAAATTTTGATATATTGTGAGATATTCATAGGGACTGTGGTCACATGGTGGTCCAGACAAAATTCAGTAGGTACCTATTAAATTAAAAATCGATTTAGCTTAATTACTTCAACAGTGCCCAACTAAGCATGTATTTTAAGTTAGTCCCATTTGAATAGGTAACTACCTGATTTCTTAAATAAAGTCTGACTTAACCAACCTCTGTTTATGATGGAATGTCAAAAAGTTAACAATTGAACGAGTCGCCAATTTGCCTTCGGCATATTTTAAAACAGCGAGTGTTTTTAAACGGACGACGCTGTTTGTAAAACGCGGAATTATACATACATACATATACATGCGACATATACATCAATATATATATCAAAAGCGTCTTGGAAAAAAATACTACAAATTTCTTACGATTTGTTTTATGTTAAATTGGTAGCAAACTAGCATAATATGGTCCGTCTGATGATAATGAAATGAAATAATATATACTTTTATTGAAAGCTCTTTTAAATCGTAAAATATTTTTTTTCTACTACCCATTCAGGGCATCTTTTAGCTGATGAGAATAATGGGCGTAAGAAACTCATCAGCATTTAACAAAATCATATTTTGATTGCTATGTCATACAGTATAAATACAGTGTTCACATTAGGTATAATAGATAACATCTCAAGAGTAACGAAGTATAGAGCAGACTCATCTCCACTGGCAGCACCCGTTCACGAGCATGACGCATGAACCAGCCATCGCTTTGCTCAACCATATTTTAGGGAACGTAACGAACCGCCTCACACGATAAGAGCCTTACGTGATAAGCGGCCACCTGTGTTCTGTGATCGGCCCATATCAATATTACCTTTTTTCTCTAAGATTTTAGAAACTGCTGTACAAAACCAACTCTCTTCTTTTATCTTTTGCTATAAGATGCTTAGTCCTCTACAATCTGGGTTTCGACCCTGACACAGTACAACCACTGCTCTCCGTAATGTCCTGGATGACGTTCGGAGTGGTATCGTGAAATTGTAGTTAACAGTTATGATCCTGATCCATTTTTCTAACGCTTTCAACATGGTCAACTAATACCTTTTTAACATTTATTACTTATATATATAGAAATTAAAGTAAAAAATCCCAATCTGGAAGACATGTGGGGAACGTAATTTTTTGAGCATAAAGTTTACTTGATTGCACAACTTTTGATGGGTCAAGAATGCTGTCAATTTATAGTTTTTAAAAGGTTTTGCCCAAAAAGTGACAACGGTACTCTACTTCTAAGCCTCCGCAGTCCATCCACCCCTCAACATTCTCAAAATATGTATCATCATCATCATCAGCTTATTAATGTCCCTACTACTGGGGCACAGGCCTTCCCTATGGATGCAATAGGGAGATTGGGCCGTGACCCACTACGCGGGCCCAGTGCGGATTGGTGGGTGCTAACGACTGCAGATGCAGCCGGAAACGGCCTAACGTGCGTACCGAAGCACGGAAGAGCTCGAGATAATAATTTTTTGATCACCCATCCAATGGCCGACCACTGAGAAATTTGCTTAACTTCCACGATCGCTGCTGAACGGGAACTACCTGCGCCATCCAGTTTCTCGGGAAGATATGTATTGCTATTGCCGATAATATTAACAAATAATAAAAATGGCAAATTAAATCCGTAAATGTTTTATTGACTGTATTTTGAAGTTTAACTTCTTTGCGCACGCTTGACTTGGGGAGTAAGCTGGCAAATGCGTTACGCGTTACGAAAATTGCGTTCGGGCGAGGCGAACGGGGATATAAGCAAGAGAAAGCAGTGCGCGCGCACATTTTCTTTCTCTCTTTCTCTTATAGCCAATAAATGAAATATGCATATATATGATATGTGTGTGTGTGTGTATACATACAGATGGAGCTAAAGAAGTTTCACTTCAGTCATGTGGTCATAAGCACACTCGTTTTTATTTTTTTACTCACTCTAGTTTTAAATCTTGCACAAAAGTGGCACGTAAGTTCCTTCAATGTTTAAAACGTACCTAATAGTAAACTCCTAGTTTATGATCAAAAAGTTTTCTATAATTTATAAGTTTTAGTGCGTCTATAAACGTATCTTTAATACTTACATCAACAGTGGAAAGTAAGGTTTATTATTGAAAGTGTCGTTACTGTTTTGCAATTATTTTGATATATTTTTACAACACTTTTATAATGATATAAAAAATTGTAAAAAATGTACTTGAATTCCGCACGCTCATGAACAAAATGATTTCACTTTTTAACGGCGTTATTGATTCGTTATATTTATGGTTACTTGAAATACTTGTATAAACGGTTTCATGAACGCGTTGAATATCATTTATTTTATCATTGTATTGTCGAAATGGCAAATATTTATTGTAAGACCTGTGGTTAAATGGACCTTCTTATTTTTATAGAATAACGTTCTTAAGGTTTTATATATAACGAAATCAACATCAAACCATTTGGCGCATTTTGTTTGATTTAGATTATGTAAATAGTTGGCCTGATTCTCTAGCCTAAATAAAGGAGACTATGCAAATTTGTATGGTAGTTCGTCCAAGAACTAGTACTGACATCGTTATGGTATTTATGTAGGGATACCTCAACTACAATGTCATACAAAGAGAGATCAAAATCTGAACCGGCAGTTTTGAAAATAATACACTTTCCATTATATATATGTTTTACTATAGTTTTTTGCTTAAGATGTCTATGTGGGCTATTCCTGACTGTATTTGACTTGAGTAGTACATAGTCGCTTAGATGTATGTATTAGGTACTTAATTATTGTGGATGTGAAGCAACTTTAAAATATATTTTTTTAAGTAGGATTGGCTAGTTTATTATAAAGTGTAATTTTTCTCAACGACTAACCCCTACATAAATACCACAATAGCATTGGTATTGGTTCTGTTACTACATTCGCCCTATATATATATATGTATTTAAATAGCTTTAGACGAATGTAAGTTTATCCCTTTCTTGTTCTGTAGAGCAGGAAAAGGAGAAATTAGGCCCAGTAATATATATTGATAAAGATAAATTTAAAGATATATTGAGTAAATCATTAAAAGATATTATTAATGATCAGGTGTGTCAGAAATTTTAATTAAAATTAATAATTTTAACTATAATAACGTAAAACCACGTTATTATAGTCATAATACATTTTAATCATTAAATAAAATAATTAGCAAACTACTGAATCACGTAAAATAAAAGTTTTCACAATTTAATCATAGTATTTTTTATAACAGACATTAATAATGTTTTAACGGGTCAACACGGCCAATCAAACGCCTCGTGTGGTCTTACTACGAGGTACAGTTCTCAACACAAGTTCTCAAGTTTAAATATTTTTATCTCAAACTTTATTCCAATATAGACAAATGCCTGTATTGCGCGACTTCGTTTGCCTACTGTACCGCAGTTGAGCAATGGTTGTGTTTAATTTAGTTCTCTCGATTTGATTTCACACTTCACTGGTCGATCTGAAATCGTGTTAGATAAATTATCAAAGGTTATACGTGAAACGAAAGCGGATCAATGTTCGTACACACAGCTCACGTAGAGAAATCCGATTTTGTTAGAACATAGTTAGGTTGTTAATGCAGCTAATGTGGATAAAACACACCTATTGTGACGAAATATTGCATTTTCCTTTTCGTAATTATAAATCATGTTTTCATAAAATGCAACAACGAACATGAAAGTGCTATTTCTTTGTTATAAAGTTGTAATGGAAAGTAACTAAAAGAAATCTTCAGACAATACTTGAGACTACCGGCACCACACAACCAGTTAACGGGCTCGCCGAGTTTTTAATGCTGCTCTCTTACTAACCGTCGCCAACCCTAAGCTTAAAGTTCCAGACACGTAGAGCAGCTTTTTCCAAAATTATTGTAATTTAATAACCTCGTCCCCGGCCATTACAAGCCATTCAGAGCTGGTCACAATTGATCACTTGTCAACCAGTAGTCATTGTTGTGTGTTTTATGCAAATTCCCATGCAAATGTTTTTGATCGTAAATCCAGGTACGAATGGCAGAGTATAAACGACTACGAAAAGATCGGTATCAGGTAGATACACGTGGTCTTCAATTTATTAGTACCGAGTTAGATAGAAAAGATAACGGCGTGTAATAGCTTGTTCGGTCTTGTTTAACTTGCTAAGCTACGGTTCGGGTTGTTAGTTGTAGATTAGGAGATAGCAACCCCGAAAATGTGCGTAGGGACGCGTCCGAAGGTAACAATAAGTAAGTTTGAACAAAATTAGGAAGTGATATTGGGGATACTTGTTCTGTAAAAGTCTTGTCTTAATAATAGACTGTTATTTTCAGATTACAGATGAGGTGACATATTTCAAAACTAGCTTCCATTTAATTACTTTAAAAATATTTAAATTAAATTAACTTGTATCAGAACATAGTCTACAAGAGAGCGCCCATGACAACTCTCATTCACTAATCCATCCCTTTCTAGTTATATTTTCAAGTAGTTTATTACAATTATTTTTCATTAATTTACATAATTCTTTCTTCTAGACCCCTTTTAAATCCATAAAGTCAGTTCAATATCATGTGTGAGAAAACACACCATTCCATTTATGTCAATTGTTCAAAGTCAGATAGAATAAGAATTTGGCACAATCAGGTTTTAAATTTTATTTTAACATTACTGCAAGTGAGACTTATTCTCACGTTCATTTGTTTATCGCCAAAATCAAAAAACGAAAACAGGGTGAGTAGCGACACGAAATCACCAAGTGAGCAAAAGAATATTAAAATGGTTTATAGGTACTCAAACTTACCACCACAACTGACATCCGAACATATACGACACCGCATAAAGGCTGACCTTGCTGGCTTATAATGATAAAAAAGGTTCATTTACACCACGCTGCAACTGTTATTCGACGAGAAGCTATTGTGCATCACCCACACAGACCTAACAGGTGTTGCATTGTTATATGCAAATTACACTTTCGCTCTTAAACTATTCATATTAGGGACGTTCTATGGGTTACGCGAATTTTTCTACACTGTTTTGTATCATCAAGTAGTTCAAAGTTTTTTCTTTTACGATTTGTTAAAAAGTTTTCAGTACACTTATCCACGGATCTTCGAGATCCCAATTAAATATAGCGAGTATATTTTAATTACCCTGATAAATCAATTTAACGAACTACTTTCAGGTTCGAGCCTACTGAATAGGTTTTTTGACAATTTGTATCGCCCCTACTACATAATAAGAGAATAGAAAACTGTGAAATAAAATCTAAGTGGCGTGATTTTCTAGGTGAACCATTTTCCTATCTAGAGTGGAAAGCAGAAGTTAGATTATGTGTTATGTGTATAATATTACAAAATCACGCGCCTTTACCACGTATCTGAAGTGCGAATCATTTTGTAGGTGAATAGTTGACGACCGATTGACAACCTATCACTTTACCTCTCAAAACTATGGTAGTATTATTTTTACTTTAATACATGATCGATAGTACTGGGCACCTTATCTTTATATACTTACAGTGAATAATTAAATAAGTGAAGTTTGAAATAACGCCGGTCAATAAAATTATATAGGTATTATTATGTACTCGTTATTTAATCACATTACGAATCGGCAAGCAAATTCGTCTCATATAATGAGATTTCGGACATTGGTGGCGACCAACCGAATGCTATTTTTATATAATGTTATAGAACGTTCAAATTTTTTTATCACCCAAATTATAAAACTACACGTAATTACATCAGTAAGTATATTACGCAATCAAACGTTGTACTCGCGCGTTTCTCAACTTAATTTCGCGCTACATAAACAAAATAGGTCGTGCCGTTATGTTTGTGTAACGAACGACGGAACCAGTTTAAGGGACCCAAGAAGTGTCATAGATCATCGAAACCAGTAACGGTGACTGGCCAGTTCGACTCCTGCCATGACAAACGGCTTGTTAATCGCTATTGTTGGGAACTCTAATGTCGTGTATTCTGAACTAAGGAATTTGTGCGAATTTCCCATCTATTGGCTAAGGGTCAGAAGTGAAAGAAAGTGGAAGGTCACTTTTTGAATGAATATAGGTCTTTATGAAGGATTAACTTAACTATTACAACTTACAATGGTCACTTAAAATAGACAGTTGTGATTGTTAAATCGAGAAGTTGCATTTTTTATTTGGAAGCTACCTTGGGTAAGGTTGGCTCTACGTTTCACACTACATAATACATTTTGAATTTGATAAGATGTTGAAAGGGTCCTACTATCCTACTTATATTATAAATGTGAAAGTTTGTATGTTTGTTACTCAATCACCAATGATTTGGATGAAATTTTGCATGCATTTTATTTATGACCTGGATTGAGACAAAGTATACTTTTTATCCTGGAAAAATTATAGGTTCCTGTGGGATAGTGAAAAAACTAAAGTTAATGCGGACGAAGACACGGGCGGCCGATAATTTTTTATAAATGTTGTTTTATTGTTCCGACATCGTTTCTTGCATTAAAAGTTAAATAAGAAAATGGAGCTTTTATAATGTTGTGAAAGTATATATCCTTTTATTTAGTAAAATTCTTCGATGGTACTGTATTTTTTTTAAGCAGGTATGATGTCAAAAGAGATCGATGTCTTGGGTCGGTCTGCAATTATAGAAGTTCAGCAACGTTAGCAAAGGTCGGATTAAGATGTGAAAAAAGTCAATAAAATGCCAAGAAGTGCCAAACAGACAACAGTAGATATTTAAAGTTTCATGATGACATTGCAATACGTAGAAAAATAAAATGTTCTCTAACCAAAAGAATTCTTAATACACGGCATGCGAAATAAAGCAGTTTAATAAACAAATACATATTTTCAACACTCACACCAATTAGCCTAGCCCCAAAGTAAGCACTGTAAGGCTTGTGTTATGGGATACTAGGGTAACGGATAGAATATATATACTGTACTTATATGAGTATTTTATATAGAAATACAAGTTTAACATCCATGACTGGAGTAGAAATGCTCTTATTCATCACACAAACATCTGCCCCCACCGGGATTCGAACCCGGGACCTCTCGAGTCGGCGTTACCATGAAACCCGGCGTACAAACCACTCGGCCATGGAGGTCATCAAAGTTGCGAAGTTGCGAATAAATAAACAAATGCATTTGCGTGAAAATGATGATGATTGATCATCACTAGGTATAAGTATAATATCTTTCGTAATGCTAATGCAACTTCCTCAACAGTTCTGATAGGCGAATGTTGCCAATGCGAATAATTAAAGTGTAACAAACATGGCGCTGTCGTCCTCGCCATGACGCGAGTTTGCTCAGCTGCGGTCTACTTGCGTACGTAAACATCGTCACCGCTGAAATATTTCACAGTGATGCCGAAAGAGCAACCTTGGTTGCTTTTAAGAAATAGGTTGGATCGTCAGCCGGAGGCTCGGATGACACGTGGGACTGACGTTGGATTTTAAACTAGCATCAACAGTAGGTACTTACATTCCACAAATTATTCAATACCTACTTGCAAACTCGAGTTTTGCCTTCAGTTTTATTTGGTGTAAGGTAAAAGTTAAAGCCAAGTAAAACTTACCTATTCAGTATAATCTTCTTTGTTTTAACTGGAGATTTGATATTTTAATTACTAATATACCGGAGATTGTCTTCTTAAGACAAAGTTGTATCACTGACTTCTTGGTATTTTATTCAATTTATTAACCAACTTCCTAAAACGGAGCAAGTTTTCAATTCATCAGAAAAAAATATTTATTTGAAAAACACATCTTACCGGTATATTTTTGTTCTTATGAGTTACATACTCGTACCTAAGTTATCATTTTACACGCATACATATTCCCTAAAACTCCATATTGGAGAGCGAAGTGTAAAACAGTTTCCAATTTGTTGGAGAAATCGAAACACTTAAAAAAACATCGTGAACATTGCACCGTCATTGTTCTAAGTATGACGGACCACAAGCGCCAATTATTAATATTAATAGATACCGCAGTCAAAAACCCGGTTTAAAAAAACCGCGGGAAGATGTTGCCTTCACATTATTTTATGCACTTTAAATTCGGGTTCTGTTGTCGAATGTTTAACGCTCTAAATAATTTTGAAACAATAATGTGATAATTTTGAACATAAATTGCATTTAGAAAACTTCTGTACAATACTGTTTTTACTCGAAGTAGTGAGTGTCCTGTTCTTTAAAAAATAGTGATAGTATCTCCTATACATAATCCCAACTAAAGATATTCAATACATATTATATTCGCGAAGTACTGTTTTTATAAAATTATCAATTCTCTAGAAATTACTTTTTTTTATTTGTGAGTAAAGATAATTTGTGTGTTGTGTTAGGTAAGTGATCGCTAACAATATCAACGAAACTGCACTAGAAACTTCCATATACGAAACTCTGAACATAACATTAAATTAAGAAAAGTGAAAATAACTTTAAATTGAAACGAGTATACTTTTTCAGATATCGCTTAACATGACCTGCTAGAAATCAAACTATGTTCCTAACATAAATGTATGTGATTGTTTTGTTCTATCTATGTGATTACAAATGTCATGTCTATTGTTTCATAGGCATCTGTTATTGCTATGCAACAATCTTACACATTAAATTATTTTAAGCAAACAGCTGTGTAATCAATCAAAATTTGTATTGCGTAATCGATACACTTCTATTATTTTTCCCTGAAAGCTTGGAATAGTAAAAGGGCTAGCGAAGTGTTTGTTAATAACGCTAAAATTACATTTTGATGAACAGATACAATGCACGTTATAAATTATTGGTTGGTTAATTAATTATAGAAAGAGGATGTTTAATTAACCAAGACTATGCCCCTTTTGCACCACCTTGCACTGCACTTACTTAGCTAACTTAAGATATACCTACACTCAAGCAACACCATTTTTGTACCAACATTAACGTGGTAATAGTACAGATATACAGACAGGAACAGAAAATTTAGATTTTACCATGTAAATTTTTATCTTTGTTTTAATTTATTAATATGGCAACTGCCTCAGGTTTGAAACTATATGCGTACCAAATTTCATCCAAATCCTTCCAGTAGTTCTTTGATTGAGTGAATGACAGACAAACTTTCACATTTATAATATTAATAGGACTTAAGACTGTGCTTAGGAAGCTCCTAATTTTGTTTTGGAATTGAATTTCGGATGTAGCAACCCGAGACGAAACCAAAAGTTAATTAAATTGATTTTAATTTCTGCTATTCTAACGCCATTTTTTTCATAAGCCCCCGTCACTAAGTTTTATATTGCGTTTATAGAGACAAAGTTCTTTTGCAATGGCGTAAAATCTCAAACAAATACTTTAGGATCTGTTTTGGACATTATTTATCTGTGTCATTCCATCAGATTCCTTCACCCTTTCTTACGTATTATGTCGTGAAACTATTGTGTCATTTTTATTAGTGCTCAAAACAAACCACGCAACTTAGCAATTTGTTGCAAAGCAAACTACGGTGTCTTGAAACCTTAACGGATTCGTTGCAAATATTAGTAGTTTTGTTGATTAATGAATAATAAACTTATGTAGATCAGTGAAAAATCTGCTGACACTCGTTGCGTTGCACAACGAACAATGGAGAGACAGCTGCTTAGCGTTTCTCTACAAGATCACAGGAGAAATGAGTGGATTAGAGTAAGGACAGGGGTCAGTGACGTGGGAGAAGAGATTGAGAGACGGAAAAGTAGGAAGACCCTAGAGTGGAGACCCCGCAATGACACCCGCGGCAGAGGAAGACCACCTAAGAAATAAACTGATGACATCCAGCAACAGGCTGGAATTAAGTGGATACAAGTGGCCAGGAACAGAAGTCGGTGGAATGTTGAAGAAGAGGCCTATGTTCGAAGACGTACCCAAAGGCTGGCATAGAGCGAAATCAGTTAAAAAATCTTAATATTACAGTAACAGTGACACATAGGTTTACTTTGGCATCATTTTCATCCATAGCAGCTCACTCTGAAGTACGAACCCTCTAATCATCATCATCATCAGCCTATTAATGTCCCCACTGCTGGGGCACAGTTAACCTTCCCAATGAATGGAATAGGGAGATTGGGCCATAACCAACACACAACACAGGCCCAGTGCGAATTGGTGGGTGCCAACAACTGCAGATGCAGTCGAGCTTAACGTACCTTCCGAAGCATGGAAGAGCTCGAACTAATAAATTTTTAAGCAACTTACGCAGCCGTCACCCATCCAATGACTGACCGCTGCGTAAGTTGCTTAACTTCAACGATTGCAGCCGAACGCGCTAACCACTTGCGCCATCTAGCTCCTCGAAAATTATATGCACTCCTGAACCCTCTAATGACGTGAAAAATGTGGATTTTTCTGAAGCGCTTATTATGTTAGAGTATTTGCAGGATTTTCTTTGTTATTTTTTGTCTTTTAAGATGTTCAGTTAGGTACTTTAAGAATTATAAAACAGGTAATGAATGAAACGAAAACAGTTTAAAACAAAACAACCATTATTTAGTAACAATTATCATCGCACAAAATTACAAAACCAAAGACGTCAGAACCCGTAATATTAGAAGAAACGTGTTAAAATACAAAAAAAAGTTTCGTGTGTGTGACCTCAACACCGCGTCTGCCGAATCCTCGAAATAAATTAAAAAATGCTCACTCATCATCAATCAAACGGGCTCGATTCCATCAATATAATTTAGTTTTTGTAGTTTTTTACATAAAGCGCCCTCCGTGACTCGCAAGTTGCGCGCGGCCTACGCCTGGCACCGACAGCGACGGAGCGGACGCGACGAGTTCCAACACACCTTACTTACCTGTAATTCCACCTCACCTGATTACATTCCTATAATAGTGATATAAGGGAAATCAAATACCTTACAGTGCAAATATTATGTTCTTTTATTACGAAATTATAATTAGATAACCCATATCTATAAACGGGTTTATTAGGTAAAAACTTAGGAACTGTGGACTGGTAATATAAAGAATTGCACCATGTTTCCAATTGTAATAAAGAAATGTTAAGTTTGACTTTTACAAAATAATGCGACTTGCACCCGACTCGGTAATCCTATTGCTAACATACGACCGGCGACTAATTCAGATTAGACTTAAAACAGACATTAGAAATTTATTTCACAAGATAAACAACACCACATTAACCTCCGTTATTGTTCCTTACCAAGATATCACATCAATCTTTTTTGCTCGCAATCTCATACATAATATCAAATTAGCATTTCGTCCGCAAGGTGCTATTTTTTATGTAACTGCGGACTCTATCAAATTATTAAACATGTTCTTACTTAATAATCTATTTCGCTCTTTAACATTAACCAAGAGTTCCAAATATATTTTTAAAAAATGCCACAAAAATTCATATATACAAACTATTTAAAAAAAAAAGCCCCAATATATTGCCCGTAGCAAATTTTTGCTTGAATAGCTTTCAGCTTTTTATCTGAGCTGTTTTACTCTGTATATAATCAAAACATATTTGTAAAATATTGTGCCATCTATGTTGGTATCATATCTCATTCTTCACTAGTCTTCCCTCGAACTCTGCTCTAAAAATTTTTAATACAACATGAAGAAATGTTGTCAGGCCATATTACGGTAATTACTGTGTGTGAAACGTAACATTAGTTTTGGAATAGATATTGCTATTGAACAGATATCGATCAAAATATACTACACATAAATACTAAATTACCATTTTTCGCTTTTAAACAAATTACGATCTAAACACGAACTTTTGGAGTGTCACTAACTATATGATTATACTAACGGCTAGTTTCAATAATCTTCCTCCAGTAAGCTAAGTAGTGAAGCGAAGTGGTTGCATTTCTAAGCAATAGTTGTTGTGATCTAAATAATAAAAATATAAAAACGCAACAAAGCTTATAGGCATCTCTTACTCAAATTTGATTATTGGCTAGCCGTCATCTATTGAAGGATGAGTTGTTGAAAAATTTATGCAGTTCAAAAAATTTATATGGTATGTACTACCACCTTACATATGAGGAGCTGGCGAACAAAACGGTATAGTTACGCTTATAGTTTTGACCATCTAATACTTTATTTTTACAGCCTGGAGATTTTGGGCCAGCTTAATTTGAATTTCAAGTCATATCAATCAAAACCGACTAAAATAGTGTTAAAATTACTAAATTAAAAATCACACCAAAAGCTCACTGTGGGTAAGTCATTCAGTTTTTTACTGCTCCTGTAAAATTTAATTTGATGTAATTATACCGTTTTGTTCGCTAGCTCCTCATATAACAGTATAATTTCCATAGCGGATCTAGCCAGCTTCACCAACGATGGTGACATGTCGAAACGCTTTCGGCCGTGGCTGCCAGTAATCGGTTTTCTCCAATAAACGGCGATTAGACGCGCCGGCGTCAGCGTGCCCGGGACTGACCACGTACACTCACCGACATAACCTTCTAAACATAAATTAACAAACAAAAAATTAGTATTTGAAAAAAATCCACTTGTTTAAAGTGCAAGTCTGGATCTGGACTTGAGCCGAGTGGAATTAATTATAGTGAAAAATTCTTAAACATTAATTAGTGTCCACAGCTCAGACTACATATTAAGTAATTAAAAATTACTAAAACTTTTGGTATGGATGCTGTAATATAATACAGAAAATCGTATTAAACTAACCATGCCTTGAAATCAAATTAGATAAATACTAGGATTAAATGTAAGGATCGTTACATCAATATTGCATCTGTTGCACTTTTGGTCATCTGAATGATTAAATTCTCTTGACAACCAGTACCAATAAATTATACCAGCACCATTAATAATATTTTTCACAGACTAAGCAGAGCTTGCGCTATGGATAATAACAGTTAAATAAGATACATATAAAACAAGTACCTTCATAAATAACAATGACTAGATATCATATAAGTATGTATGCAATCGCAAAATGTTAAGCGAATCTGCGAAAACATAAATAAGTAAATTGTAGAATCATCACTTTTAAGGTCAACATTATTATAATCTGAAAATAGCCACAAACAACTCTTTAAGTTAGAATATAAATTATTAGTAAAAGAAATTGAAACCTCTATTTTTTGATAACCTATGGGTTTTTCGTAATATATATTTCTAAAACGTAAAAGAAATCCAATCTTGCAAAAACTGTACTATTCGTTATTTGTGAACACCTGAACCATAATTCACGTCAGTACCTATCTGCCTGAACTGTCAATAATATCGTAATTTTTGATCCGGATCGAATAATATTATAATGAGCGATAGTAACGCTGCATAATATCAAAACAAATCTTTTTACATGAAATGATAATATTCGCAAAGTTATAATAATTCGTGCGCAAGCAAGCACATCTAATTCTGAATAGTACTAGCCTTATTTTTTACTCGTTTCATGTTTATTTAACGAGAATATCACTTGCGGCGATAAAAATAAAATACGCGTTGAGTAAATTGTTAAAAAAAGCTTTTTATACTATAACGGCGCGACTGTACACGCTACGGTCGTGACCAGCCTCCGATTTCAATTATTATCTAGAAGTCGTTCGGTGCTCTGGAGTACTTTTAAGCATTCTCTTATACCAAGTTTAATACAGTTTGCCCTATAAACATGTACAAATATGAATTATGTTATTAAACTACGGATTCCACGTCTGGTTATTGGTAGGAAAATTTCAGATTATTGATAGGCATTTTATACAAATTACAGTTACATTTCGCTGTTATTCAAAGGAAAACAGGAACAACAACATTTATTATTACGTGTTTCGCTTGAATAGAAAGATGGTCACATGTCTAAGCCTGATGTTAAGTAAAGCTTTCCCCTGCCCCGTGAAGTTCTGTCAACAGGGGCACGCCGGAACACAACACGTTTTTTGGACGAAATCTTTATATATATAATTCTTCTGTGAGTGTGTATGTCACTGAACTTCTCTTAAACGACTGGACCGATTTTGGTGAAATTTTTTGTGTGTGTTCAAGGGGATCTGAGAATGGTTTAAATTCACAATTTTGTCCGCTGGACAATGGTTTCTTAATTAATTTTTTTTATGGCGGTACGAAGTTCGCTGGGTCAGCTAGTTTTCTATAAAATGCAGAAGCATGTGATGGACTGCTGTATCTCTTTCTCTCTGATAGGAGAAAATTTTGCACTCGTCATAATGAACTAAGTATTGACTTTTGTTCTTACGGGTTCTGTAAACAACAGAAGTTTCAAAACGGTTCTTTAAATTCAAAATTCAGACAAATAAGAAGTTTGAAAATATTTTAATCATAAATTGTCTGTTAAATAAATTTTATGTAAGGAGTAAATTAAAACAAACCATATTTTTCTGACGTTAACCATTTCTAAAATATAATTAATTTCAAGTGTTTTTTTTTCATTTTCAAACCTTTTCAATGTCATTTAAAGTTGTGACTAATTAATACGAGTTTATAAATATTCGTCCTACCAAAGTTTACACAATTTCTTCGATAGAATCATCACAAACCACTGTCACATTAGTCATATACCACAAAATTAACGTCCAAAAGACTTTGTTTACATACTGTATTAAAAATAGAAAGATTATTTCCACTTTACACCTCATCTGTGGGGAAAAAACACAACATTCCATCTGTCTTCTCTAAGCCTTCCAAAACGATAAATAAACACTAGGCGAGCTCTCGTATGGAGTAACGTTCTGAAGCGGCTATCTTCAAACTAAGCGAAAGCAGTCGTAATTCCAGAGTTTTTATTCTAAAATTTGGTGCATGTTTCGTCGATATTGACTATCGACTTGATTGATATTAATTTATTAATTAAAATGACAAATTGTTATCATCGTGATAGTTATTTAAGCTTTTAACTATTAGAACTTCATATATACAGAACGTTTTTCCAATATATTTTTGCAGACAGGTTGAAGCCAAATATAATAATAATAAACTTTATAGGCACAACATACTGATAGATATCATAGGCAGGAAGCAAATGTTTAAACGTAAAACTTTACTGATATTTTGTCCATTGGCATTATGTATGTCTGCAGTGCTGAAGGGCACAAACCTTTTCTTATATATGTATCAGTGGGTTACTGGGGACAAATACTTTATAAAAAGAAAAAAATTATAGGTAATATCCAAAACTATTCATCCTATTTAATTAACCTTTCATGAATATTTAAAATTACTTTCAAGACAGGAAAAATAAAAAATTAACGCATTATAATTAATAAGTCAGAAAACAATAAATCATAAAAGTTTAAAAATATGGTAAAAATTAAATAAACAATGTCATTTGCTCTTGATTATCCTTTGTAGTCATCGAAACAATGTCACGAGTTCGTAATAACCCCTCTCCTGGCGAAGTGTACAGACGGAGGCGATACCGGCCCGAGGTGACGGCGCGGCTCAAAGCTTCGACAGGCGTCCAGCGCGGCTCATAATTAAGAACGGTGACTGTTGAAAAATGACCGCCGCCCCCGGCCCGCCGTGAATAATCGCAGTAATTACGATTCCGAATAATTTCCAGCCAGTCATAGCGATGCTATCGGTAGGTGTTGACGACTCGTTACTCGCACGCAACCAGCACGCGACGCTTCGCCTCTATATACTGAGGAAATCGCAATTGCTTCATTACAAAATTTTCTTGTTCCCTACAATCTATCTCCGGTAGAAGTTAAGCTTACAAGAGCTTAAATGTCTAGCAATTCTCATTTAATGTTTAAAAACAACGGCTGTCTTTCACTGGAATATTAATAACGACTATTAAGCGAATATTCGTAAGTAACGAATTGTAGTGTGGTTTTCCATTTCAGTTATTGTTGTGCCTGAAAAAAATTTACAATTAATACTCATTAAAAACACAATCTTCTCAAAATAACTGGAATGACAAGTTTATCAGGAAAACCCGAAAATATAAGCCATCTGAATTTGACTAATGTATTTTAGAGAAACCCAGCACTACGAAACTTTTACTTAAACTTCGAAAGTAAAATAATATTCTTCTAATCGCATTAACTCCCTCACAAGGAAAACGAGTTTCGTGGAATTCTAAGGGTAAAATTCCTATTATTACAATTTTCTCGTTTAAATCTTTGAGGATTAGACATTTTGTTCACCAAAGAGCATATCATTTCGACTTAGCTAAGACTTCGCGTCAAACCTGAGATTTTATTATTTACTGTTTTGATAGTAAAATGAGGTCGCAAGGTTATCTCAACCTCCTTCTGTGTAAAAAAAAACAAAGCAAAATGTACTTTTGGAATACAGTCAAACTACTTTTTAATGCACCGCAGAAGAAAACTCTATCTTTTTATTCTTTTACAACTTATATTTAATAAACCGGTTATTCTTTTTTTGTTATTTTTTCAAATCAAAGCAAGTATGTAATTAAAATTTTAAAAAAATCCAAACGTTTACAGATATTGTATAGGATTTTCCAGATAGATATTAATGTAAAAAGAACACTTAATACCTATCTGGAAAATGATATGGCAGCGGTTATTTTATCCAAATTTTGAGTGCCTTTATGGAGAAGTAAGTATCCTCCAAAAGAAAGCTGTTACCGACGATATATAACTTTTCTCTAGCGTAGTTCCTGAAGCGTTTGTAGTTTCAGAGTTCCGTGCGGTGGAAGAGTAGTGGTCCTGAAAAATAATGAGGCAATGGTGCGGCACAAGGTAATGGAGATATTTTTGAAGACTTCTATAAAAATTGAAGCCGTTGAGGTTCACCTGACAGATGTGATCACATTAAAATTATTTCTTAAAAGGTAAAAACCTAAAATATATTTAGGAAAAAACAAATTTATTTAATATAACGCTTAGTTTTTAAGCTCATAGGTATTTGCGATTGAGTGTCGCCACTCAACACCCGCCACAATAGATGTTTCATAAAACAAAAATTACCCAGTAGTAAAGACTCGTTTATTTAATATAACCCTCTCGAACTAGTTATGAAACGCTCATTGCTTATTTTGATGGGTGTTAAATGGGTAGCGTGCGCGAAAACAAAAAGGTTTCAAACAGACTCTTGAAATATGCAAAACGATAGTTGAGTCCTTTCTCTTAATTAAGCCGATAGCGGGCGGGTGGCGTTGCGCCATGCCACCGCAACGCGTGGGCAGATTTAATTAGCTGTTAATACTTTTTTGCAATTTCGTAAGCGGTGCGTTCGCGACGCGGGCGCGGCGCTTAGACGCGACGCAGTGACGCCTTGGTACGGATTGTTTACACCATGCGATTGTATTTCTAATGATTAAGAGGCATGTGTATAACAAAATGTGAAACAGCCTTATACATAATTATTGTATTTGTTTATGTTTGGACAGACTGAAAATTCTCCACAGAAAACTTCATTTCAAAGCACATCACATCAAACTAGTTTCTGATTAGTAATAATTTCTATAAATTTTTAAACTGTCATTTAATTAGGCAATAATTGCACAGCTTTTTCATACGAGTGTAATCTAGAGTTTAGACTTGAATAAAATGTATTTAAGTGCCCATATATCATTAAAATTATTTGAATAAGATATATACACTTAATATTGGAATTAAATTGAAGTGTACAAATCGCTATTCTCTACCGTGGCATAACTATAATTCTTTTTGAAAGCTGTATGCAATTAACATAATAAATATATGAATACGTCAATACGTGTATTTCGTTACGTTACTCGTATAATAATGATATTCGAATTTGAGTATCGTCAATGTCAATTACCGTTCTCCAAGTCGAGAGGTGTAAATGACGTAGCAAACTATTATTATACGTAGAGTAACAGATAATTACTCAGATCCAATAGTGGGCAACAGATCCGACCTTGGCCGTAAGTTAATGACCCTAACTCGTAAATGTTAAATTTAATAGGCAGAGTTCAAGCACTTTAGTATAGTTAGTTATTTATAGAACACTTTTTATTTATATTTTATCTAGGTTATATGGATGGAAAAATTTATGTTTGTTTGTTAGAAATTACTAATCTCCCAGTCCTTAAATTCATATACTACTCATATGTTTTATATTTTTAAATGGAGTCTCAATAGAGTCTCATAACACAGGTTGTTGTTGTTTTTTCATTTTGTTGTGTTTCGCGAACCATGTCTTTGCTACTCTTTTATTTTATTGGTATAAAGGAGATTTTTTAATTATGTTAGTATTTTTAGGCACTTGGTAGCATGGGATGCACTATTCTTTAATAACTTAACTTTTTATGATGTTTGCAAATGCAAATTTAAATCATCTTGGCAGCAGAAGTAGCATACCATGATTGCGTTTCTAATCCAGCCTAACCAGTAATCGAACTAAAAAAAACGGTATTGGGTCTAACCAGTGTTATTGGAACAAAACTATATCTATAAACATTGACAGAAAAAGATTAGCACTTGTCTTTGAAGTATTTTCCATTTTTTATCTTATACTTTTGTCTACTTGCAATAAAAACAATATTTTTGTGCACGGACCACACATCTGAAGTGAAACTTCTTTTCTTATAACCTAACATTAGGCGGTACATAAGGCATTGAGGAATGGAGCTTTTTTTTTTTGGTGTGTATACTGTTGGTCGTAGATGACCTTTACAGCGTCACCGAGTTTGGGGACGGCGAGAACTAATAGACCTCAAGCCTAGAATTGGCGAGTGCCTCTAGAGGGATTCCAGGCGGATGGCATCTCCCCATGGGGGGAGTCTCCTCTCCGTCTGGAGCGTCTAGACCACTCGAACCTGAGGAGGTCGGCTCAACTAGAGGGCATCTCTGAGACTCGGTTCACGGCTTTAGTTAGCCGTTGTCGTGGGGGGCGGGGAAAAACGCCCAGGTGCGTACTTGTACCTGGTATGGCATGTCATGTGTAGACCGGGTCTTCGCACTCTTATCATACGGGTGCGGTGTCTGTTTAATGCTAAGCTAAGCTAAGCAGTGTGCAAGTATGCTACCTGTGTAGTGTTGGTGTTTGTGGCCTGTGTAGGAGAAGTCGGAGGCTAAGACGTGCCTAGGTCGACGGAATCTGAGGGAGAGAGGGCTGATAAATAGAGGGCAATGGAGCAGCGCACACACACACATATATATATATATATATATATATATATATATATATATATATATATAAATATAAATATATATATATATATATATATATATATATATATATATATATATAAATATATATATATATGTATGTATATTTAGTATTTTATTATTATTATTATTATCGTCGTGTGACGCTAATGACGCATTTCCGTTTCTTCTTTCCCATAGGATTTTGCCATTTACACCCCGTCCAAAAAGAAGTTTATCTTTAAAAATGTTCACCAAAGCACGGGTAAAGATATAGGATGCAGACAACTAACGTAATGATAAGTTTGCAAACTATGCTGTACCAGCAAAACGTAGGTATACACCCCGCCAAATATCTTGAGCTTTTGAAGAAGTTTGACGCTACTTATAGTATATAAACAAACGTCAGATTGGATGTAACTTTGTATAAAAAACCATACATAAATCGTTCAACATAAATGCAGTTACTTATTGTCATATGCACATCCGATCCCTTATTGTTCCGAGTAACATCTTAATGTTACTCGGAAAAATAAGTTATTGTCTAGTAGCATATAGCACACAACTTTTAAGTTTCCGAAAGTACGCTGACAGATGATAGACTGATTCATAATTTTTAAAACTGTGTAATTTAAAACACCTCTTTGAAAAAGTAATGAAAATGAGGGGGGGGAAAAGGAAAATACATGTCTTCTAGTTTCAAAGGACTTTCTAAATAGCGAGAAAAAACATGAAGTCTGTCCATTTGAAAGTCTGACTTTATGAAAATCTGAACAGCGGAAAATAAAGGAAAACAGTTTTTGAGTTATAGAAGGGTCAAAAGTGGCACCAAGTGGTTCGTGTAATATTACACTCGGCGCTGACTAGCCAGTTCCTTTACTTGAACTTGGCTTGCCACGCTGCCACGTGTCTAGATTTGCCCACATTATTGTTTTAGTTTTCTATTAATATTCATCTGTATGTGAGCAATAATGAAGTATATCTATAGTGCTAATTGAATTCTTGTCTTTTTTACCCGGCTGCGCAATGCAAGAGCGCGAAGCGCGACGCGCAGACAGGGTTATGTGTTTAACAGTCTATATATGTATGTTTGTTCCTTTGTGGCACACTAGAGACCAAACGCCTGGACCGATTTTGATGATTAATACATCAATCGATTCGTCTTCATCATGGGAGTGCTACTAAAGATATGATAGTAATCAAAATTCCATATGGGCAAAACCAGGCGCCATATTGTGACGAAGTAAAAAAAATAAGTTCACAAAATATGTCGAGTGGGGTATCACTGTCTAGATAATCAAAAATCATATTTAGGTTCTTAACACCATTTTTCATTTAATATGATTGTTTAGGATCTACAACGCTTTAAAGTTGTATATTAACCACTTACGCTTTTAATTTCATTCTTACTTTTGTATGGATCTTTGTTACTCTTTCACCTAAAAAATACTGAATGGATTTTAATGAAACTTAACAGTAATATAGATCATATATGATAATTACATATATATAATAATTTATGTAGTTATTGAGTGAATTGGCCAATATAAAACAATAAGTGTCACATAAGACGGAAAAAAATCTTCCATCTGCGAGCCATTTTGGCCTGCATTGCAAAAACAATAAAAGTTACATGAATGTAATGTAGAGTGAAAATGTATCTCTTAAATAGTTCTAAAAAAAGTTCGTGACACCATATATCTATTTTTAATGTGTAAGTCATTACCGCTAAAATAGTGAATCAAAACTAAAATATTATTTGATATCTATTTCCAAAATGCACATTTTGTATTAACAAATCATTTTTTATCGAAACAAATACTTTTATCGCTTTTGATATTTAAAGACGATAAACTTTGCTATTGTCATTTCGACAAATATTTAAAAAGTTACAACGATGACAAAGTGATAGCGCGGTGTACTATGTAAAAGAAAAAAATGGGCTATTCGCAGTATCTGATCCTATACGAAGCACTAACAATAATTTGATTATATTTGTAAAAGTTACTTAGCATTTGTGCTTAACAGTGATACGTTATTCGGTATTTTTTTAAACAAAAAAAAAATGGAAAATAATTGCCATGATTGCCCTACTGGGAGCTCTTCATTCGAGCTTTACACTACCAATAAAAAAGGGTCGATCACAAAGTCTTTGACCTGTTATATATGAACGCTTTAAAAGAAAACTACAAAGAGAACTATAAATTGATAATAAATGAGATTGCTATGGTGCTCTACCTAACGTTATGAAAATTTTATTATGCGCCTTTAGTTTAATCAAATATTATAAACTTTGCTTTGGTGATTGCATAATTATTTAATTTAGTGATCTAAGGCAGTTGCCACCATTTTCCAACACAACAAACGGGAATTACTGCTTTCTTCAACCTGCGACATAAACGTCATTGATTGGTATTGTATATAGGGTGATTAAAAACATTTGAAGTTAACTTCTGGCATCTACATATTGGGTTTCTGTGAAATGTAGGTATATCAAATTATGAGACTAGGGACTGACACTGCATTTGTGTATATCACAATCTTAGACGTCCGGCATTGACATGACAATGCAGCCACTGCCAATTTTAAATAGTCGACGAATAAAAGTAAATTAATTTTATATTTACTGCTAAACTATTAAAAAAAAACATAAACAAAAGATGACTTTTTGAGTAAGTTCTAGTTGTATGTAACAACTTGATTTAACTTCACACATTTTTGCGAAAATTGAGGCCATCTGTAGCCTTGACCCCGCTGGTAAGTCTCTATATGTCTTAATAAATCAATCTTTTAGACCGACGCAAGGTACTTAATAATTCCCGCGATATTAATTCCCTTACCGAAGTAACAAGACTACGGTATATACCGTCTTAAAATACTAACTCACTAAAAAGTGTGAAATAAAAAAGGTAAATTTAAAAAATCAAAAAACCCGACTGCTGTTTATACTTCAAATAAAAACTGAAACGGAAAAAAAAACAAGTCCAGTAGTCTATAATTCTGTTAATAAGGAACAAAGCTACTTTAACAGTCGGGACCCACTGTTGAAAAATATTATGTATTCTTAAATATCTAATAGGTCCCGACTGTTAAAGTAGCTTTGTTCCTTATTAACAGAATTATAGACTACTGGACTTGTTTTTTTCTGTTTCAGTTTTTATTTTTTATATTTTTTTGCAAAATATTTTTGGACGCGTCTGGTAGTGCTAAAACCCCGGCTGAATCGTCTGGCTTGTTTTTTTTATATTCTGTAAATATTAAACTACAACATATAAAAATTGCAAATTGCCTCAAGTATTTTTTTGGATAAAAAATAAAAATAAGTTTAAAAATTTGGGGGTTGATTTAGCCCCGCTACTCACCAGCCAGGTCTGCAGTTTCGTGTTGGGATGTAATAGGAGAGGTACAGGACAAGTTTTCAGCTTGCCTCAAATACCTACCCAAAAATTCTTGCACTACTGTTGAGACCCCTGCGAGCGCGAGTTCCATCCGCTTGAGACACCAGTATGTGAACTTTATTATCACCTTTTGTGAAAAATGGAGCGACAATAAAACGAACATGTGCTGTTCACATGCGATAGAAGTGAAAATGTGTACACGTAAAAGTCCTTTATGGCTAAGTACGTTTTAAAGACAACCAGTGTTAAAATTCAACTTTCTAGTTCAAAGTTAATTTTTTTACACTACTTAAATTATTTCGAAAAATTAATAATAGCTTAATAAAAGAAAAAAATAAAAAGTGCGTTGTTGTTTGTTTGTTTAAAGACATAATTAAACTAATCACTTTAAATGAAACACTCATTTACTATTTAATTCAAGTTATATTTTAAAAATAAGCTTTGTTACTTAGACGCCAAGTTTCATTAATGTACTTGCGATCGCATGCTCCATCTAAGGAATTTTAAGCAAACTATTTTAAAGGTCAAATAATTAATTTAATGTCAGCTTTAAATTTGACAACACAGTATGAAATAAAACAGGGACTAAAAAGCAGCCCTTGCTGAGATTCTTGCCGGTACTTCTCAGTACAAGGTCTCAAGCCGTAGTTTTAGGAACCGATGGCGTAGTTTTCGACTTTCACATGTGCTTGTAAAAGCCTAAATAGAATACAATATTTTTGAATTGAATTAAATAAAGCACGCATGCTTATATGCTAGTCTTGCTACAAAATCACTGCCGTAATCGTATAAGAAAATGCTTTATTTCTCGATAAATGGCGACACTCAAACGAATTAAAAACAAATTATTCACATATTTTACAAAAATTAGATAGAAGCTATATAGCGATTAACAAGCAAGAAATAAACAGTAATAGACATATCAGACTATACAATACCCATTGAATATATATTGTACAATATCATATACATAATATTACTATTCAATATTAGATAATTGAAGCAAAAATTATGATAATACAGAAAATAAAGTGAATCAGAAAAAACTACGACAAAATAATCAGCTAGACCCGAAAAAATAAAAAAAAGATAATTTTGTAAGTCGACCCGACCGGGGATCAACCCCGGTACCCCGTGAGATTGCGGGGTTGATTGATTACAAAAACACTACCATGCTTTTGTGTTAGATATAAAAAATCTCTACGCGTATACAAAACACCACGGTTGTTGTGATACCTTTTCTCAAGCTTTGCCCTCCCAAACGTCCCATGACATTTGAGTGTCATAAAAGTTTTTCCAGTCAAACGTCCGAGGACACTTGAGCTTGAGTGTCCTCTGTCCTGTTTTTTGCTCACTAGCACGCTTTAGAAAGCATCCTTATCACTGCTTGTGGTCTCTTTGGTTTAGGCAAAATATGGAGACGGTGTTGTGAATAAAAATACAGTGTTTTCTGTTTTTTTTTCACATCAGTTTAAAGTACGCGCTCAGCGAAAAACGGTGACGTTGTGGACGTTTTCACCGAAATGACCCCAATTTTGCAGAAAACACTGTTTTCTCATTATTTAATGTTAAAGTGTGATATAGCCACATGTTCAAGATTTACCCGTGTCAGTGATGTGAAAAGTTGTTTTATTTGCATTACAATTAAAAACCTACAAAAATGTGAACACGTTAAAGTTGTATTTGTTACCAGCTATTTTTACTTTATTTCTTATGTTATGTTTTTCTTATCTTAGGTTTTTTCCAAATATTTATTTGAAAGATTTACTAAAAAAATCAAAAAACCCGACTGCTTAATTATTCTTCAAATAAAAACTGAAAAGAAAAAAACAAGTCCAGTAGTCTATAATTCTGTTAATAAGGAACAAAGCTACTTTAACAGTCGGGACCCATTAGATATTCAAGAATACATAATATTTTTCAACAGTGGGTCCCGACTGTTAAAGTAGCTTTGTTCCTTATTAACAGAATTATAGACTACTGGACTTGTTTTTTTCTTTTCAGTTTTTATTTGAAGAATAATTAAGCAGTCGGGTTTTTTGATTTTTTAAATTTACCTTTTTTTTATGTTTACGTTTAGCACGGGAGTTCAAAATTTCAAAAGAATTCGTTAAGCAATTAACTAGAAGGTATAATCCTGACACGGGTGATGTGTCGTAGTCAATCACGTCGCCACTCACACTTATTTACATTCATTACTTATCCGTGGCTGTAACAATTCTCATAATCTCGGCCTATTAGTTTTTTCGTCACGGACGTAATGTTTTCACTGGAAACGTAACCGAAGGTCGTTACAGTCACGTCCTAAATGAGGAGATTTCAAGCATCTTATTTTGTTATTGTGATGTTATCGAACTTCGTTAGTTAGATTTTTATGATTTAAATGGTTTCTGTTATAATCCATACTAATATTATACATGCGAAAGTATATCTGTCTGTTACCTCTTCAAGCTTTAACAACTGAACCGATTTAAATGAAATATGGTATAGAGATAGTTTCAGTCCCGGGAAAAGGCAAAGGATAGATATATTTTATCCTATAAATTTGTATGGGAAACCAATTCTTCCTTGCAAACGAAGTCGCGGTCCACTAGTCACCACCAACTCTCCAACCTCCCTCCCCCTCACCAATCAAATATCACGTAGCAGGCAGCATAATTGCTATCATCATTACTAATTTACTGCAATTAATTTTTATAGAATATATCTTTTGTTTAATATCAAGTAGGTACTCGGAAATTCTTTCTCAAATTTTTAATATAAATGGTATGTCGTATTCTTTCTTTAAGAACGATCAAAATACGGATAAAATCCTTACACATCTAGCAGAACTAATTCAAAGTACCCTAAAATCAGGTAGCGCCGGCCGATGCGTGTTATTAAGTTGGTAATTTAAAACGGACTCTTGTTTTAATTGAGTTATGAGGTGTGCTACGGCTATTATAGTGGGCAGCACCTCACAAGTCACATGCAAGACGGACACAGTACAGATGTCACAGTAAGGTAGTAGCGTGACCGATGTAAGAATTGGAGCAGGATTTGAAAGTTTTTTATATAAAAAACTAGGCATACATTGAACAAAATCACATTTACATTCAACTAATATTGAACGGGGCTGGGATCAATAAAGTATAACCCAAAAAAGAGTATGTATTAGTTTTTCAGAGTACTGTTTTTTATTGATGTGTAACATCTTTCTTCTCGCTTTCCTGGATTTTTTGGGAGTAATTTCGTGAAATGGGACGGAAGTGTGTAACAGGAAGTCGCGAAAGCGCGCGCTATTTGATTTGTTTTTAATGGCTTATTTCATTTAGTATTAGGTTTTATTTCTTTTTTTACTTATATAAGTTGAGGTTTCAAATGTTACACATCATACGCGACTACTGTAAGGCTCGCTCGTTTTTTTTAATTAAATGATATGGTTATTCAGTTGCAGGCCTTAGTAAGCACATAAGGTGTAACATTATACTACAAAATATTTGCAGTTACTTTTTTAGTTCTATTGTAGTGTACTTACTTTTTTAAATGATGCTTAACTTATTTCATTATGTGCCTTTAAAACGAAACATCGGGCAGTCTCTGAGATAATCTATTGTTCGACATTTAACTATGATTCATGTAACAGATGACTTTCCGCACTATGAAATTAAGTCGTGATCACATACTTATTATAATGTGCCGTTTGAAAGCTTCAATTTGCTTCTTAACTGATGACTCCTCTTACAACTACACTAATATGTTAAACGAGTATCAGTGTTTGAACCGTTATTTGTTTTCTCATATACTAGTTACTTGCTTTGTCTTCCGAGTAAATTCTTTTTGGATAAGAAAATGTTGCTGTCTAATCCATACAAATTTGAATATTTCTCTTTGCTTGTAGATTTGTATGTTTGTTATTCAGTCACGCAAAAACAACAGAACTTATTTGTTACCCGGATTGAGACTGAGGGACTTTATTTATTACCTGGATTGAGACTGAGGGATTCTCACAAAAGTTAAGGCGGTGAAGTCCCAGACGGCTGGTTTTCCTTAATAAAGAAGAAGTTATCTCTTGAAGTGATCCCTGCCCCGCTAGCATGGGCACCGCGATATGATATATAACGCGTTTTTATCACACTCAATTGTCAAATTACTATGGAGTTTCACAGTAAGACGCCATAATAAAATGTGACCTAATGTGAATTGTATTGCTCATGCTACGAGGGCTGAGTGACATAGGACTATATTTTATCGCGTTAAATAAAATTTACCTGTGCAAAGCCGATGTGGGTGGTACAATACTACTTAAACTCTGTACAATGCTAGATAATCGCCTGGTTATAAATAAATCTTTCTCATACTCATACATTTCCAAATTTGTTCATAACACGTCACTTGTACCTGAGCCAGTACTAAATCACAGATTTGTTACAATAATTAGATATTTAGTCTTCATCCGTGATGCCAGTCACTACAATTACTTTGGCTTATATTTCACATGTCTGCCGTATATTAAAATTGCAGATTACACGTCACATCGAACAATACGTTCTCACGCCATAATATGAGTATATTTGGGATACGAGTGTGTGGTAATACGCGCGTTTCTTTGTGAAAGTCCTTCCCACAGAAGACAACGAAACTGTCCAGTGGTATAATTTTGAATGTATGAAATTTTGTGCATGTTACGATATACGTGATTCGAAACATTGAGACTTGACTAATTGTGAATGGTTTGACAATTCAAGTCAAGTCCCAAGGATTTTTGTTTCCTTCCGTCCCAGGACGGGTGTGGAATCCAAATAGATACCCTATAGCTGACTGCAAGGTTATGTCAGACTCTTACTGACTAAAACACACCGTAGTATATGCTTATGGCCAAAGGGCCTAACACGCTTCATGAAAGATATATCTTTTCAACTACGACCAATCGAACTGTGGGCGAACGGTGAACAATGTTTGGGGGCAAGAGGTAAAATATATCCTTGAAAGCTAAATAATAGTTGTGAAGTAAAGTAGCTCTTTCTTTGTTAAATCTAATGTAAAAGGTTCCATTAATAAATTAAAAAATCAAATATCCCGACTTCTTAAATATTACTTTAAATAAAAACTGAAAAGAAAACAACAAGTCCAAGTAGTCTATAATTCTGTTAAGTAAGGAACAAAGCTACTTTAACAGTCGGAACCCATTAGATATTCAAGATTGGATATTTTTTTTTTCAATAATGGGATTTCATTCCTAGGTGTTCCTAACACTATTTTCAATTTAGGGATCCGTGTGGCAAATATTGAACTTTAAATTGCTAGTTTTTGTTCGTGTAGGGCGTCCCTCCCCTCTAGAAGATAAACTTTTCGTTGGAAAACCCGGGATGAAAAATTCATGATAATAGTGCTTTTCATGAACTTATAAGGTACTTTTAGTATTATGTTTTAGTTGATGTAATTAGTAAAAAACCAAATGAAGAGTCTATGAATAATTTTACACTTTATGCAGTTATGAAGCTTATGAAACATAAGAAAATATTTAGTGACAGAGCATCGAGTTGACCTAAAAATAACATATAAATTAAAAAAAAAGCGATATCCTGGGTTCATAAAACAAACTCTAAATTAATGTCTTACATATCCAGAAAGCAATCACTAGTCAAACACGGGTTTTAGTATAATATTATGCTTTAAAGAAAACAACTATTTATTTAAATTTCCCTTTAAAAGACAGTGACTTTGTATTCGAATTTCGAAGTCACAACAAAAGAATATAATCACAGCGAGCACCCACTGTAAGAGCCATAAAACATGAACGCTACGTTAATAAGTCAGAAAATGAAATGTTGACCGATAGTCGAATGGCGATGAGTGGCTACCGCGCTTCCGAAAACCATCACAGACGCGACCGCTGCAGAAACAAAAAGGCACCGCGCCGCCGGTGCACTTCCGATTGCATTGCCAACGCTGAAAAATTACCTGCCCACCCCAGCAAGTGCTGTTAATATGAGTCATTGCGAACACTGTCGACCCAAAGGGCAATTTTCCTTTCATCTGAATTTTTATTCGCGAATTTCACAAGCATGATAAAAAAGTTAAGACGTGAAGTTTCCTTTGAAAACCATACTATTTTTTTCTTTTCATATTGTGGCAAACAAGCCGATGACCCGTCTTTTGGTAGGCAGTCACCATAGCTTATAGATGCTTGCCGTACTACCGTGACCCAATCCCCTACTCCGTGGAACCTTGCTCACCGACAGAAACACAAGACTACCAAAGGTAGTGTTATTTTACTGTGGTCCTCTGTAAGATGAAAGTAACTTCCGCAGACGCGCGTTCCAATTCGAGCGGGTAGTCCGTTATGCCTCTCTTAAATTCATTTGACATTGCCAAAGATCATCCTTCCGAATATCACAAAAACATTAGCCCAATTTTTCATTGCGCACTAATGTTTACCGTCCCGCGGTCGTACGCAAAAACTGCTAATGACCGAAGCCACAAATCTCTTGTCACTGCAAAATGGATGCACCAAATTTTTTTAGCATAATCGCTACTCACCTTCGTAATGTTTTTCAACCTTCCGAGAATTTATGCGTTACAATCTTTTTTAAGCAGTAACTACAGGGAATTCCACGTGTGAATTTAAAATGTGTATTAAAATCTCTTTTGTTTCTTAGGTCCACTTGCAGCAATTTTGCTAAATCTCAATTTCACTTAAACTAGATTTATCCCATACTAGAATTTTGATTTTAATATTGCCCTTTTGTCATTTTTCTACGGGTTAACTTAGTTTCAGTTGAATCGAGATTTAGCAAATTTGCTGCAAGTGGACCTTAAACACTGAATCAAACAAAACCAACTAGGCGTATACTAAAAAACTGGTATGACCATAGACAATGTATTTTTAAATGACTCGATAATCCTTGTCATAAAATTACAATTTTGGTGTAAAATATCTGTAGTTAAATACGTTTAAACTACTCGTGAATGCATTGAGCAAAGGTTGCGGCTTAATCCAGAGACAATGCCATAAATCAGAGAGTGGTGCATACATAATTATATTCGTTGTCGTTACTTACTTATTATACTATATCCTAACAATGTAACAGACATGTAAACACGAGACTAATGCCCACGGTAAAACATTTAACAGTCAGCTATAACACGGGTATTTTTAATGTTCGCCAATTACAGTCTTCTGCCAGTTAACGATTTCTCCGAGCATTAACTATTCCAATTTTATGCTTTCGACTCGAACGATATTCCCGAAGATGCACTGGTTTATTTGAGACTTTAAAATATACCTAATTATATTTTAAATTTTTAAGCATGTAACCTAATTATTTAAAAATATTTAAGTATCCTCTGATCTTAAGAGGCATATTTATATTTTCAAATGCAATCTCGTATCATAATTACAGTTATACTAACTTCCTATACGTCTTCATCGTAGTTAACCAAAACCTCAACAAACTCACCTCAACCTTTGCGAGAACGCACAAATATCTACACAATAATAATTTATTGCTCCTTCGGATTTGAAATGTACAAGATACTTATCGTTATCACCAAAAACAATCATTTTTATTATAACTATCTATACAGTTAGCACCCATCAATCTAACTGGGCCCGCGTGGCGAGTCATGTCCCAATATCCCTATATTATCCGTGTAAAAATGTTTGCTTACATACTCCCAATGTTCCAAACAAAGATTGCAACAAGTAGTTTACATATAAAACAAACTGAATTTGGATTTTTTATAAATTCCGAACAACCGGATAAATTCATAAATATGATAGTGTTGAACACTATTCTATATAAATTAAAAACGTTGTTAAATTTTCATAGCACAAACTTTGCTTAATTTAGGACTAAATAATTTAGTGGGGTGGTGTCATGTGGTGGATCGTTCGAAAGTAAAAAAAAAAAGTCTGCTACTATAAACCAACATCCGTAACACGGCAACAATATTTGGAATATGCACCCTGCCGCCTATTCACCCGCCTATCACCGTTGCACTTATAAATACTTGTTTCGATTGCCACTCGTCAAATCCAACTTAATATTAGGACTTCAAGCATTGAAGCTTTTAATTTGCAAATAAGGCATTCAGTTGACGCGACAAAAATATTGCTATAGGTGTTATCACTGTGCTGGTAGTGCTCGATAGAAATATTTAGTTCGTTCTCTACCTAGAGTAGACTTTTTAGAGAGTTTTTATAATGATAGAGTTTAAAATGTTAAATTTTGTATTCAACTGTAAACTAAGCATTAAACCACTGTATTCTTTTATAAATTTATTTTACTCAGTTTTTTGTATAAAATTTGATACGATTTCCACAGCTCCCCATTCCGCACTTTTGTTTCTGCATTGGTGACTTACGAATTTTATTATCTATGTCTTAAAATGATATATGGTCGCTGTTAACTGGAGAATCATAAAATATTTTCTGTTTGTGGAATATTTCTGAAGCAATAAAGCAATAATTCAGTACGGGACTACGGGGAATATGGCGGGCTTTATTTGCCGTCATAAACGGACTGTTTATGGTAGTTTTTTTGCTTGTCTTACCTTCAGGCCGACGTAAGTACGCGCCTGCACATAAACCTTCGCTTTATCATTACCGTGATTGGAAACTAGCATGCCTTTTACTTGAGTTCCTAAAGCATTTATTTGAAACAGATGTTGGGAAAATTCTGCACAAAGTACTCACAGGCGACGAGAATGACATGTATGGAATATTTTGTAAAATATAATATGAACTATAGTTATGTTAGGTCTATTAAATACATAATATAGACAATGTCATAAACAATTTGAAATCTCAAAAGCCTTTACCAACATTTCTGTGAATTCATAACCCCGACTTTTGCAAGTCTTACTAAATAGTACGATTCTGAATTTTTTCATAACTATTCGGAAGGAAAATGAACCATCTGTCATTACCGTTTTCCATAGAACCTATACAATCATCGGGAGGCGGATCGCTCAGGCTTTGATAGGTCGGTATGCGCATGGCCATCGGCGATCATTCGTCCTCGTCAACGGAATAAGAAGTCGTTAGTGCTTCGCTTCACACGAGTGTGAAACTTTGGAGGTGTCGACGGGGGGCCCCATTAGTCAGCGTGATTAGTTCTCGAGAGCGTTAATGTTTCAATGAGATGAATAATCGCTTGAACAGTGACAAATGCGCTCGGTCGCCGCGCACGCACCACCTGATTCCCCCTCAAACGCGCCGCCATCACTCAGCCTCACGAGGTGTTATGTGGAGATGAAGAGATTTATATTTATTAGTGTTAGAGGCACCAAACTCCTTGGAGACTATTGGATACTATACTATTCTAATGTTCTTAAAAGGTAGTGTGTACCTTGCCTTTTAAAAAATGTTTTCTACCGATCTGCTGTATTACATTTTGTTTAGCTTTTCATTATTTTCCTAGTTTCAATCGAATTCAAAAATTCAACTCTCACCTTTTTTGACTCTATAAAGCTATTTTGGAATCGTAAGGTTATCTTAAAAGGAGAATCTACTTAACACAAGAGTGTTTAAATAGTGACATTTAAAATTAAGATAATTAAGTAAACAAAATCCTTTTAGACATCACAAGTATCAAAACACTTTTTTTCTGCAATCTAAGGTATGTATAATATAAGGCTAATTTTTATTATGAAGGAATATTAACGGAAGTCTTTGCTCCCATACTATTATTTCCTAAATTTAGTATGCAAAGTTTATATTTATACTTAAAATAAGGTTTATACTTAAATTAGCGAAAGTTGTGTAGGACATACAAAATATTAGTAAATGGTTAAGATATAGGTCTTTTAAAAAAAATTAGAGGACAGACAAGTGATTATGGCACAAGAAAATGAAACTTTTCTTAAATTGTATAAGAAAAAGCATGGTAAATGACATGTGTATTTACTTGACAATGTATAATTTATACATTGACTGAAAACCGTTAGAAAATGTTATGATTTGAATGTTATTTTACTACCAGGATAGTGAAAAATAACCAGGAAAGTGAGCTTATTAAACACAAATTCTCATATTTTTTAATATTTATATTAGAACAATGAATTGGTATCACTCGGTCTTTGTACCTTAATAGTGTAAATTTATCTTAAAGGGATCATATAATCAACTAAATTCACACATAGATTTTGTGGAGAAATTATCACACATTCGATTTAAGCAGTGTTCATCATAATGATCGCAGCAAAGTGTCGCCATAATATTTGATAGAAAGTGGTTTGATGAATTACAACCTTATTTAGATCAGTAAAAACCAGCTGGAAATTGTTGCACATGGTACACATGCATGTGCGAGTCTTGCAAACGTCAAATAGCTGACTACAAACCTCGTCTACAAAAATTCTTTAAGTAAGTTGCGGAGCGTATCAAGTCTTTACCGCCTTTGATTTTTTATATATTTTTATTTATGCCCTTATACTTATCATGTTACAAAAATTCTTCAACTGACTTAAGCAGTCGTTTTTCTGTCTTATTGTTAATTATTGTTTTGTTTCACAGCATTCCATATCTTTTTGTAAGTTAGTCACTTTATTATTGGTTTGCTACACTTTTCTTTCTTCGACAATAGGACCCGTATTCAACCTTTTAAAAAATAGCTTGTCTTGTCTTAAGGTTTTCTAGATTATCTATTACATATCTGGTTTTGCATAGTGTCGCCAAATACAGCTTTTTCACTACTTCTTTCCGAGTTGCTGGGTCATCTGCTATTTGTGACATTTTATTATGAGTTGTTTTGCTTACTTTCGTCCGGCATTTATGCAGTTCAGCCTACAGGTTTTTTAATTTTGTCATCCTTGTCTATTATTTCTTTGTTTCTCTTACATCTTTGTATAATTGACTTTTGTCTAGCCGCCCTTAGCCTAGGCAAGTGACTAGAAGATGGAGGACCATCTTGCAAGGATGCAGTGGAGAAAGCAAAATGAGATTACGATGGTTGACAAATTAAATATTCAATACATAAGCTTGAAGAATGTACGCTCTTATAAAATCTGGAGTACTCTTTTTAAAAGCAATTTTTTTCTTATAGTATTAACTAGATCTTGTCCACCGCGACTTCCTGCAGTGCCTTTTTCTCGATTGGTCATTTCAGATATCGTTTTTATTTTTCCTGTAATACATTTTTTTTTCTTTTGAAGTGGCTAACTTGTGTGGTTCATTGTTCATTTTTCATAAGGTTGTCTTTCATTTTCTCGCTTTTGTGCTAATACTTCTTCCTTGGTCTTTCGTTTCTTACGTTGTGGCATTTTGGTTTCTGTGGAAAGAAAGCCTCAACATACAATTTTAGTAGGAAATTAAGAATCTAAACGAATGTTTACCACTTTTCTGTAATATTATCACTTTCCTGCCTTAATGGATCCAGACAAGTGATACACAGAAAAGTGATCATTTTACGGTTTTTTATAAAAAACCCGAAAACACTGTTTTGTAATGACATGTTTATGCTTTATTACTAGTGTAAATAGTATAGTAATCAAAACAATAAAAAAAATAAGAAATCCAAATATTGTTTACGTACATACATACCATACAAGTGACAAGTTGTCCCGAATGCATTTGCGGTCAATGAGATCTTCGTCGCGTCTCTCTGATTGGCTGTTAGGCGGAACTTCAAGCGACAGTGAGTCCATTTTACAACGTACTTTGTGTCAGAAATCTGAAAACAGTGTTCATTATTCAATTGTTGATATTCTTGACATCTTTTTAAGTGACAGGAATGTGATATATAATTCGTGTCACCCCTATTCTATGATGAAAAATCGTCAAAAAATAGGGAAAAACGGAACTTCCTTTTAAGTTTAGCAAAGTTTTATCGATTGTGACTGTGATAAGTTAATAATCTCTTTGAAGTATGTACTTACTTTGTGTTTCGTAAAATCGCCCCACCAGAATTTTTATTTACGTATTTATATTTATCGCATTATTCTCCAAAAATATCTGAACTTAAGTGCCCATATAAAAGGCAATTCGTTCCTTATTCCAGATTTAAAATAAATCAGAAATATTTAAAAACTATGGAGCTATGAGTTAAGCGCACCAAAATTCCTTCATTACAAGAACTAAACATAAATTTTGTGCCACCATATCTGATATTCATAATATTACAACCCTTTATAACACTCCACATGTCCATCTTGTGGTCACCCTGATTGTTGATAAATGACTCAGCTTACGTATTCAAAGTCAAGGGTTAAAGTCGGCTGCGATCTAGTGTCGGGATCTTTTTCACATTTTTAAATCACGACGTCGATATTTCGAGTCGACGCTTCGTTATGTGTCACTCTATGATTTAACATTATTGGATTCGCTCGGCATCCTTTGAGTGCAGCCGCGGTAAGATTTACAACTGGAATGATAGCTACCGATGTTATTGCACTATACGTACTTACACTATACTGTAATACAAGTTGGTACTTTCCGAGAAGGGACGTTAAGGGCTCAGGATTCAGAATTACGGTGGGATCAGATGGAATACAATAATGGAACCTCACCAATGGTCCGTAAATCTGAGCATTGTGTGTATATGCGTTTACCGTTCTGATTGCATCCATATGTCAATATACCTTGCTAAGACGGACATCTTCACTTGATCATTGTAATCGTTTCATTGGAGATGCTGCTAACTCAAACAAATACATTTACGCAATACAAATTTATTTGGCATAGCCCATTTGTGGAACGCCTAAACTGAACTGTAGTGCACGAAAACTCGAAGGTACAAAAACACACGGCAAGTCATCAAAGCGTTGAACTTGCCACGTCTAAGCAGCAAACAATGGTCCACTTGACGACAATACAAGAACAGCTACAGTATGGCAGAAACGGCCATGGATTGGGAAGCTTGCCTCCATTCTTAATATGACAGCCACAGAACACGGAAGAAAGAAATTCTTACCGATAATATCAACCTGAAAATGGCTTAGGTTGGATAAGGGCAACATATTCGAAAACAGAATGAATCAGATAGCAAAAATGAAAACTCAAATAATTTATATTTAAATGTTACAAAATATTCAACAGGTACTAATTCCCTCTGGGCTAACATGACAGTCGGTAATTTCTGTAGTTATTAATTATAGAAAAGGCAGTTTCTATGTTTCTTGGGTCGGGTGTAAAAAGCGCAGGTATGAGACAGGCCGGAGCCGGCACGACGGACGATCATAAATCAAAACATTTGTGGCCATGATTAATCAAACCGTGGACCTCTAGCTCGCCTCAAGTATTCTCGGCTATAGCTGTTTATGGCTACGTCACTTTCTGATCTTTATTGTCAGTGGAATGAGGTTTGTATTCCGTCAGCAGTGATTATGTATTCTTGAAAATATCTATAGGTAAACTCACCTTTACACATTTCGATTTGAACGTGCGTCCGATTACATTTTGAATTGAAAACAAATATGATGATACGAGGACTATGTTTTGATTGCATAAGTTGACCGCAATTTCTAACAAATCTAATTACGAATAATACGATAGATCGACTGATGTGTTTTAAATTAAAGTAAGTTTTACATGCAAGATTAAAGTTAAAGTTTGGGAATGCACTAAAGATCAAAAAAAATATCACTATGATTTTTTTAACTTATTTTCAAATATGGAGTTCCGTTACTTTAATATCTTGAGCTATTTGATAAGGAAACGTTTTCGATATCAAACTATATGTCAAACCTTTTCAAACTTTTGCATGAACGCAACTTTATTTTTGTCTATCTAATTTTGCTAATAGATTTACTGATAATACGGAAAAGAAAACAGAACATGATAACAAAACACCCAAGCAAAACACGCAAAACACATTTAATCCTTTGAAGTATTCACTATTGTAGCCCGGCTTGTGGTCAGAGCAGTGGTCAGCTCACGGTGCGATGATGCAGCAATACGACTACTTTTTATAAAGAAACATATTTATTGCATTCCACAACTTCGATTTTATCACATTTGAAGCTAACACTTTATCGTAAAATTTTAAATCGCTATCTTTTTTGCACTATACGTATAGTACAATATATTTGTAAAGTAAAAAAGGGAAGGGTTTTCTAGACTAGACTTAGAGCTGAGGAAGTTACCTCTGCCTTACAGAAGACACACACACACACACAGTGAAATAAGATACCTTTTGGTGGGGCCCTGATGTTCCGGTGAACAGCACATCATGGTGGGTCCGGCTACGGATAATCATCGGCCGGCGAGGCCGCGAATTACTTCATTCCCGCGACTTCACCCCGCAGTCCCGATACGCACTGGGGGGAACTCGGTCCTCAAAGTGCGTGTCGGGTGCAGGAGTATTTTCTGGATTTGGGTACTGGGTAGGGCGTAGGGCCTTGCTCATTTCATTGAGTGTTAGGGGCTAGATGAAATTAGCAGAGCGGATTCTTCAGATACCGTGTTCGCGCTTCTCCTAGTGGGGTTCTGTTAGTGAGTAAGCTATTTCAGGGCTCGGTGTAGAGGATTGGATTCAGGGCACTTTTTTTGCGCTAGCGGACATGAGATTTCAAAAAAGGCGTAACCAGCAAAAAAAAACGCAAACCGTATGCGATCAGTAAAGATTAAAAGCATACAGCGTTCATTCCTAAAGTGTGTATCTTTCTTAGTAATTCAAATACAAAAACTTTGTTTTCTACATTGAAATTGGGATCCGAATTGATCGCGAACCATTTTATAGTCTACTTACTTATTAGCTGCCATGCGCTTTTTGTATTAGGTGAGTACCAACGAAACAATTTTCCTACCAATAAAAAGTATATTACTTTCTGCTAGTAGATGGGTACATCATTAAAACAAGTCAGGTTTAGTTTAACTTTTATTCGAATCGTGCTCACTCTGATGGTCACCACACAGTGAGATGACTCGACAGATTTACCTTGGCTCCGATTAAACCTATACTTTTTTATGTTTTATTATATCGATACATATTTCCACTAACCGTAACAATGAGCCGGTGTTATTTCTTAATTTTAGCACGTTTAATGTGCCCTTTTTAAAGTTAAGTAACTTTCGCAATGGTCGTTCTAGGGTGGGTGGACTAATAATATATTTCGAGCTGTTCCGTGCTTCTGAAGGCACGTTATGCCTTTGGTCCAGGCTGCATCTGCAGTGCAGTTTTGTAAGAACAAACTCACTTTTCACAGCAGCATATCCTGGTGTGATTTGAAACTTATTTGATATTCGTGTTCTAATTTTTTATTCGCACCATAAATTCCGAAGTTAGTTTGTTCTTACAGACTAGCATACTGCTTATTTACGGGATTGTTACCATGTACATTGTTTTTAGCGAATTTCCGATATTTCAGTGGTACGGGTATCGAACGCAATAAAAGACTTCGTCGGGGGGTAGACCGATATATCTGCCAATAACAGCTGATCATGGCGCTTGCAACAGTGCCGAAATATTGAAAACTCGCTAAAAACAAGGTACATGGTAGCAATCTATATTATATTACTATAATGTTAGTGACCATGAAAGTCTAAAATAATATACTCGTATAGCATACTGCTCTTTTAACACCCCCCAATCCGCATTAGTATGGTGGAGATTATAATGATGAATGCGTCTTAATTTTATTGTGTTGTTGGCAATATTAATTAAGTTCTAATCAGTTTGTATTTATTGCTGTCTGTCCGCTAGTTTTTCAGCATTAATTATTAATTGAGGTAGGTAAATAGCTGAAATTTCACAAAATATTATTTCTAAGTTATTATTATATATAAATAAATAAATAAAAAATTCGACGAAGTGTTAAACCATTCAAAATTATAAGGAACCCTACTGATGCGAGTCTGGTTTGCACTTGAAGGATAAATACAGTTTTTCTATTCTGTATTTTATGTCACAAATTAGTTTATATAGGTAAAGTGGATAGCCACATCTTCTTATCTGTTACAAACAAACCGAAAATAGACGTTAACACCGGCGTGTATATCTTTCCATTTTGTAGCTAAATATACATTTTGAGTATCTAAAGCCACGATTTTATTATGAATTAACATGTTTATATTGATACTCATTTGGACAGCGGTCTCGGCCGGGAGTTTTTTCTTTACATTCTCTTAATGACGAAATGTTATGAGTCTTGTATCATATTTGTGTGGGTCTCTTTTCATTTGAACAATAGTGGAATCGCGAGTAAGGTCCAAGCAGTCTGGATGTCAAAGTTATGACGTGTTAGATTGATTATCGGATGGATGTTAAAATACGTTTTACGACTTTTTATGGCGAGCTTTCTGTGTAAAACCGTCTTAACAGATTCGTTTGCGGCCGCGTCAGTTATGAGAGAGATATGTCGAAGAAAAAATATTGGTTTGATAGCATCATCATGAAATTCCTTAAAATAACCGCAAGTACCTCCTATTGATTGAAAACAGCATAATTTTTGACCATTTTAAATGTTACTTTAAGTAATTTGTTCATTGTCTATTGAAGGCCGAACTGTTATTAAGGAGTTAGTTATACAAGACCAAAATGACTGGTTAACAAACAATAACGTTATAAACATATTAATATTAAAACGAAGTTTTTTTCTAAATCACGGTTTCTGATTGCCCCATCGCGCAAGTACCTATGGTCCGGTTCACCTGTCATGCCAGCCGGGTCCACCCACCGCGGCCGTACCTGTCGCGTATCCGGCACATTTACGAGGGTTCAACGCACGCTGGCAGATCCCACCGGCCGTGACGCCAAAATATCGCGGAAAACTAACTTACTGATATATTCAAATCTAGTAGCCCGCCCTCACTTCGCTTCTGTGTAGAGCTGTAGTGTAGGTCAACTATTTTTTTTTGATCTTAGGCTTGTATTATACACAGTGGCTTTTTTTTATATAATTATAAACCTTCCATGAACATTTATTTAACTAATAGTGCAAATTTGGTTGCGTACATTCTTTAGGACCCGTTGTACCGAATGCACCATTTTTTTGGTTGTACGCACAAATCACTGGAACTAATGGTCCGATTTGAAAAAATCTTTCTGTGTTAGATAGTGCATTTATTGAGGAAACTTTAGGATATATAACATAACGCTGATTATCGATCGCGAGCGGATTATCGATGTGAAATGTTGCAAAAATGGGTAAAATATAATCCATTTGTGAGCTTCCGTTGCGTGCGCTGCGTAAATGATTAAAGTTACACAAAAATTATGTGTCGTGGAATGGTTTCTCTTTAAAATTTCTATAAAAAAAAGTCTGCGACAGCATATGCCCATCTTTTAAGTTTGGCTCACTATAACCTTTCTCTTCAAATTAACGCGGATGAAACCGCAGGGGACCTTTAGTTGTGACATAACTGTAATAGTTAGACATATGGTATTGCAGACTTTTTTGTAGATGTTGATGTCTTCTATAATACTTTAGTACATCACTTTGCTCTACTGTCAATGACTTCCGCAGTGTAAGCGATATAAGGTTATTTTTTGGTATTTTTTCACACCCTGGATTACGTTATCGAAGTTTTCATACGGAACCCTATTTTTTTTGAAAATACTATTATAGCCTTTGTTGAAATCGGTCCAGTAATTTCAGAGCCTATTGAATAAACAAACAATCAAATCTTTCCTTCTTTTAATATTAGTATAATAAGAATATAATATTTTTCTAAAACCGAAACCCCCTCTAAGGCCCTATAATACAAAACGTTTACTAAAGTTAAATCTGATCTAAGATTAATGTTTACAGCTATATGTTACAAATTTAAAATATTTTGTCAAAAAAGGAGTGTAATGTTTTCAGCGTTCGTGTGTGTATGTTGTTATACTATGCGTTCCTTTTTTCCATCATAACCTAGCTATAAATGGCTGAAAAAACGTGAGTGTATGGTTATCATTAGAACTCTTAAATCACCTCGCACGAGTGAGTCTAAAGCTAAGGCCCTTTTTTTAATCGACTTCAAAAACTAGGAGGATCTAAATTAAGCAATCCGTTTTTTTTGTATAATTCCGAGATTTGTTGACTACCTTTCTTAGAGATCTGATTTGCTATTAAATGTTTGCAGGTAGTATCAATTCAACATTTTATTTAAGATCGGTTTTTAAAGTGAACAAAAATGCTCTTCTATCATTTAAGTCTCCCGACTCTATTTGAAGCTTTTACTTGTTTTACTTAGTTTATTTTTGTACAGTCGCGTATTTGTCGCGAGGAGCACGATGGCGCAAGTGGTTAGCGCGTTCGGCTGCGATCTTTGAAGTTAAGCAACTTTCGCAGTGGTTGGTCATTGGATGGGTGACCAAAAATTTACTATCTCGAGCCCCTCCGTGCTTCGGAACGCACGTTAAGCCGTTGGTCCCGGCTGCATCTGCAGTCGTTAGCACCCATCAATCCGCACTGGGCCCGCGTGGAGGGTCATGGCCCAATCTCCCTATTCCATCCATAGGGTAGGCCTGTGCCCCAGCAGTGGGGACATTAATAGGTTGATGATGATGATGGGACATCCATTTTTGGGACTAAATTCCTTTTCATACGGACTTTGCGGATGGGGACTAGGTGAAAAAGATTGTGAGACTTTTCCGCCACAACTGTCACTTGCTGCCGTCCTCAAGCTAAAATGCGGAAAAATGACAAAACCGTCCAACTTTTTAATATATGGTCAAAAAACGGCGCGTAAACTTCAAATTATTGCTATTTTGTAGCCATTCAATACATGACGGATTTTTAGACAAACTATAAAACATACGAGTTTTTGTTAAAGACGGATCGATAGGGAATTAAAAACGGTATAAGATGCAATTTAAAGACTGAAAAATCGACCACATGTCACTTAGCCGCACTTTAGTTTAAGGACGTAAATATCGTTGACGGCAACTTGTTTCGTAGCGCATTGTTTGTAATTGTGTACTTATGCTTATGTTTATTTTGAACTTAGTTCCAACGACACTAAATTTTTCATTTTTTAAACTATTTCTTGAAAACTTTGCTATACCTCGATGATATATTATATATAATATCATATTGGTATCATTCTACGAAAGTTTTTTTTCGCACAAACAATAAAAAAAAGGCATTTACTTTTATCATTAGAAAATATTTTTAATAAAATTCCATAATTGGAGTAAGCGTCACGGTAGACAGTGCAGTGAAATGGCTCCCCGCGCAGTCGGAAGCGGAAGCTGCTCCCGCGCACTGGAGCGGCGCGCCCACGCGTGATTTTACCAGATACTACAAAATCGGCGAAGGGTAGTTAGTTCAATTAGATTATGATTAATTCTTTTCTATATTTTTCCATCCAATTACTCACGACTTTGTTAACGACTTTAGGAGGATCACAGTTCAATAGCTACGTGCACTCTTCCACTTAGACTGTGTCTTATTTACTTAATTTTATATCGCCTTATTACAAAACGTTTACTAAAGTTATAACCGTTCTAAAATGTATACTGCCACTTTTGCATGGGAGGTTAATGAGTATCTAAGAGTAATGCTTATCTCTAATCTAAGAGTAGATATAATAATGACAAGAATCTATGGAGAAATGCCACTTCCTACTAATATTACACATGTAAAAGTTTGTACTTTTGTTAGTCAATCAAGCAAAAAGTACTGAATCTGATACGCATCGTTTATGACTTGGATTGAGACAAAGGATATACTTTATATCCCGGAGAAATGTTAGGTTCCTGTGGGATTCTTAAAAATCAATAGTTAACGCGTACGAAGTCGCGGGCGGCCGCTAGTAAAATAATAAATAGTTCACATTGACTCCCTTTTCGAGACTGGACCGATTAATGTTTATAATAACGGTTCACGAAGAACTTAAAACTTCATTACATTATATATTTCATTTATATTAACATACTAGCTGACCCGGCTAACTTCGTACCGCCTTAGCGTAGCTTTGATGCACTACTTTATTTTGTATAGCTGACCTATCTTATGTATGAGTACCTATTCATTGTTAGCGCGGTTATGGATGTGGTGTCACAGATTACCACAGATTTTTTGTTTTAAATTGAATGACGTCGTTACGTTATATTTTTCAATCTTTCTGAGAGATTTTCTTTATATTTTTTTCCGTATGAACCTTGTACAGAGTATTAGAAAACTACAAAAAAAAATCAGCCAAATCGGTCAAGCCGTTTTCATGTTATGTCGTGACAACGGAAAACGGGTTTCATTTTTATATATATAGATTATATTGAAATCCTAAAATTACAGCAAATAGCTTTAACATTAATAAAAAAACTTTCACAGCTACCATCATACCAGAAATAAACAATTTTTATTTAGTTCCAACAGTAGAGACATATAAGTATGTCGAATAACTGTTCGCAAAATATGGACGGTTTTATAAAATAGGTAATTTGAAATACTATTAAGTAATTCAAGCCTACTCAGAACTGACAACGTGAGAGTACATTGTTGCCTTAAAATTATAACATTTCCGCAGCGACTAACGTAACTTTGTAGAAAAGCAGGTGTAATTTCGTATAAGTAACGTCAATAACTGTTATCTGGCCAAACTTTACGCCTGTTAAGGCCAGCTCTCACGTTACTCTCCTCAACAAGCAATACTTAAAGCCCCGAATTATCATAATGAGCAATAACCAATTGCACGAAGCTCACGTCAAATCGTCTTAACTCATGTAAATGTATGGTTGAATTTTTTTTCTTTAAGTCAAATTGCATGTGTCTTAAACGGTGATCCGCGCGGTCATTAGAGGCCAAATGGCGTTCGGGCTCGTGAAAGAAATCAAATTAAAATATATTATTACAATAACGATGCACGCTAAACCGCTACCGATGTTAAAATAACGGGTTACGTCTAATTTATAACAGATAAATTGAGGGGATGGCTCACGCGGACTGATTAGATGCGGTGTTTGGTAGCGGTCGGTCCCATATTGATTATAGAAATTAGACAATACAAACGGAAGCGCATGCTTAATTTGTCATTATAATATGTTCTCGATTTCTTATAACGGTCGTTGTGATTAAATGATAATAATACTACTTTAGTTATGTTTTAATAACCGAAGATGCTTTGTAAAACCAAGCAGATTGTGATATTCGTATGTAGTATTTAAACTCGGTAGGTAAGGTTTTATTAAAGCTTTTCACTACTAGATTTATCACAAATATATGTTAAAAATATTTAAGATAATAAGAACTACTTGGCTGAGATATCGAACCAAATCCTTCGCTATCCGCTGAATGCACTGGTCACATTACACTAATGAGACCTTAACGGACGTATCGAATTACTTCCATCTTAGGCTTTTCCAGCCTGATACCTGGGTCCAGTTGGATTTTGTCTTGAAAAGATTTCTTGAGAAATAAAAATGATTAAAATTATGACAAAGAGTGTTTACAAAATTTTTAGGTAGATTTATTATACTGTCTTAGGTAGGTATATTGTAAGTGAAGTAAAATATGGCACTACAGATTTTTTTTTTTTTCTAAAGTAAACTTCTTATCATCTCTGAAATATCCTGTATTGTCTAGGAGAGTAAGGCCGTTTGTCCACCGCCCCGTCACCGAGAATTAGATGATGGCGAAGTAGCGACCCATTTAATTACTATAGCCGCTTGTCTCTCTCAAGCCAGTCACGTCATCTTGATCTCATGCAGAAATAATCGCGTTCTTGTTGACGTCCCGGTGACGGCTGTGGTGGACAAGCAGCCCATCCACCACGAATTACATCACCTACCTGGGATAGTAACCACCTCCTAACAGTAGACCACTATAAAATTATACTGTTTATATGATACCTTCCAAATAAGTACGGTAACAGTTTGTGGCCAGGAAGGGATGTATGTTGTAATTAGGAAATATTATACAGCCTTGAATCTCGAATCTGGAAATGGTATGGAAGCCACAGCCAGCTATTAGAGGCTCGCCAGTATCAATTTACTGCTTGAAACAAAACACTGCGCGACGTTGTGTCTAGTACGTTGTGTATTGGTGTATCGGTGTATCGGGTGCACCCGAAACGTCGAGGTAGGCATGAATGGCCGGCGCCCCGCTGGCCGTGAGTTATGCGGGGCCCCCGGGGCGCGCACTGCCTTCACACCTCCGTCCGCGTGTGGTCCGCGCTTTACGAGCCGGCCCGGCTGCTGCGCGCGCGCCCCGTTGATATCATGCAATAAGTAACCAAGAATAAAATCTTTATTTTCCTTCTAATATTATAAATGTGAAAGTTTGTGTTTTTATCACGAAAAATTTACTAAACCGATTAGGATGAAATTTGGTACATTTATAGTTTATGATCTGGATTGATACATCCTCATCCATCATCCCGGATAAATAGTAGGTTTATGAGGGACTCACAAAAAACTAAAGATAACGTTGACGAACTCGCGGGCGGTCGCAAGTCTTTATTATATTTAATAAAAGCACATTATATTATTATTCAAAGCAAAACTGTCAGCAGATTATATTATTTGCCAAATAAGTGTCGACCGTTAAAAATGCTTGGTATTGAAATGCTAATAAATGTACTGTAGACGTTTAAAAACCCTGAGGATTAATTGAAAAGCAAAGATTTTTCTATAGCTATTCTTGCCTGCTATAAAAATGAAACTTTATTGCAGTTGGAATTTTTAATTCCTAAATATTTTTTTGAAAGAGAACATAGTTGTCACTTATTTATTACAACACAACACTCGTTAACATTATTAATTTACGTAATTAGGACGTTTCTCATCATAGACCGCATTTTCCTTAATCTACACAACAGGACACCTTGATAAAACCATACATAGTTTATCTGTTTACCTGCATATTCAGTCAGTCAACCCATATTGTATCTAACGAATTGAATTGCGGAAATTTAAAATTTCTTTTGATATATATTTATAAGGAATTCATACAATAAGTTTATCGTAATATAATACTAGAATATGAAATTTAAAAGATTTAAACAACGAGCCTGTGCTGAAGGAACTTATCTTTATGTTGCGATTATTTATTAAATCAATAAATATCTTGGCGCTATCTCGCACACCATGCGCCGAACGACACCTAAATCTTCTGGCGTTACTAGTAGATATCCTGGGTCCGAGATATTATAATATTACTCACATTAGTGTGTGTATTTTACTGGAGAATTATTTTATTTGTTAGACTTATTACGACCTGCCGCGTTTCCCCCGCGATACGATACCGGCCACGCCGCCATTTTTATTGGACAGGAAGGAAATTCTAACGTTTAATATATTCGAAGTAAAATGTCCCTGGTTTATTTATTCTAAGTGCTTCGAGCTTTCCGTTCTGGTTTCGGCGTTTGTCGATAAACAATTTATCGGAGTTACGAAATTATGAAGTGGGTAGGTGAGTTGTGCGCCTGCGTAAAGTAAGCTCAATTGAAAATGAACATAGAAAATTATATGAAAAGCGCGATTTCAGGAAAAATGTATTTTGGTGAGGTATTTTCTCATTTTTATTACCGAACTAAATTATAAATGCTAAAGTCTGCTTGTCTAAGTTATCTACTTAGGTTTTTGGAGTTTACTCCTTAAGAATCGATTTGCATATATAAGGGGCCCGGAATGAGAAAAATGTGAGGAGTAAAATCTATCGATGAATGACATTAATGACCCTGTTACGTTTTTGTGCGCAACCTCATCTGCGCACCTTTCACTTTTAGCCATGGCAACGGATAAAAAACATTAAATTGTCACAAATGTCAATAAAATTAATAAACTAAAAATAGATAAAATCATAGCAAAAGGAAACAAATAAATAACAGAATATAGAGAAATGCCGGTAAGTGTCCAGCACTCTGGAATAGTGATTTTCAGTACAGATGGAATTATAATACATATTTACAAAATGATGACTAGTGTGTGATATTTTTGAAATTGTGTGTTTCCAGAAATATATAATAAAATATATGATGAACATCGCTGATGTTAGATGATAAAATGTGTGACATGGAACCTATGATAGTCGAAACCATGGGACGATTCCTGAGGTATCTCTACTTGGAACCGACTTCTACGGACTTGATTTTGTTTTGTGTCTATTCAAAGACAATCGTTTTTAGAGTGTAAACTCGGTCGTGCGTCGGAGCTGACACACACAATTTTTTTATGCGTAGATGATTCGATTACGATAAAATTTGGCCTAGGCCCTAAGTATGGACTTAATAATAGTAAATAGACAACCTGTTGTCACGCGTGTGAAAAAATGTGCTTAACGCATTTTATTGAATTCTTATTATCGTTAATAAACGAATAAATATTTTAGGAGGTATTCGATCGGTCTGCGTTCGTGAAATTTAAGCAACTTTTACAATAGCCGGTCATAGGATGGGTGACCAATATTTTGCTATCTCGGACTCCTCAATGCTTTGGAAGGTACGTTATGCTGTTGGTCTGAACAATTAAATGGGCCCGCTTGGTCAATCACGGCCTAATCTCCCTATTCGATCCTGTTCCTAGTAGTGGGGACATTAATAGGCTGACGATGCTTGGGCTATTTTTTTTTGCGTGTGTCTGCTCTTGGTCGCAGATGACCTTTACAGCGTCACCGGGTTTGGAGACGGCGAGATCCTAAGGGGACCTCAAGCCGAGAATTGGCGAGTAATCCAGGCGGATGGCGTCTCCCCAAGGGGGGGAAACTCCTCTCCGTCTGGAGCCTCTAGACCACTCGACCCTGAAGGGGTCGGCTCAACTAGAGGGCGTCTCTGAGACTCGAACCTCGGCTCTAGTTAGCCGTTGTCGTGGGATGCTTGGGCTACTTACGCAGTGGTTTGTTCCTATTCATCGAATTATCTCATCTGGCACACACGATTATCCTGTTTTTCATCCTGATTTTCAGTGTTAATTTTTGGAGCACTTAGATCTTGATAGAAAGATTTGTGAATGAGAAGGGCATAGCACTAAGGTGTTAAGAAAGCCAGCAATAACGATTACAGGATGTTTGTGAATCTTTTCACAAACATCTGTTAACTTAATTTCTGTAGTTTTAATCAAAGCAGATATTAACTGAACCATTTGTATGCTAATCTCACCAAAACGATTTTTTGATACTGTGGAATTTAGCATTGACCAAATCTCTACCGATTAAATATAATATTATATTCTAGCATTTCAGCTCGAAAAGGTAACCTCTTCAACGATAACCAATAAAATTCTCGTTCGGCCTTACCAAATCGAGATGAGTACAAGGCAGTTGGTAATTATCTTAATTAATAACGCCTCAACGAACAGCCGTAAAGATCTTAATGTAGGTCTGTATCTCATTCAGTGTCAAATTGCGTTAAATGTCGGCGGCGCTGACCTTTTTTGCTTCTTAATTGATTGTAAATCTTTTTGCCAGAAACATTAATGTAGGATCAATGCTTAGGCTTAACATTTTAATGTGATTCGATATAACCGAAAAAAAATATTTAATAAATAAACTTATATAGTTGGCGCATAAATAAAAAGTGTCTGATTTTCTCCGGCATCAGTATAAATCTTGACCAGGCAGTGGGTCGGCGATAAATAACCCCAACGAGTCGCTACTGCGGTAAAGCCGCGGGTCCACATTTAAACAAATATTCTCGTTTGGGTTGTACGGTTTGTATGTAGGTAACTACGTGTGTGCTTATGAAGGTTAAACTTTAAGACTCAGAATTATAACTTAATGTGGGATTTGTGGTGTTAAAATGCAATGTTCACCGAATTATATATTTATGAAAGAATAAATACCTAATTCATATAATCCAAGATACGTCTTGTATTAACATGTATAATTTTTTATCCGGGAAAAGCCTAATGCAGACGATGTAGAGTAACTTTATATACTTAACTACAATGTGCGAGTTTCGTGCAGAATAGGAAACTCCTTCGGGAAAAACTCAAAAGATTTTTCCCAAAGGATCATCTCAAGTCATGCCACAGATTAATTTTAAGCTCATGATCTCCCATGAGACTAACTCGGTTCCAAAGTGTGAGGAATAAATTAATGCGGCTGCGTACAGACCATTTGAACGCGAAAGAAAAATCTAATTTAATATAACTTTGTTCTCAGTAGTCAGATCACTTTTGTCTATTAAAGGCTGGTCAAGTGCGAGTTATACTCACGTTCCCTGCAAACTTGTAAGTATTTAAACAGTTTCTTCATCACGGGAATGGAGCCTAGAAAGATTTTTATTTTCCTTTTCGTTCTTTGATTATTTATCGTTTTTACGAGTCCAATATTATGATTCCAATGGACGATAAGATAAGAAAGTGACCCTATGTAGCTTCCGTTTTTACTTTTAAGTTACGGAACCTGCTAGGGTAGTACTGGGCGAGTAATAAAATGAAATACCATTTACTTTAAAACAATAATTATTCAAAATAGGCACACAAAACAGGAAAACACAAGTACGAAACACGACAAGTAAAATAATAATAATAATAAACAAAAATGACAAACATAAAAAATTAAAATTAAATTCAAAAATATGGCAGTTCGCTGTTGTCTGTCGTCAACAGAACCTGTTTACGCCACATAAAGAATAAAATGTAAAAATAAAATGAGAAAGTGAAACTGCTGAGTAGCAATATTAATTATAATTTAAATCTAAGATGTGGAATTCTCTTTATTGTGCGATGGTTTGGAAAATTCTATTCATTCCCTGTTCCTCACACCGCTGCTCCTACTTCCTTGGTGAAGATGCAAGCGGAATGCAGAGACGTTCATAGAGAACATTATATGTGACGTTGAAGTTACTTTTTGATGGCGTTCGCAATAACACTACTTATGTGAACATACAAAAATATTAAATAAATAACTCAAATATATCTGGACACAACTCCATTCCTCAAGTGATAAGTGCTAAGTGTCCAACAGCAAGATAAATTACAAATCTAGAACGAGCTAAAGTGATCCGTGCCGGCACGTGGATAAACCCAATAACCAAGAAGGAGGCGAAATCAAGGAGTGCAGCGTAAGTCCTCAACCTTTTCCTTCCTAGTCAGACCTTCGAACCAGCGCTTTCATTTTTTGGTCCTTCGAGCCGGATAAAATTTGCAAATTAATTACTCCTTCATTTCGTCGACCGCCATTTCTAATTAGAAAGTGAAACTGCTGAGTAGCAATATTATTATAATTAAAACCTAAGTAGTGGAATACTCTTTATTGCGCAATGGTTTGGAAAATCCTATTCCTTACCTTTTCCTCACAACGCTGCTCCTACTTCCTTGGTGAAGATGCAAGCGGAACGCAGAGACGTTCATAGAGAACATTTTATGTGTCGTTGAAGTGTCTTCTTGATGGCGTTCGTATTAACACTGCTTATGTGAACTATCCAAAAACATTAAATAAATAACTTAAATATATCAGTCCTCAAGTGATAAGTGCAGTGCTAAGTCTCCAACAGCAAGATAAATTACAAATCTAGAACGAACTAAAGTGATCATGCCAGCACGTGGACAAACCCAATATCAAAGAAGGAGGCGAAATCAAGGAGTGCAGCGTAAGTCCTCAACCTTTTCCTTCCTCAGACCTGCGAACCAGCAGCGCTTTCAGAACCCTTAAAAGTTATATAAACATACATAAATAAACTATTGCATCATTTTCTATGTTCCCAGTTCCCACCGCTTTGTAATACCACAAACGTCTTACGGGACATAAACCTAGGACAGAAAGTGCTTAAGACTCAATCGTGTGTCTGTCCATGTTTTAAAAATATAAACTTCTGAAATCTTTTGTTGATGCAATGCCAGGTCAACAAAAAGTTTGATCAATAAAATTTGCAATTGTTTTTACTTATAGGTATGCGTATCGTTAAATTCCGTAGCGCAGAATTTGAGCGGGGGCGGCAATGCATTCAGATTTATAGTAAGCTACTGTGCTACCGTGCCTCGCTCAATTTATGCTATGAGCAAAAATAATTGCGGTGGCCCAACGTATAGGGACGTGGGTGTCCCTTTCGATACGATTTATTCCGAGTACAATTTAAGCGCCATAAACATGGCAAAAAGAGTTACGCTAACAAGTTGAATTTAAATATAATTTAAATGCATTCCTAAGTGAGTTCATTTAGGATATGTTCTAACTGCTTTACTGTCTGTTTCTATGTATTGATCCACAAAATTAAAGAATTCCTTCATTCATATTAATTTAAAGCCGTCATTAGTTATCCAGGTACTGACAGAACAAAACGAGGAATGAGGCAGATGAAAAAGTGGTAAATATTTCCCCTCCAAAATAACTCTATCCATTTATAGTTGAATTATCTATCTAAAATTTTTAAGAAGTTTAAAAAACAATACATTCTCCCAAGAATAAATTTTCTGGATTTTTATTCTCATCTAAGGTTCTGCAACGATTTTTTGAATTCTGTAAATGCCGCGGGAGAGTACAATTTGAACATAAATAATTAATTAAAAACCTGTTCCAATGCGTCAACGAATATGCACCATTACTTAGTGTGCAAGGTGCATTGTATTGATGTTTCATAGTTTGTACCACCAGTCTATTAGAAACCGTAGTCCGGCAGTAAAAAGAAACTCAAGTCATAATGATACCTATTTGTTTTCGCATGCCCAATGCAGCCTTTTTTGAATAATTTTACACAAAGTAGATATTTCTTCACGATGCTTTTTTAGCAAGAAAGTGGAGGGAAAAATTGTGCTTTTACAAAGCATTTTAGATAGGGGTTATTCCATTCAACCTTATATTCATTTTATTCAACTGCACACTTTTTTTTTAATATTCCGGTCACGTTTTTATTGAACGAACTGTACCTTAGCACGAACCGATATCGAATTGGAATAGTTTGCGACTGAGAAATGTCAATGTCAAATTTTGTATGGAAATTTGAACTGCAGCGCGGCTAAGTACGCTACGAGAACTAAAAATCAATACACATTTAACAATGATATTCCGGACTCGCAAAATATTCGAATTCATAATTAGTTTGTGCTAGGGGTACTGCATTATGTACGAATCAATAAAATAATACGCTATGCAAAAAATTAGGACATTTCTATGATACTAAAAACATACAATAACTTAACTTCGTAGTGATTATTTTTTTCACTGTTTATCAACGTTCGCACCATTCCGCTTGCTTCTCCCACACCGACAAAGCTTTGGGTGACTTTAGTAATAAATGCGCTAAAATTTGCGTTTGAAATTTTAATTCTCATCTTAATGAATTAGAGGGCTGCGTGTCTATATACGCTAGACGATAGCTTGACTTTCGATAATTTGCACGCTAAAAGAGGTTATGGAAAACGATTAATTTGCATGTACACAGCTGAAAGAGCGTACTTATTTCAAATTCCGAACGGTAATTTTAGTGCATCTTAGTATGTACCAAAGCCACTCGAAACTTCGTCATGCAGGTGTCATTCGTCTTCTTCTTCATCTCGGGCGTCGCCGGCGCCGGAGGCGCCGCGACGTGCGGGGAGTCTGTACTGGGCTGAGTGCCCACCTCAGAAGTTGCGGGTTCGCGTCCCGTATACGTACGGGACGGTCCATGGGGGTCTACCCCCCTCCGCGTCTTCACGCGTCGCCCTCGGCGCGGTCAAGCCCACCGGGTGAGACCCGTGAGGGAGGCCCAGGGAGCGACCAGCGAGCGGGCGACGGACTTAGCGCGAGGGAGTAGGGTCTTGAGCCGGGATGGTTTCTGTGTTCGGTGTGCCGACCTGCCCGAATTTTTTAATAAAATCCGTAAACAGGTCGGCAAACTGGAGCAACTTCTGTATGGCTTCGTCTTGTGATGTGTTTTTTGCGTCTTCTTTGGTTGGCAGCGGAACTCGGCTTGGCTCATCTGTTGTTTTTGAGGTAGCGGGGGTCGAGTCGGTCGAGTCAGTCGAGTCAGTCGACTTACTCGGCCGACGTTTTCTTTTGCGGCGGCGTTGCGGGGTGGTGCGCGAGGGAGGAGCGTTCGCGCGGGCCATCAATGTGGCCGGCCGGCCGGCACCTCGGCGGGCTGCTGTCGCGGTGCTGGTGTTGTTGTCGTGGGTTCGGGCCACGGTCGTGGCGCGTCGATTGCGCGCCTCACGTAGTAGCGCGGGGCACGCGCTGTGATTTGCGGGGTGAGCGCCCCCGCAATTCACGCACGTTGCCGGTGATGTGAGCGGGTGTGGGCAGTCGGCGGCGGCGTGCGGGTCACCGCATCGCACGCAGGTGGGCGGGCGGTGACAGCCCAGGCTGGAGTGGCGGAACCCCTGGCAGCGGTGACACTGCGCGGGGGTCTTCTTCCCTCTCCAGGCCTCGATGTGGATGTTAGGTATACACAGGAGCTCTCTCACTGTGTATATCGTCGCGATGGTGTTGGGAGTCAGCTTCAGCGCGGCAAAAAACAGACTTCCGGCACGGCCTGCTCTCGCCGGGATCTGCTTGCAATATTCTACCTCGTAGCCTTTGTTTCCAAGGGCCACGGTGACATCGTGCGTCGTGTGGTGTCTAGGGGTAGCCCTCTGATGGCTATCTTGATGCTGCGGTCTTCGGGGCAAGCGTGCGAGTACCAACTCAGCCCGCTCACTCCCTTGAGGCTGGACAGGTAGGCGGTCACAGTGTGGCTCTCATGGTCGTCTGTAGGCAGGAAACGTACGCCCGTGCCAAACGGGCGTACGCTCGGAGGGCGACCGAGTGCGTCTAGTAGGGCGCGCATGTGCGTGGGCCAGTCCGGCAGCTTCTCTACCACGATGGGCGGGCATTTGCGTTCCCGCTGTGTTGTGGGAGCGCCGCTGGAGGGTGGTTGCGCTATCTGTGCGGTGGTGGGTGGTGCGGCGGTAATTACGGATTTTTCGGCGGCGAGGTGGGTAGTTGTGGAACTTTTTGCCGTCTGGGCATAAGTTATCGACTGCGTCGGTAAAGCAGGCGATTGTTGTTCCTGAGATGCGGGGGCGGCTTCCTGTACGGGCTGTTGCGGTGCGGTGGTGGACTTCGCTTCCTCCAGCGGCAGGGGTGAATGTTGCGGGGTGGAAATTGCGTCGCAGCTACGAGACCGGCAAAATCGGTCGCGTGGGAATCTCGCGCGTGGGCGGCGTTTCTCCTCCGGCTCTAGTGGTCCCTTGCTGATTGGAGTCAGGTAGATGGATCGTGGCGGCGGGAGCGTGAGTGGCAGCAGATTCAGGTACTTGTGCGATTCCAGGAAGCCCCTGTCTCTGGGGCTGTACTCTGACGCAGCGCTCTCCTCACACTCGATTAGTCGTGCGTAGGCCCATATCCATCTCTGGAATCGGACGGATAGGAGGCGGGAATCTAGCAGTCGGCACGCCATCGCCGCGTCCAATTCATATTGGGCGCGGTCTGATTGTGTGACGATTTCCTCGGCAATATTGCGGGCGATGTGCGTGGCGGTTTTCTCGTCGGAGAACGGGTTGTATGTTTGTGGCGGTTGATCTTCGTCCATTCTTGGGAGATCGTGGGGGCTACGCCTGCGCGATCCTGGCCGAGCAGCGCCTTGCGGCGTGCTCAGGCCTGCAGCTGGGTGCGCGGCAGTCTTCGCTGGCACAGGATGGCGCCAGGCAGTCTCGCGGACGGAAAAAATACAATTTTATCGCCGGAGATCTTGAGAGTAGGTAGGTTCCGTGCGCGATGGCGTAGATTGCGGTCCCAGGTGTCATTACTCCATTCTATTATTTTTATAGTTTATAACGGTGTAGCTTAACTAGAAGTCAAACGTATAAATGTATACACAGATACTGGCCCTCCTTAGGTCATAACTGGCCCCAAAACGTTTTCCACTTCAAATTATACAAATTGCACATGTAAGTAAGTAATAACAAGACATCAACGAAATTTAGCGATGCAACCTGACAACTATTGAAAAGCCGTCACGATAATAACCAAATTAAGTTGAAAAGTGAACTATCACTCGAGGTAATTTGCATCTATGCTATCAGATGAAAATTAGATAATGACTTAGTAATTTATATAATTATTAGTAGTAATAACTCACTCATAATGCGTAGGTTTAGTATTTTCTGTGCACTTGAAGTTTTGCCAATCACAATCTTCATCATTGCCTCTACATCATCATCATCTTCTCTATGGATGGAATAGAGAAACTGAGCCGTTTCCCAACACACGGGCCCAGTCCGGATTGGTGGGTGCTAAAGACTGCAGAAGCAGCCAGGACCAACGGCTTAACGTGCCTTCCGAAGCAAGGAGCTTGAGATAATATTTTTTGGTCACCTGTCCAATAAACGACCATTGCTGACGATCGCAAGCTGAATGCGCTAACTGCTCCTATGCTCCACACTGCTCTTTCAAATCAAAAATCTGAAATCAGCAATGCCTAGGAACTGAGTGTAAAACTTTAATAGGTAATTTTTAATTTCATATTATGTGATTGTAATGTATTGAGCTGAACTACTTAAGACTATATGACTTCTCTAAACTCTAATATATGAGAAATTTTAAATCCACAAATAAAAGGTTCGGAAATGCAGAAATTCACTACTTCAATCAATGGTCTATCCAATTAATATACTAGCTACGAGATTTCGATATCTAATTCACCAATTTCCAGTTACCTAGTTAGTTAGTTATATTATAAAGCAGGTTTTCTCTATGGAAATTGGAAACTCAAACTAGCTACATCGATATGAAAAAGTGTATTAGACTCTAGAAACAGAAAGTACGTCTCCCAGTTACCTTAACAAAAACAAAACTAGCGAAACAGCACTAACTCAAGCTCAGCCAGATTAAATCCGTAGGTAGGTCCGTAGATTTCATTTGCGGATTCTCTTAGATTAAGTTGGTGCGACCACCGCATCATTGTTGAGTTTTCATGAGAACTTTATTAAAGTCCTTCCACACATACAATGCTCGTATTTCAAACCCACGCCCGTGGCATGGCACCGCCACCAACCCGGCCCAGGCTGTCAGGCGAGTAAACTGCAATGCTTATGGTTTCTGAAATGTCATATTTAAACCGCAAACTGCTGTTATTTTGAAAAAAGAGTTATGATATATGTGAAATAAGCGTTATTTATGGCTTCCTTCATAAATTGCGAGCGGCGATACCAGTAATGCGACTAGCCTGAGTGTTGTTTCTGAAGTTTTAGCAGTCGTATGAATGATAAATACAAAATTTTATTTTCAAATTGTTCTATGCACAACAACAATGCTCAAAGTCAGTCAGAGCTTGATATATATGAAAATATGTTTTCAAATTTATAGGAAAACGTACAATTAAATGAAAGCGATACTATGGCCCGTATTACAGAAAGATAACTAAGTGTTGATCTTTACTTGAGTACAGTTAGAAAGGGATGTCGCTATATGTTATATATCCCTTTGACGACATTGAACTTATAAATTAATTTCATATTATATAATAACTTAACATTTACACATATTTTGGAACATAAAACTAATTTTAAATTATGTAAAGACACAATGATAATAAAAATTAGGATCTTTCAAATAATTATAACTTTATTTATTTTTATTGCAAACCTATTTTATTTTAAATACCTAAGTATGTTTGTATTAGCATCCAATATATGTTGATTTACGCAAATAAACGAGGTGTGTCACAAGGCGAGGATAACGTATCATGTTAAGACATTAAGCTACTGTAGGCGAATAAACTAGTGTTATTGTGCGCCAGAGTTGAGATCCAATCTAGACGGGTACAAATCGAGCGAGGCTGCGCGGCGGCAATTGAGTTATTATATCTTCCTGTTAGGCTACTTGTTTTTGTGGCTCCCGTGTGTTTTTATTAATTACGCGCTATAAATAATAAATATTTTACGCTGTAACGCGATATGGCAGCGGGTCGCTGGAGATGTCGCCCGCCGATTGCGCTCGCGCACCCGGGCCGCCGCCGGTGCCGGAGCAGTTATATTATTCAAAACTTTTTATTGTTTTTTCAATGTTATTAATATCGTTTTAGATGTTATTGTTCTTGTAGCCGTTTATCGACCGGACATTTATTACGGAACGTAAGTGGCTTCCGAACTGCCTCGCATTACGATAAGCTATCAAATAAACACATTCTATTTATTGTTAGTGTGTAAAAAAATCATTTTCTGATTAAAAGTTGAAAGTGATTAAAAGACTTAGGTCACATGAGAAAATTAGTAAAAATTACTTACGTAAAATAGTTTAACACTATTTGCTAATAACACTCTAATAATTTTTACTTGTGAGTTCTTAATTTTAGCACCCCCCAGAAATGTATGTTGATTTACACGTGTTGGCAAAACATTTTAAGAAAATCAATGAAATATTGAAGGTTGTGCAGGCTCATATTTTTTCTTCCGGGTTCATGTTTGCAAGACAGAAGCCATGCTATTGTAGCATCGCTTCAATAAAGCAATAAAGCTTCGCTTCGCTAAATGAAGAAAAAATATAAATATGATGTTTGTTTTTTTTTTAGTCGACCAGTGAATGCAACGTAGGTAAACAGTAGATGACAGTATAAAATTACAAACTAAAAGCAAAAAAACGTTCGTACGCGCAAGTGAAGTGATAGCTCAAGATCGAAAGTATATTATTATAATTATTATTCTCCGCTCCGTCATTGTAGATAACCTCAGATATCGGTGCACCACTTTCGTCTTTCGTTTAGGTAATTATTTTTTAATCTCACTCGGTGTTGTAGCGAGCAGAAACAATTTGTTGGTTCGTACGCGAGCGCAGTGACGATGCGGATTCCGGCTTGGCTGATCCCGACCAACAAACACATTCTCGCCGCTTTCTTGACTATCTAATGTTAAACTAATTCAGAGGAATTCAATGTGCTCATCAAATAAAATAAAAACAAAAGATCAAAATTTCGAATTGAGACTTGAAATTTAGGGAAGCGAACTTATCATTTAAATACACACTTCGAGAAGAGTAAAATCTGTCAACAATATGTTTAGGTTAGATATATGTTGGAGCGGGAATTTCTAATACAAGTATATATTTACTTAAATAAATTCCCAATCGCAATACAGTATAGTAAATTATTCTATCAAATAAAGAATTTTGTATTTTTGTTGTGTAGTATATAACTTCCTTTTCATTATCTTGCTACTGGAATTATTTGTCATTAACTTAACAAATTTTTCATGTCGATGTGTCCGTAGGTGTCTACGTTTAACTAAAATAAAAACATATAAAAAGACATTCTGTTTCTTGCTGGCTTTTTTCAATCCATCATCGTCACCTTCTCCTATAGATTGGCAAACTGATGAACTAAGTACTTAGTTCTTCGACTTTCAACAAATGCTTAGAACAGCCTAAAGAGACTAAAAAGTTAACTTATTTTTAAAATTTCTCTAAATGTATGAGTCACATTTGGGGAAATTTTGCCATTTTGTCGCCAATGCTGATGTAATGTAAGTAAATAAAAAAATATGTGGACTGTTAAATTCGACTTTTAACTATATTGAATAGAATATATGTGGAAAGGGTGACAGTTGGCAAACAAGCATATGATCCCACCTCATAATAAACAGTAACTCTGTTATAAAGACACTTAGCTAGATACTGAAAAACTCTTACCCCTGAAACAATTGAGCTCGAAAGTCTAAAAGTCGCAAGTTCAAAGTCCGAATAAGCTTCAGAGGATGCCCGCGTTTCGTAGAATAATCGATTATCCACCCAAAATTTATCCTTTACTGCTGTCACTCTGCAACTGCTGCTACTGTATATAACACAAGATTTTCATGACAAAAAGAAGCCAATATTGTTCTTTAAGATCCCCTTAACAATATTAGTTATGGATTTGTATTTTTTTTTATACCTGTTTAACAAATTCAAGCAAATTTTAAGAGAGGTAGGGCATGGCGGATTTGCCTCTCGAATTGGAGCGCCCATCTGGGGATGTTACCTCCACCATACAGAAGACCATATTAATAGTACATTATGATATAATTGCGGTAAGTTGAGAATTACAGCCGAGGCGATATTGTTAGCCCGAGCCGTAGATGAGGGCTATAAGAAAGCAGAGGCTGTAATAACCAAACCGCACGTATGTCATACGACATTTTATAACACATTTGCGAGGAAATAATATTACCTACGTACGTACTTTCTGAAAATGTCAAATTCATTTTGAAACCTTTGTTTGTTTTCTATAAGATGAAATTTTGATACGCTTGACTGTAAGTATCTATCCGTAGCTTTTTCGGGCAAGAGGCTTAGCGTAGCCTTTTTCGACTTCTGGCGGTGTCAAATTAATAAATTCGTTACTACTTGACAATAATTTCTAATAAAAACAATACAGCGAAAAGAAATAACTTTTTCACAGATTAGCGATGCGCGCGCATCAACGCTTTTTTTAGACAATGGAACAAAAAACAAACAGTGTTACTAATAAAGTAAATTAATATTTTTGTGAATTTGTTACCGATACACGGTTGTAATTTATTGTGAAAATGAATTAAATTAAAGAATTAAATGTTTATATATTATATTTTATCTCCTAAAGTTAGTTTTATTAAGAAAATGTTGGCTACCTTTCTAACATAAAAACTCTTTGCTATTTAAAAAAGTATCGTTTGTTTTTAAACGGAACATAATAAGCCGTGCGTTTTACTTTACGGTAGGGGATGGGGTCAGGGTAGACAACGACACGAGTGATAATTTTTAGTACAAGATCCTAAGCTTGGCAGACCTTACTTATTTTCTAATCTACAAAATATAGATAACCGAGTAGTAATAGTGTGTAACAATGAACGGTACATACTAATTTACAGGCTCGGCCTAGTTTAGGTACTAGTGTATTGTAAGTGTTATTTTATTGTGTTTTTCGTTTTAAATAGTATTGTCGCTTCTATTAAGCATTAAGAAAATAATTGTTATGTTTAAACTATGTAAAAATGTTGGGGCAAATAAATAAATTTATTATTATTATTATACCCGCGAACTTGTACTGTGGGCCAATTCTGAGGTATCAGTTGGCACAGGTACCTACGATTTTTTTTACTGAGTTTACTTACAGTCTGAAATTTATTTTAACTATTTTGTTAAGGAGGCTTGTCCATTAGAAAATAAGTAAGGTCTGCCAGGCTCGGCATCTTACTCTATTTGGTACCACAAGCGTCTATAAGCTATGGTGGACGCTCACCATCAAGCGGATGACATTATATGCATGTTTATCGCCCTTTTAAAAAAGCTTTCACAACCCCACAGCCTGTGGGCTACAGGGAATATCTTTTAAATCTACATATGCATGGAATTTTGCAATTATTGAATTGTGTAAGTATTTTATTCAACCTCGTATATGAATTGCTTACGTGTACTTACAAGCGTTATGTAATTACAAATCGACTTTCATATACTGGATGTAAACAAACTTTGAAATGTTTACAAGGTCTGCGATGAATGTAGGATCTCCAATAACATCACCTTGAATGACTTTGTGTGATTTGACCTTACCGATCCCGATTAATTTATTTAATTAGGCATCTGAAACCAATTTGCGGAAGCATGTTTTGATTTTTTTAACTTAGGTATATATTACCTGATAATAATAGAAAACATGTTGCAATAAATTCAATACTCACTTCACTTCAATTGACAAAATCATTAATTTCCATGTACCTAGTGAATATGTTTGTTCACTAGGTTATTTTGATCCAACAACATTTTAATTATACGCGTAAAAAATCATAATAATAAAGAAAACTATTTTAGTTATGAACGGTTCAAAAAAAACATTTTCCTATACTTATACTAAACCTATCATTCCATTCACGTAATATATAAGCATTGTTTCGTTCAAATTTGATTATATTACATAGTTAGTATTATGATTATAGAAATATCATTTAGGCATGCCCATGATTAACTATTTACAGTAAAAAAAACATCAACTCCACTCCTCAAGAGAGAGGATTACCTAGTTTGGAGACTATTGTTAAAAAAATGTTTGTATAAAATAAATCTTCTTATAATAAAGTATAGGATTGCAACGATATACCGAGAAATCGATTTCAAAAGACTTTGCATCCCTGACGAAGACTGAACCTACTCCTTAACATTTCCAAGGAGCTGATATTTTAGTTATATATTTATTTTTTAAGCATTTAACTGCAAAATTCAAAACTTCGCAAACGGATCTCTAATCCGAAAAATAGTCTTAAAGATGTTTAAATCTAAAGAAAAAAAATCAGTCAAACATCAGCAATTAAATACTTAAAAAATATAAAACTACAATTGTTATTTCTCCTTTGTAATGTTTAATATTTGTAAAATTATTCGTTCGACATTGTGGGTTACCATGAATGTGAATAGACGGCGCTGCCTTACAACCTAAGAAATACTAGAAAGAATTCGACACGACCATTAGGGCCGCGGTAGCATAATTAGCTGACATTTATTCCATAGTCGAGTCAGAGTCACAGGCACTTGTTATCAAACGTGACGAAGCAGTGCCGCTACTCATTAAAAACGTGCCATGCACAGTGTAGGGTTCCGTAGTTGCCTGTCGATACCGCAATGTATTTGAGCAGGAGCCTTTATTCTCTGTATCGGGAATTAAAAAAGAGGTTTTTTTTTATTTCATTTTTCAATTCAAGGTTATACGCTACAATAACTTCATCCATGACACTATTAATTTATTCTTCCAAGGGATTTTCAATAGGTAAGAAACTTGAACGACTATTACTCTTTAACTAACAAATCTATCTTAACCGTTATAATTTTCCTTAAAAATTAATGAAAAGTACTATTATTATGATTTTTCCAGGGTTTTCAAGCCAAGACGCGGAGGAATCCCTAAACGGGGATCCCGCGGCTTCGCGCTAAGCAGCTTAGAAGGTATTCGCAGGACTTTTTTAGCGGATATTATGCCGTAAAGCGCCCGTAAGAGTTGCGGGGTCCTCGGTGGACAGCCACTGGGGCGCCCGTAAGACTTGCGGAAGCCAGGTGTGAGGTCCGTTCAGCGGTGTGCCTCTTAAAGGCGCCGTCGTCTGTAAATAGCATTTTTTACCTGCGTAATAAAAAAAAAAAAAAAAGGGTTTTCAAGCCAATAATTTAGCTTTTAGAAGGGGGGAAGGGAAGCTCTACTCGATAAAAAATGAGCACTTTAAAATTCAAAACTTCGCAAACGGATCTCTTTATGCTACCATGGTCCTGATGGCCGCGTCGAAATTCTTCTAGCCGTTCATAAGCTGCATAATAAATAATTTCAATAATACAAATAAATAATCAATCCGATATAAAGGGATCGACATAGTGTTCTCTTTTAGAACCTTCTATCTTTTTCTTAACTTCATGTAATTGACAATACAGTGTTATCTCAGAATATTGCTTCCATAGCGTAAGCTTCACTGAATTTTCGGGGACAAATGTCCGCACACCGTGTTCGTTGAGTCCGTGGCAAGTCCTCGGCGGACATTTTTTTCATGATAAGTGGACATTATCATTAGATCAGACATGTTTTCCGCATTCAATATCTGTACTCATGTATGCTCCTTTAAACCTTAACGCCCTTATTAATATAGCAAAAGCTTAAAATAGTTACGCCGTGTTTTGTTATTACACTCAAGTACATTTGTAATTTAATTTGTAATTTAGTGACAAAACATAGGGTAAGTAATGGAAGCTTATTCTTCGTTTTTTATTATTAAGATTTAGATTTGACAATTACCATGCTTTGACAATTTAGATTTGACCTTATCATGCTTCATATAGAATAAAAAGTAGACTGCAATTTAGTTTTAAGTATAAGGAATCATGCAGGAATTTGGCCTATAAGAAGTATAAACTAATACAGATTTTGGCAAAGCATAGGAAAAACCTATCTTCAAATAATTTAGAAGTATACAGTTGATAATCATCAGTTATTCAAACCTTATCTTGAC